>JAJJWW010008374.1:0-187649 GCA_023531295.1 Papaver armeniacum
TGGTGCTTGGACCCGATCCCAGCTTTTGTGTATTTCAATGTGGGTTGTGTCTTGTCATGCGTGACTACATGCCCCATGCGTTTTTCATACAAGTTCTAACTCCTATTTTCATTGTGGAATGAAGAAAGAACTCTGTTGAGATGTCTTGGAGATAATGTTGGTTCCAAGCCAGGAAGTGTTGACGGCTTCAAAGACATGCCAAACATCGATGATGAGTTGTTTACCTCGCCTTTTCCAAACATTAGAAGGCATCCTTCTCATAAGATAGTCCTGCTTTCCGATTCGAGAAAATATGGATCTTGATCCATTTTCTTCTTGACACTTGTGATGAGATTTTGTCTCGGAGAAATGAATATCGCCTTCCCCTATTGACTTCAAGATTTGCCATACTCTCATTGGGTTCTTATGAAGGATGGATGAGACGTATGTTGAGTAATAAGGACATTAAAGATAATTCTCTTTCGGCGCAAATCCTCAATGCGGTCATGGCATCTCCTGCTCTCTTGAAATTAAGAAAGGCTGCAGGTTTGATTACCTTCATTTCTCGGTGGCGTATTTCCACTCATACATCCATATCTAGATGGGGGAGAGATGACTATTACCACAGAGAGTGTGCTGCATTAATGAATTTTTTGTTCCGGAAGCCTTTCTTACGATCTCTACGATCGGAGCAACGTAACTATGATGCTATACTTCAAAAGGTGGCGGAATTCGACAATCTGGACAAGGAGGAGAAAAAAGATACGAGATGCTTTTACACTGGTGGGTGTCGAGTGGTCTCCTGAGACCCCGAGCGGATCAAGAGTTGGAAAATGAGCTCAGTGTGATTGCGTTCCTGTCTTTATGGCTATCCAGAGATATATTCGATGATGGTTCTGGAAAGAAGACCATTAGAGGTGATCTTGTTAAGATCGCTATAAAGCTGGCAAAGGTAAAGTTCTTCCCACGGGGTGCCTTGTTCCTTGGATCATTTGTATTCTCATCTGGACGCCTTAGCAATGGACATGCATGTTTCTAACGGGTACAAGAAGGTGGAATCGCACGTTCACTTCGCTTTTCTTCAGGCATTCTTATGGGAACACTTCAAAAGCTATGCTCCTACCCCTGCAAATTTGCTCACCAACTTGTATGGTGGCTCGAGAATACTCATTTGGAATAGAGGCGTCCCAGAGCCGGTGCGAGACTTGTGGACACATTTGACAATGTGTCTTCTGTAGATTTCCGTCCATGGGGGCCGGTCCACCCTTCCGTTGTTCAGCCAAAGACTTTTGCTATTGCTTCTGATGGCCCTGATGTTGTGTTGCGTACTGATGTTAAGACTATGAGATCCGGGGAAATTGTTTACATCTTGTATTTTACACATCCCGGGATATGTCCCGTCTTTATTCAACGAAGAATTTTTGTGACTCAGTACAATATTGACAGGGCTCGTCAAATGGGGTTTGATCAGGGTGTCCCATTTATCAAGTCCACCAGGGGTTCCGAGAGAATTCCTCTAGAATATTCTTAATGCTGACGTGTTTTTGGAGCGGGTGAGCCTTCCCTTCGGCCTATTGGGAGAAACCCGGTGGTAACCGATAAGTACAAGGAATTTTGGAGCAGGCGGCTGGTTGATTTTCAGGGGAATTCTCGGAGAGTATTGTGACAGGGTTTCCGTGGTGAACCATCTTGACGTTTTGAAAAAGCATTTCCGGTTGAAGCCACTTCCATCCAAGCGGACGGAGGCGAGGATTACGGTCCCCAAGCGGGGAGAGAGATCCAAGAGGCAGGCATGTGGTTCGGTGATCCTTAATTCCTCCAATATGCAGGTATTTAAATCTCTTCCAGTTGGTTCCTTTATTTCTCCAGGGTGAATCTTTCTAAGAGTAATTCTTGCTTGAAATGAAGGGGATTAGAAAAGAGAATGTCTTCACGAGGTTGGCGCGCATTCAGAATGAGAAGGCTGGTAATGTTGGCCTTCATGCTGAGAGGTCTGGCGGTATTGATCTTCATGTTGAGAAGTCTGGCGGTACTGATCTTCATGCTGAGAAGTCTGGCGGTACTGATCTTCATGCTGAGAAGTCTGGCGGTACTGACCTTCATGCTGAGAAGTCTGGAGAAACCGCTCCTTTTTCCGACCATGACAGAGATGATGCAAGCTCGGTTGGACAAGCCGCCTCCCTGAGTGATCTTGTTGACGGGGTCGTGATGGAAATTAGTACCCAGAGCGAAGTAGATGCCGGAAGGAGTATAAGAAAGGTAGCGTCTGCAATGATTGAGGCGGCTCCCTTTGAAATCCGTCCTGAGTAGGTTCCAGTGAATATGGCTATTGTGGCGACTTCTTCCGAAAGGCCTCCTGCAACTGACAAGGCTCCTGTGGTTGGTGAATTACCGGTGATGCAGCCTGGGGCTTTGTTCGATCCTCCTTTTACTGTCCCTTATCTAGGTCATTTGTTGGTTGGTGGATTCAGCGTGTCGGTTCGGTTCAAAGAGTTGTATACGGAAATATGGGAGAAACATGTTCACATTGCTACCACTTTGAAGCTCAAGAGTCGTCTTGCATTGGTCAACCGCGTTCAGGAGGCTTTATTTTCTATCCATGAGCGTCGCGACTGGTCGAACAGTTTCTGAGGAGATGATTGAAGACTGAGAGTGCCATCGAGATGTGTTTGTGCAGTACGACTTCAATGCTCCTTGGTTCCTCAAAAGGTTCTCCGAGATTGGGGAGCTCGAAATTACAAGGTGAAGCCCCCTGCGCAAAGCGTCACTCGCCAGGAAGAAGAGGTTGAAAAGTTGTCTGAGGAGTTGAAGCTGAAGCAAGCTGTACTTCAAAGGATGAAAGTCGCTCTTGCCCAGAAAGACGAGTTTTTGCTGAAGGACTTTCCTTGAAGGATTCGTGCTATATACTTGCCTCTTCTTTTAGATGTTTTTCTTTTTGAGTGATAGTGAGGATTTCCTTTCGTAATTTGACTTCCGGTTTTGAATTAATAGGTAATTGAATTGGTATATTTTTAGATAGTTTTGTGAATAACTTCCATGAAATCAATTATTTCAAATGGAATTTGAACATCTTGAGGGGTGTGTGGGAAAAAATGATTGCACATGTCATATGAAATTGCAAATGTCGTGTAAAAGGGAGGTATGAAGGGAAGCAAATATGGCATTTGATCGTTGAGCCCCTTTATCCATGTGCGGGATGCTAAGTCCCCAGTGAATTCTAAAACTATCCTTCTTGTAAAATTGTTGAGTAGAACTTACTTGCTTTCGAAGCCTCACTTGTATCGAACCGGAGTAGCCTTTCTAAGAAAATCCTCCGCACCAATCTCTCAGAGTTATCGCTCTGGACCAAGCTTCTCTTGAACAATGCGCTTCAAAGCGTTGCATTCGCTGGTGGGGTGATGGAGGAACCGGTGGAAATGACAGTACCTCGGGTCCATTACTTCTTGATCAGTAGGCGGACGCCATACCGGAGGTAGTTCCACCACTCTATTTCGTACCCACCTCTCCAGCAACTCCAAAATATTTTCCATCGGGAACGGAAAGTGTAGGTACTTCGAGTCCGGCTTTTCCTGCGTTAGTGGGCATTGTGATGTCTCTACGTGACTTTGATGTGGAGCACGTTTCGGAGATGAAGTTGGAAGACTTGCGAGTGCCATCATATCCGCGGATCGCTTGCCTGGGTAAAGGGGTGTGGAAGGTGTCGTAATATCACTTTGAGTGATCGAATTAAACGCTCCCATCCCTCGTATTCACGTATTTCGATCGATCTCTCCTTCCTCAAGCATTTCTTCACTTGGTTGGAAGGTCGATGCGTATTGGACAGTCTTAGGGCTTCAACGAGAGTTTTGAGATATAAATCTTCTAATCAGGGCTCCATAGGCTGCAGGCTCCCTTTCTTTATCTGGTAGACGTTGTAGTACTCCGGACAAGTCCTTTCCTCTGTGGAGTTGCTTCGGTTCTTCATTGTTGACTGGACTATGTTGTTCATCTTTCCTGAATCTCCTGCGGTTACGCGCTCTTTTTGCCTCTCCACTGGTAAAGGCGTGACTCCTGACCAAGGATTCAGCGTTTCTTGCATTGCCTGAGTAGATGCACGCCGACCCTTCTTGTAATTGTGATGTTATATCATTCAAAAGGCGGAATGTTTCGCTCTGCCTTCTGGTGATACCGGCTTGATTTTCCAAGACATCCTCTAGCATTCTAACTATACTTCCCATGATATCTGAACCACCTGTGGTTTCTGGATACATTGGAAACCGAAAAAATTGAGAATTCGATTTTGTGCAACCGAGAGATCAACCTCCCACTGTGGTCGCCAATTGTTTATGGGTCAAAACTACTCCTGCATAATTTGGTAATTTGGGGTGTGGATGAGGAATGAATTTAAACCTTAAACAAATGCATTTGCGCGGTGAGTGCTTGTAGATTCGAGAGATCAATCGTGCAAGTCCGGCCTAAACCAAGAAATTGCCGTTCCAGACTTGTTTCGGTCACAAAGTGAAGGAGATGGGGTTGATCTTAGGGAGGGAAGCGAAGAAGGTGTTGAGATTGTGAAGGTGCAGACTTGCTTATGACTTGCAACGGAAAGTGAACAAGCTTACGATTGGTGTAAGCGGCTCGGGGTATTTTCTTGTTGTTTTTCTCTGTTTTTTCCTCCGTTGTCTGGAAATAGGGCGGAGAACCTATTTATACAAGTCACTGAGTCTTATTCACGTCTCTCGTGGGAAGTGGAGTGATGGAGTAGTGGAGTTGTGTGTTGGTGATACACGACCAGCCTTGCCCACTTCTCCTGTTCATCTCTAACCGTCCATGACTTCCTAACACGTTCTTGTGATGGCGCATTGCACGCCGCACGTTGTAAACCGCTGCACCAATACCCAAAGTATGTATCCCCAGTTTGTGACATGATTGATATAACGGAATGTGTGGATTGTGGATCCACGAAAGATAGCATGTAATGTTGAATTGAATAATCTGCGTTATTCGTGAAGTCGATACTTGTGAAGTATCGTGTGTATTTTATCAGTCGCATCATGGTGTGGTAAAGTGATGGGTAATGACGCCTCACCGACCAATTAACTCGACTGTGGTTGTATAACCAGTGGTGAAGTTGGACGGATGAGATGATCTTTGAGACACTCATCTGCGACCGTTAATGAAATTAGGGTTTTGAAGAGGCGCGCAAGCATCACTCTTGACTTGGTGAAACCAAGCATGGGAAGGATTTCGGAGAGGACCGACCGGGCATGCATGTAGATAGCATGCCGGTGTATACGTCCATGTCTCACTGTCCCATGAAGGTGCGATCTAGGCCACTCAATTTGACCGGCAAAGAGGAGTGGTTGAGATCGATTTTGCAATAGGAATTTGATGGCGCAAAAGGCCGCGCACCATGCTCTTTTTCCTTCAAGCGCATTCCAAGACGACCTAACTTGGTCGGTCTTGGCCGATTGGTTCGTGAAGATGGTAGGCTGGTGTTCACGCCTATACCTGAATATCCCATTAAAACGTGATCCGAGCCACCCAAATCGTCGGCGAAGTTGAGCGGTCGAGATCAGTTTGTGGTTTGGGAGGCGTGGCCACGCTAGTTTGGGCGCACGTTTTGGATTAACCAGGCATGTCATGCCTTGGCCGAACATGAGGAGGTAGATGGGCCCTGGTGGGTCATTTGGTATGACCGGACTGTTTAATCTGTCTGGGACCCTCCATTCGTGCCGGAGAAGATGGACGCTCATGATGCTCAAAACCCTAATTTTGGGTTTCAAAGCCGTGCGCCATCTCTTGTTTGGGCGACAATTTTGTCACGACCAAACATGGTTGGTTTTGACCGATTGGTCAAGTGTGTGAAGGCGGGCCCACGGTGATCGTGTTGACATGCTCTGGGCCCTTTGAATCTACATCTACACCCTCCATCTATACCTGCGAAGATGGATGGTTGAGACTGCTTTGCAACACATGTAATATGCCGCAAACCCTAATTTAGGGTTTCCGTCCATAATGCTTGGTATGAACGGTTTCTTGGCAAGTTAGGGCCAATGACCAGACCATGCGGGGTCGGCCGTGGGTATTCCATACCGCTTGGGGGTGATGGAATTGATCCGGGGTCATCCAATCATGCTTATGGAGTTGGATGACTGCGATCAAATCATATCCGGACGGATACGGTCAGTCCGGATGCTCAATCGGGCTAGTATAACACACCGAGAGGGGCTCAATCGGGCTAGTATAACACACCGAGAGTCAGCATGTACGGGTATTTCGTACATGGTTTCATTATCTTGCTTGGAGGTTCGTGTTACTCTGTAAGAGTAACACTCGATCTTCATGCCACACCGATAATGAGTACTGGAAATACAAGGCTGATATGAAATTCACAAGAAGGGATTGTTGCCACATGCTCCAACCTCGGGAGGAATTTCATGTATTCACGAGAATGGGATTGTTGCCACATGCTCCATTCCTGGTGAATTAAGTGAGGAGTATCAACACTTATAAATGGCTTTATCTTTTACAAGATGTCGGTAAGCATGATTTTTTCTGGTTTTTTACAAATTTAACCTTGAACGAAAATCCACCATCAACAATTACCAATTACTGGATCAAGACCCATCTCCTGAAGATTCTTCACTGCCAACAGTTTACAGCACATTCAGTTCACCACTATTCTTCTCAATCCTGTAGCTTCATATTCTTCATCTGTCTTCTTGAGTTCATCACATAGACCATAGGAAACCTGAACTTACTCCATTCACCACTTCTTCACCTGAGTCCATCCATTGAAATCAAACCCAGCTCTTCATCCAATTCACTGCTCAACTCAGCCACCAAATTTCTCACAACAAGACTCAATCCGAGTGATAACCAATACCCATTCTTTACAATCCAAGCAGAATTTCAATTCCCATCTCAATCTATTCTTAGCAGCAGACTTTCTCATCTGAGTTCATCGAGCAACAACCATTTACTGTAATTGATTCTTCAAATTAGCATCAACAACACACGAATTCGACCCCATTATCAAACCCTAACTTCAATTTCAACTCAAATTCATACTCTCAACATCAGCAGGTTTTTCTTCTCAATGAATTAATAGCCACAGATCCATCATTTCAGAGATAACCCCATCTTCTACATTTCAGATTCAACAGCAGCCATCATCAAAGTCTTCAATTGATTCTTCTTTTACAATTCAAATATCACTAGTTCTTCGTAATTCATCCACCAGCACAATTTTTTTACCAGTACAGCGGCTGTTTCTCAATTTCAGCTGAAAGAAGTGAATGAACGAGAGGAAGGAATCTATCATTTTTAGGGTTGAGTTTTGGGGCTGGATGGTTACACCCCAGGGATAGGAGCCACCCGGACTAGGTGCCTTTAGTACTTTCTATGAATGCCCCTTATCCTTAGCTCAGCTCCCAATAGAGTTTTCCTGTGAAATGACAATTTGCCATTCTTTCTCAATTTTGGATGATTTATCTTCTTTTTCCGCATGACTCCAAAGTAGCTACAACTCAAAAACACACGTAAAATATATAATTTACAAGATAAATAGCAAAGAAAGCATAAATACTAGATATAAAATTAGGTGTTTTACAACACCTATCAAATTCCCCCACACTTAGACTTTGCTAGTCCTCGAGCAAATCAAACAAAACAATTCTAAAACATACATACAACTCAGTGTCGTCGAGGATACGGTCACACTTAACACGTATAACAAGCCTTTAAACCCCTAGGTGTCCCTAGCTAGTGGACGAGTTATAGTCTCGTGAGGGTTTACTAGAGATATACCCACAAAACCTACTTTTCCAACTTACTAGTTCTCCGAAATGATAGCATCCAATGCGCTAAGAAGACATAGAGATCCTGCACACTAGTCATAAGAAGTTAGACACATAAATAAACACAATCTCATCCTTAAAAGTTGAGAGAGAAATAACCATCCCTTATCGAAAGAAATTCGGGTTCGGAGTGATCGAAAGTCTCGACTCTGACTTGGGTTTATAATCTTTGGTGTGCACAATACTTGTTTCGGTAAAAGAGGATCCAATTAATAATCGGTTTATCCTTGTGGTAGATTGGATTGATTAATTGAGTAGATCGACATCAACACAATTCTTTGGATTAAGAGTGTTGTTGGCTTAATCTTAAACGATTACTTCGGTAATTGAACATAAGATAGATCTAAGGACCCGACGTAGAAGTTTATGTTAAGATAAACAGAAGAGCCTTTGTCCAACTCATATCACTTGGTTGAAGAGAGTTGATACCAAACAGATTTGTTGTTCCTTTACTGTTTGGAATACGAACCAAAGGAATTGTTCCAAGTACGTGATGTAGTAGCAGGATTTCCCACACTACACCCCTTACTCGATTTTGTTTAATTAATCCATTGAAAGACGTAAGATCAAGAATATTTATTGATTGAATTCATGAAATGTTTACATAGGAAAATAGAATTACACTTAGAAATTAAAGCATGCTTAAACTTTCTCTCTCCTAATGACTTGCCCAACAATTCCAAAGAGATCTCTCCCCCTTACAGACTCATTTAGCCCTTTATATAGGGTAATACATAGTGGATGACAGCTAAGTTACCCTTTATTTTCGGGAATGTCTCGCGAAGTGTCGCAGATGCACAAACATTCACTCTCGCGACACTTCTTAACCCTCGCCGATCTCACGCCTTCTTTATGTTTTGCCATCGTTATTCATTGCGTCGTTTATTTTAGCTCTCTGCGACTCCTTCGCGATCCGCTCGTTTATTAGTCCCGCGAACCTTGTTTGTTGCGATATTACGATCCTACATCTTGCCTCTTTTTCCTTGAATATTGCTTGACAAGCGATCTTTAAGGAAAAATCTATTGTGGTAGCGATCTTTGATTTTTGTTGATGAAGGAACGAGCAAAAGAATACTTTTCTTAAAAGTACGTACTTGCCTCTATTCTTTTGTGAAGTTCGAAGCTTCTTTGTAATACATATGCGAAGTGTCATTTCTTGCCTCATGAATTACGTAAAATAATCAATTTCGCAAACTATTCTCGCCTATTATGAAATATGTTGTATATTTGGATTCTACTAAAGTTCTTTTCGCCCGGCTTCCTTGGATTTAGTAGTGACCGCTTACACGTGTCCATATTTACCTCTTTTACCGGTGCATTTAATGTTAACCGTCATAACATTTTTTCTCGTCTATTTATAGGAGCATCCTCGTGAAGAATTTTTCTTTTCCTTTTCATCTTCTTCATCGCCGCAAGTGTTCTTCTTCTTCATCGTTCGCAAGTGTTCTTCTTCTTCATCGCGCAAGTGTTTGTCTATTATTGTCTCTTACGAGTCTTCTTCATCATTTTTGCTATTCCCTAGCAGTTGTTGCTCTCATGGCGTCCAGGTTTGTTAATTTTGCCATATCTGGCTGATTTTGTGGTTGATCAAATTTCTTGTTGAAATCACACTGGTATGATTAACTTTGTAGTTCTCTTTCTGCCATTGTTGTTTAGCAAGAACCAATCCAGAACTAAGTTTACCGTGAAGGACCCTCTTCTTTCTTTGGGCTCGCCACCGAAACCTACCTCGCAACAAGAATCCCTCACGCAACCAAAGCCCTCTTCGCGAGCAAAATCTATGGCTTCAAAAAGACAGTCTGGGAGTGACAAGGTATCTAAGAAACATTTGTTTTTATTAACAATGCATTATTGCCTCTGTTTCTTATTTAATTTGTCATTCGCAGGATGATAAAACTACTGGTAATACTCCCAAAAGGCTCCGCCACTCTAAACCTGTTACCCCCAATGTTCCATTTCCTCCATTCACATCTTCGTCTCCTGTTGCGAAATCTTCGCAAGATGATTTTGTGCCTCTTTCTTCTGGTAACATTACTGGCGACAATATTTCTATACCTCAACTCCTCATAGACCAAGTTCCTTTCAATTGTCCTACTACAAACGATATTATACCTCCTCCCGCTTGTCAATGTCCTCGCTATTTCTCCAATCACTTCTCTCCCGAAACCTCCTCTTCTCATGAGGTTCCTTTGACAAAAGACTGACTCGTCTTCTTTGTTTGAACAAATTCCTCTAACTTCGGAAAATTTGGAGGGGATAGATGTGGCCTTTAAGGTCCTTTCTGATCTCGTGAATGATGCCAAAAAGACTTCTTCTGATCCTGTCAAATCCAACGTCTGCGAGATTTTAAGTAAGCATCTTGGTCCTGATAGGATCTCGCAAGCATCTTTAGTTCAAGAGATTAAAAAGCTGAAGGATGATCTCCAAGTTATGGCTGTGAAATGCAATAATCTCCACTTTGAAAATCAAAAATTTCTCAGTATCTCACTTGATCGTGATAATCTTCGCAAGAAGAATGAAGAATTAAAAGGTATGCTCTCGCCATCGTGATAATTCTTCACGAGTTTTTTTTTTTTTTTTTTTTTTTTTTTTTTTTTTTTTACAACTCAAACCCTTGCTCGTCCTCCAAGTATTAAACAAGAAACGAATAATGGAGATATATCAGACGGAGTCTATCGTTGAAGAAGTTCGAGTTGAAAGAGATGCTTGGATGGAGCAAGATAATCTCTTAGATAATCTTCATACCTATGCAAGCTGATCAAATAAATAACTTGTCTAAAGAGAATTTTGATTTAACACAAAAGCAAGACTCATTAAGTAATGACTTATCTCGCCTCTCTTATTCTCTGATTAAAACTAATTTGGAGTTGGAAACTTTATCAGATGAGAATCGAACTCTTTCACAAGAGAAACTCGTTGAATAAGGTGGCGATCTACTCGCAACAAAGATGGATGATGCTTGTCAAAAACTATGCAAAGAACAAGAACAGATCATTCATACTTTGAAAAATCAACTTGAAGAGAGTTCCTCGAGAGAGATAAACTTATTCAAGGTAGAATAACTTTGAGTGTAAAAGCGAAGCAATTCCCAGAACAATGCACCAAATTAGAAAAATCCAACTCTACTCTCGCCACCGAAAATTCCATACTTGTTTCTAATGACAAGAAGTTGCGATCTCGATTGAAAGGTTTAGTCGGAGACTCATTTGATGATGCCATGGACTGTCTGGGGAATAACTCGCGGCTTTAATTCAACAACTTACTCTTCAAAAGGAAGGTAGTCAAATTATTTGACTACCTTAATTCATTTATTTATTCAAAGTTCCAAAGAACCGTTGTAAGGATCTCTTTTAATCTTTTATTGCGTGTTTATTATGCGCAGATTCTCGAGAAGAAGCTTCGTGCCGTCGTTTCTACTCTCAAATCGATTATTCAAAAATTCGCAAAGAAAATGGATTACTTGCTTCCTCCTCGCTCGTTCTCGCGATCGTGCGTAACGTAGATTTGATTACATGTTCGATCAGAAAGACATAGATAGTAAAACCGTCCGAAAGCGCTTCGTCAATTTCCCCTCAAAGTCGAAATCCTTGTGAATGAGATTTTACTGTCTAAGTCTCTTGATCCTATACATGTTGATCCTCCGGAAGTAAGTGATGATGAAGTCCCTAATCCTCCCGATAGTGATTATGAATATGAAAGCGGTGAAGATCTCCCCGATAAGGAAGTCGTCGATGAAGATCTCGAATAGAAGAATTTCGATGAAAGTCCAAAGAATTGGCGAGAACAAAGGTGATGAAAACATTTCTCAAGAAAATCCATCAATCGGCGGATGTGAAGTCGATAAAGGCGCAGAAAAGTCTCAACCACCCTTTGTAGAGAGTTAAATTCTCTTTGTAATTTGTTAGAATTCCTTTTTGTTTGAGTGACTTAACTCTTTTGATTGAGTAATTTCCATATTTCTTTCTTCCTTTCTTAGTTAAGACCACCTTGCGAGCATGTTCGCTCATTGAGTTTTTTATTAAGTAAATCCATCCCAATCAGGGATTTGATTTTAATTCTTCTCACGGCGACAAAGTCGCAGTCCGCCTTTACATTTTCATGCAGAGGCCCATTGACCTTGCCTTATCATTTTTATGTGGTCTTCCAAGTTAGACCTCCTAATTAGAGGTCTTCCCCGCCACACCTTTCATCGCGACAAAATCGCAGGACGTCTTTACACTTGCATGTAAAGACCCATTGATCTTGCCTTATCATTTTCCAAGTATTTTTGCCTCTGCAGGGATGTTTTAATTGCGACAATATGACAGTCTAGATATCCTTGCGAACATAAAGCCCCATGACATTGCCGTCTTGCGACGAAATCGCAGGACGTCCGTGCACTTTCGTGTAAAGACCCATTGATCTCGCCTTACCTTCGCGTTAGTATTATTGCCTCTGCAGGATAATTGCACAAATATGACAAGCCTAAATTCTCTTGCGAAAACATAGCCTCATGACATTTGCGTCTATTTTGACACCCCCTAATGGAGAGCGTCGCCCTTATCATCTCCCGGTTGCCCCTTCAAGGAGGCGAAACATCGCCATACAAGACTAGCTCCTCCCATCCGGTCTTAACAACAACCGAGTTGTTTTCGCAGCCTCTTATCCCTTATACCTATAGAGTTTATGGTTACGAGGCTGCACCCTAAGTGGAGTTTTCTTAGGGCGAGTGCAACATATGCCAAGACTTGCCAAGAATGGCCAGGTAGGTTCATCCATCCCGGCACTGGCTCAACCGTGTACCTCGGCGCCTTGAGCATACACTGACTCCTAAGAAGAGACCCTCGGTCGCCCAACCAGGGTATAACCTTATATATATAGTTGGGAATCCAAGGTACCTCTTCCGGATAGGCTTTCATGGGCCCCAAATCTGCATGACCCAGGTTTCAGGAGCGGTGTAACCTTCCACCTGAGCCATGTTAAGAGATACCCCCTTATATGACGCACTTTAGGTCTTACATTTGCCTCTTACGAAATATAATTCGCGAACTAGGGTGTACGCCATAAAGGTTCGTCCCATTCATTTACTCATTCATTTTTGTCAATTCATTCAATCATTCATTTTTGATTATCTCTTCTCATTATCTTTGCGAAATTATCGCATGTCTTCATTCTTTCATTCATTTCTTCATTTCAAATATCACTTCTTTCATTCATTCTCATAATATCATATCATTTGCGATTTGTCTGTTTGTTGTTGTCTCTTGCGAAGTATATGATTTGCTTGCGAAAGCTATCATCCTTGAAATGTATGAACGTCGCATAAAATATAAATATCTCGCAAAGAAAAAGAATTGTGGGAAATGAGATTTGAACCCTTGACCTGCCTCTTGCATATTCTCGCACCATACCAACTGTTCTAACCTCATTTGCGAAATTAACTTGCGAGATAATCATCAACTTTCTTCTGTGCGAACTAACCAAAGACTGTGCGAAATTTCGCATAACAAAAATAAATGTGCGAGAGCAAGAATTGATCTGCGACCTCCCGCTTGCATTCATGCCTCCCGACCAACCGTGCTAGCCTGCCTCTCTCGAAGTGTTTCGCGAAATAATCACTTACTTTCTTCTTGCGAGATATACTCATTGCGAAAAATACACGTTCGTTGAGACTTGAACTCGCGACCATGAACTCATTAACTTCGCAGGTGACCAACTGTGTTGCCTCTTGCTTGCGAGATAATGAAACAACCTTGCGAGATTATACATTTTTTTCCCTTTTTGCGAAGCCAAAAATTCTTCACCCTTGAGGAGGGAGGTTCGAACCCGCGACCTCGGGTTTATACTCTTCACCGGTGACCAATTGTGCTAGCTAGCTGTTTGTGAAAGAAACACACAATACTATAACTTTATTCACTTCTTCGCTCTCGGAAGTTTAAAAATATGTAAAAGGTGGGATTCGAACTCGCAACCCCAAGCTTGTTCTCTTCGCAAGCGACCATCCGGGCTACTTGTTGCTTGCGAAGGAAACACACAATGCTATAGATTTATTCCATTTTTCCCCTCTTGAAAGTTCAAAATATTTGAAAAAATATGACTGTGGCGAGATTTGATCTTGTGACATCAAGCTTCTTCGCTCCAACTCAAACCATCTGTGCGAGCTTCCGTTTGTGATAAAATTCACAGCGTTTTGTTCTTATCCTTTTCTTCATTCTTCCTTTATTTCCTTCAACAATTTTCCTCTTTTCTTTTTCTCCTGAATATGAAATCTTCCATTAAAAAATTAGCTTTCTTCCTTGAATTTCATCACAACAACCTTTTTTTTTTTCTCTTCCTCTCTTCATGTCTTTGAATTGTTGACGGTGTTTTCTCCCTGAAAGTGTGATTTCTTCCATAAAACTTCCATTTTTGAACCCAAATTTTGTAGATCTAAATAATAAGTATGAACAGTAACTACTTTTCATGGAAATTTCTCTTAAAGTTTATAGATCCAATTGAATTCATCACCAACATGAGCCGTTTTTCTAAACTTTCTTGAACCAACAAGATTAGGTCCCCTGTTTCTAGCGCATATGTAGTAGCAGGATTTCCCACACTACACCCCTTACTCGATTTTGTTTAATTAATCCATTGAAAGACGTAAGATCAAGAATATTTATTGATTGAATTCATGAAATGTTTACATAGGAAAATAGAATTACACTTAGAAATTAAAGCATGCTTAAACTTTCTCTCTCCTAATGACTTGCCCAACAATTCCAAAGAGATCTCTCCCCTTACAGACTCATTTAGCCCTTTATATAGGGTAATACATAGTGGATGACAACTAAGTTACCCTTTATTTTCTTGGGAATGTCTCGCGAAGTGTCGCAGATGCACAAACATTCACTCTCGCGACACTTCTTAACCTCGCCGATCTCACGTCTTCTTTATGTTTTGCCTGTCGTTATTCATTGCGTCGTTTATTTTAGCTCCTGCGACTCCTTCGCGATGCTGTCGTTTATTAGTCCCGCGAACCTTGTTTGTTGCGATATTACGATCCTACACGTGACTTATTTATAATTTGGAGGCGTGGGAATACAGACGGAACTAGGTGAATTATAGGTTTAGTTGCTTGGTCTCAACTATACGAAGTTAGTTGTAATTTTGTGTAGCAGCTTAATCCTGAGAGTATTCAATTCTGGACAAGGTCCCGGGGTTTTTCTGCATTTGCGGTTTTCTCGTTAACAAAATCTTGTTGTGTTATTTACTTTATATTTTCGCATTATAATTGTTTTATTATAATTAAAGTAAATTACACAAACGTTAATTCCTATTTACTTGATAAGTGAATCCTATTGTGTTTGGTTAAGTCCGAACCTTTTTATCAAGTAACATACTTCGTTGTGGTATTGTATCGATCTCGTATCCATAGACGATCAAACGAAGTGTGAACCAATTAGTTGTATTGTCTCGACTCAGTCCATAGACAATCACTTTCAGAGAAAGGACTTATAGGTAGGAAAAGTTTTAGCTTGAGGTATATTTGGGTACCCTTGCCTTTTCTCAATCTATGTCCTAGTCCGAGACATCTATAAATAGGCTAGAAATCAAGACTTATAATTTTGATCACTAACATTGACAAACATGCTTGAGAAAGCAACGCATGCGAGTTCGACCGAGCAGTGCTCTAACAATCTCCCCCTTTGTCAATTTTAGTGATAAAACTATCAATGCATATGGATCACAAAATAATAAAAAATTGTAGCTTCTCATCCAAATGCTTGATCTCCTTGGCATCTTCAGCCTGACTCGAAAACTTCGTCACTTCCAAGTACTCCATGATTCTAAACGTGTTCAACTCATCATCATAGTTGTTGAAGATCCGTAGCGATAACAATGAGAAAACAAATGCTCTCAATCATTGTTATACAATATCATAGTATTATTATGCAGCATCAAAGTCCAATTGTATCACAACTTTGACAACAATACTACAGTGATATGTATCACCCCCCCCCCCCTAGTCAATACTTCATCTCAACATGAAAACCACTCCCCCTTACATAATGATCCGTAAACCATATGTATTTGTAGTATGAAACTACACATTAAATCTCCCCCTTTTTGTCAATATAAATTGGCAAAGTATGAAAATTAGTGGGATCCTCATGAAATTTTCATAGATATACTTCATGACCAAAAGAGAATACCATACCAACTTATTTAGATGCCATCATAAAGCCGAAGCTAAATGCATTCATCAAGGAGTTTATAAAGATACAAGATAACCCCTATAATATTCCACAGCCGCACTCCCCACGAAGATTTGGAAATTAAGCACAAGTTCAAAAAGAACTCTCCCCCGTAAAATGTCATTCCTGAAGGAACAACAAAGGCGACCTTGCTTTTACAAGAAAAAAAGGATTTCTTTGGACAAAGACAAATCACATGAAAACATGAATTTGTATCCAAAAAATTCAATTGAAATAACCACAAGAGAACTCATTGTTAGTTCAATTGGAATACACAACTAAATTAACCACAAAAAGTGATCAATTCAATTGGCCATGCTCGACATAAGAGAACTTACGGAGCAACACAATATATGCACAAAAATTGTGGATCGGAGATCGACCAATACTGCGGAATACACAAGGATTCATTCTATTTTCCATCACTATTTGCACAATGATACATGTGTATCTTCCTCTCCCCGGGAACTAGTGATCCTCAAGACGGATTGAGGATAAATTTCTACTTTGGGAAGGAATACTGATTTTTAGGCAGTATTCTTAGATAAGGAAATATTCTTAGACAAGGTAATATTCCTAGATAAGGAAATATACTTAGAAAAGGAATATTTCCTAGACAAGGTAATATTTATAGATATGGAAATATATACTTAGAAATGGAATTATTCCTAGACAAGGTAATATTCCTAGATAAGGAAATATACCTAGAGAAAGAATTATTCTAGATAAGGAAATAGATTCCTATAAGGTTTGGGAAACCGTTAAAGCTATAAATAAAGATGTTTAGCTCATAGCTAAGACATCTAGAGTGTGGTTTGTGATACAAACTCACCTAGATCAAAGAAAGGAGGTTTGTGAGACAAATCACCTAGAGAAGTTTGTGAGGCAATTAATAATTGTAAAAGCAAGCTTAGCAAATATTTAAGGTTATTTACCTAGAGAGATTGTGAGCGTAACAAAGAGAGAATTGTAATAGTTTCTTGTTCATAATCCGAGAGAAGATATTTTCTTCGAACGGTTTCTAGTGTGTTCTGTTTTATAGTTTTCGTCTATTAGTATTTCGAATTCCGCCTCTATAATAATAGTCACCAAGGTACGAGAGATCAACACGTATCAAGTTGGTATCAGAGCAAGGTTCGTTTCTTTTAGGGAAGATTCATGTGGTTTATGGTCTTCACTAGATCTCTCTACAAACAGTTTGGTGAGTTACTCGAGAAGCAAGAAGACGTTAGAAGAACAGGATGGCCATGGTATGGTTGAAGTTAGATAAGGAAAGATCGTATGATGAAGGTAAAAAGTTGAAACCATTGAGATGTGGATTATTTCATATTTTCGGTCAGATTGGTAACAACGCCTTTAGTCTTGATTTACCACCTAATCTAGGAATTTGCTCGGTTATTAATGCGGAACAATTGAAGTTGTTTGATCCATCGTTACAAGATGATGATGTAGATGACAAGATGATCTTGCCACATGTGGAACACTTGTGGTTTGATAGAGAAGAACCACTCGAAGAGGATTGCATTATGGAGCGAAGAGTGACTAAGACAAAACAAAAAGATAAGGACGCTTTTCTAATTAGACATCAATGTCAAGTTTCCATCAAAGAGAGATGGTTCAGCAGCTTGAAAGGAACCCTCGAGTTCCCTAACATCCAAATCTAACTTTCACAGGAGTTCAAGTTCTTGAGTGGGGGCGCATGATACATGTGTATCTTCCTCTCTTCGGGAACTAGTGATCCTCAAGACGGATTGAGGATAGATTTCTACTTTGGGAAGGAATACTGATTTTTAGGCAGTATTCTTAGATAAGGAAATATTCTTAGACAAGGTAATATTCCTAGATAAGGAAATATACCTAGAAAAGGAATATTTCCTAGACAAGGTAATATTTATAGATATGGAAATATATACTTAGAAAAGGAATTATTCCTAGACAAGGTAATATTCCTAGATAAGGAAATATACCTAGAGAATGAATTATTCCTAGATAAGGAAATAGATTCCTATAAGGTTTGGGAAAGCGTTAAAGATATAAATATAGATGTTTAGCTCATAGCTAAGACATCTAGAGTGTGGTTTGTGATACAGACTCACCTAGATCAAAGAAAGGAGGTTTGTGAGACAAATCACCTAGAGAAGTTTGTGAGGCAATTAATTATTGTAAAAGCAAGCTTAGCAAATATTTTAATTTTATTTACCTAGAGAGATTGTGAGCGTAACAAAGAGAGAATTGTAATAGTTTTCTTGTTCATAATCTGGAGAAGACATTTTCTTTGAATCTGGTTTCTAGTGTGTTCTGTTTTCTAGTTTTCGTCTATTATTTTTATGAATTCCGCTTCTATAATAATAGTCACCAAGGTACATAGATCAACACGTATCATACAATGACATACAATAGACATAATCCTTGTAAGCAAAAGTTTTATCCTTTCTTCCATCAAACAATGACATAAAAGGCTTTAACTTTTGTAATGTCAAAAGTTCATTCTATCTTTTATCAATACTTTCATATCGACATAATAGAGATAACTTTTGAACACGTATTTAATTGTACTTCTTATGGATCCAACACATGTAGCAATTTAATTGAAGGATAAAATCATTCAAGGCTAAACATAAAGGTTATTACAACCATTAAAGCAACGGTTTTAACAGTACATCAACACAAGAGGTTCAGCAAATACATAAATTAATCACTCAACTCATAAAAGTCCCTTTCATTTTCATAGAATTTTTCAGTCAGTTCAGGGTGAGCCGACTGAGCATAGTCCAGCTTCTCCTTCAGGACTTCATTTTCTTGCTGAAGACGAATGAGTTCAGAGCTGGGTGCTGCAGGAGTTCTGGCCATCTTTCTGACGCTATTCATGGAACATACTTTTGGTCCTCCAAGATTGGTTCCGACAGCAACAATGCCAAACTGACCGCAACTCCTTGAGATAAGACAAGGAAAACCAGGAGTCTTCTTTGAAATTTGTCTGACACTTATCATCTGACGAACAATAAGTCCACAAAAATCAATATTTCTCCATTCCACAACATAATACACCAGTTCTGCAAGAGGTCTGGTCCACAATTGTCTGTCAATTGTGCTGGGCATCAAGTTAGCTACCAGAAGTTTTTCCATCAACATTGAGGAACAAATCAGCATCATGAACATCAATTCTCCCTTCGTGCCGAGGAGCATTCTTACTCATGAGAAGGTCTGAGAGCGCCTCAGAAGAAGGTCTCAAGTGCTCTGGAGGACGCAAGAGAAGGTCACCAGTAAGAGGCAAACACATCAATTCAGCGATTATTTGTCGGTTTACAATAAAAGTTGTTCCCTCGACAATAGTTTTGAAGGAGCAGTTGACAGAATCAGGCTCATGAAGGTTTGCATAAAATTGAGCAGTTAGCTCCATGTATGCAGTTCCCATGGGACGAAGAACAATACCCAATTCATGATTTTCAAAGAACCTAGACAGACCATCTACCTTGAGGGCAGAGGGATTGTAAATACTTTCCATGATAGGTTTCTTAGTACTATATTCCACATAGTAATCACGAGCCATACGATTAATGAACCTAATTCTTAAGCTCGGGTCAAGAAATTCTTCTCCACGATTTTGAGTACCCGAACTCTCACCATGATTAGTTCTCTTCCTAGAAAACATTTCAGGTAAAGTAAGTGAACGAGAAGTTTGAGAAACTTACTTGGTTTGTGAATTGATAATAATGGTGAAGTACCGGAACTGCAAAAAGGAGAAAAACAGACACCAACCCCTGAAGTTGTTTTTCGTTGCGATTCTAAAGAGCTTAAGAACACTCAAAATGATTGAGCAATGTAGTTGATGAGAATCGAGAGAAACACAACAGCTGTTTTTCTTTTTCGTACACGAACTGAAGAAGAAGAAGATGACATGGTGAACGAAGAGAATCCTTTCTCTTTTTAAGTGTCAAACGGTGGAACCTGAACCGATTGAACACGTTCTGGAACAAGGTTCCAATACGGACAGGTTAGGGTAATAGTGTGTGAGTCGCACGTGAGCTGACAAGGGCTCGTTTGTTTGTGTGAACAACAAGGAACATCCTATTTGGAGTAAAACTCAACAAATATGATTATGAGCAGCTACATGTGATCAGTTATGCTATATAGGAGCATATTACACCATGACACCAAGAGAGAGTTTCTTTCCAATAACTCTTACATCTTGTCGTGTTGAAAAACACCCAGGTGTTGATGGTGGTTTTTAGTTCAGGGCTAAAATTATAAAACCCTATGTTTAATGCGCCGTCTGCAAAAGGACTGAGCCATTTAAAAGTAATGAGTGCACGGGCCTCTCTACTCACACATGTATTGGGAAACTCAGTATATTTATTCAGAATGGTGCATGTAGCAACAATCCCAAACATTCTATAAGCTCTCGCCTACATTACTCATTAGTGTATGGTTTATTAAGTATTTTCCTATGCTATGTTCCCCAGCTGAACCCTTACTATTGATATGACATGACAATTAGTGTTCACTCGCAGCTGAGTAGCACGAATTTCCCGAAGTATCAAAATTAAGGTCTGCATGAAAATGATCAATTAGAAGACGCGCTAACTGCTCTCTGAGAATACTTTTGTGTCAACACACAGAATTTGATAAATTTACTCAATTTTGTGATAACTCACAAGATTCAAGTTTGCGGCCTAATTAATTTGCAAACATTAGGTCTTTCGCAACTCGTGCAAATATCTCAACCATATTGGTTGAGGCCAAACCTAGGTAAACTAGGAAACTGATCCACCATGGAGCTAGTAGGAACAAAGTCCTACCAGAAAACAAGAAACAAAAGAGGAACTGTGGCAAATGAAGGGAAATGACGAAAGAGGCGCGGCCACGCCACATAGCCGGCCAACCCGCTCCAATAGGCGCTGCCTGTGGCCGTTGGCCGCGCTCCATGTTTCTCTTGCTGGCCCCCTCTCCGATCAACCAATCAGATCGCTCAAAACCCGCCACACACACTTTTAAAAAAGATTGGAAGTTGGTAGGTCGATGCGCCTAATTCCATTAGGAATCTAATCTAGACGGCCTAAGCCAGTCTCCAAAAAACAATCACGGTCGTACGATTTGGCCACTTGATTTATTAAGTTTGGCCGCTCCTCAACGCGCCCAAATAGGCATCACCATGCCACGACAAGCGCGCCTGTAATCCGCGCCAAAGTATTATAATTACTTACAAACCACTCCAAACCGCACCTAGCCATCACCGCATGCGCCATGCCAATTGGCCAGTCAACCTGCCAAATCGCGCTAGTATGCAAATTGGCAGGCCATGCCATTCCGCGACAGCAATATGCCAATGACTTTGGTCAAACCAAAGGGAAACCCTATTTTCTAGTCATGGCCCAACTATGCCACTATGGGACCACAATATGCCAAAAGCCATGTGGGACCTATGAAACCCTAAAGAATGGCACCCGCGCGATATTATAATTACCCTTGAACGTCCATGGACATGCCCACGTTATGGCCTTGCCATAGTTTCTTTGATCAAAACGTCCAAGGCAGTATTTGCCAAGATGACGTTGTACCGCGTCACCTAGCCGCGCGCGTTAGGGTTTTTGAAATGCCAAACCCTAATTGGGCCAGGGCCATTACGCCGCCCTATGCCAAATAACATTACCTAAACATTAAGTTTGATTTGGCAACTAGAACCAATATCGTTGAGCCATATTTGGGTATAACACCAATATGCCAAGATATAGTGGCCGCGGCTACACCACCATGCCACTGACGCGACCACATCACCATGCCGCTGACGCGACCACATCACCATGCCGCTGGCGCGGCTACACCACCATGCCACTGGTGCGGCTACATCACCATGTCACTGGCGCCACATTTCCATTGTGCCACTAACATCGCCACTTTGCCATTGCTCCACTAGCAAGCGCCACATTGCCATTGTTCCACTATGCAGGCGCCACATTGCCATTATGCGACCTACCTTACGTGCGATTGGTCAGAATAACTAGGTCTTGAACATTAGACCCACTCAGCAACTTGTTGCACATTTTTCCACGAAACACTCGAGACATCAAACATGTCACAAACTAGGAGATACTCATCAGGGTATTGGTCTGGCGGTTTACAGCGTACGGCGTGCAATGTGCCCATTACGAGAAAGTGTCAGGAAAGAGCAGACAATTAGATAGCATTAAGAGAATAGTGGGTGTAAGTTTGACCAGTTTCCCCTCACAATGGGAACGTGATGGTAAACCGCTTCTACACAACCCCACTTCTCTACTATTTAACTGTCTCCACTTCCTACGAGATCAAGGGGGCTCAATGACTTGTATAAATAGGTTTTTAACCTATTTCGACCAACATGACAGTTTTTGGTCATACACAAGTATCCAGAAAAACACCAAAAGAACTGATAGCTTACGTTCCGCAAGCCAGTTCCAAATTCTGATACAAGTCATAAAACAACCACACCCTCAAAATTCAATATTTTGATCTCAATACCTTCTTCGCTTCCCTCCCTAAGATCAAACCTTCTTCTTCACTTTGTGACCGAAGCAAGTCTGGAACGACCATTTCTTGGTTTAGGGCAGAATTGTACAGATTGATCTCTCGAATCTAAAGTACTCCCGTGCAGTGCATTTGTTTAGGGTTTAGATTCGTTTCTCGGCGGCACACCCAAATTTACCATTTCCACCAGAATCATTTTTTACCCCAAAATACCAGGAAATTGTTTTTATAAGTCTATCAAAGAACTTCAAGAGAACCCAAAAAAAAATTGTTTTTCTGATTTCTCGTTTTCCAACTTATAAATAACAGTTTCTTCGGATAGTTTTTATTACTGCGAAGGGAAACTCTTTTGATAAAAAGAGACGTCCTAGCTTCTTCATGAAAGAAGACAATACTACTATATTGATACGAAGTATCAGGGATTGAGCAATGAATCAATTCATCCTTTGAGGTGATGTACTCAGATAACTGCAAACTCCTCTTGTAATTCGTTTAGTTTGTTACAACTAATTGGATTACACAGAGGAGGAGTATTGCAATCAATGATTAGCAAATCTATATCAACCTCAACATGAATATTATTCATCATAAATTGATTTAGCTTTGTCAAGAGACTCTTGACTTTTCTGGAGAAATAAATCAACATCAGAAGATAGGCATCCAAGTTTCTTTTCAATTCCTGAAAAAACTTCAAGGGATTTTAAACCTGGTGGAGGTTTAGACAAAACTTCTTCTATGGATTTAATTAAATCAGACATGGAAGCGAATTCTGGAATCCCTGGATCTGGTGGTGCATTTATTGAGATAACACTTATGTCCATATCAGATCGCTACAAACACAAACTTATAAGGTCTTTAATGTGTTTGCTTGCTTTGATACCAATTGAAAATACGGGGGTCTAACAACCACACCCAACAATTCGTTTGGCAATCTGAGAGGACTTACTCCAATACACTTTCTAGAGAATCAACTAGATATCCAGACTCAATCTAGAGTAAATTATATCAAAGAGTTTAATATCTCTAACTCTTAATTCAATCCGCAATTAGCTAATAGAAATCTGCGAGCCTGATTGAATATAAGAGGAGTTACTTGAACGACACCAAAGACCAATGTTCAAGTGTCAATCAATGTAAATCAACAACCAAAGGTTGGATATTCTAATTGATTGATCTTAACGCACAACCTATGATATTTCAATTATATAACAAAATATAATACATAAAAGAAATAACACAGACACCATAATTTTATTAACGAGGAAACCGCAAATGCAGAAAAACCCCGGGACCTAGTCCAGATTGAACACCACATTGTATTAAGCCGCTACAGACTCTAGCCTACTACCAATTAACTTCGGACTGGACTGTAGTTGAACCCTAATCAATCTCACACTGATTCAAGGTACAGTTGTGTTCCTTACGTCTCTGATCCCAGCAGGATACTACTCACTTGATTCCCTTAGTTGATCTCACCCACAACCAAGAGTTGCTACGACCCAAATTCGAAGACTTGATAAACAAATTTGTCTCACACAGAAAATTCTGTAGGATTAAACAAATCTGTCTCCCTCAGAAATACCCAAGAGTTTTTGTTCCGTCTTTTGCTAAATCAAGGTGAACAGGAACCAATTGATAAACCAGACTTATATCCCCGAAGAACAGCCTAGTATTATCAATCACATCACAATAATCTTAATCGACTAGCGAAACAATATATTGTGGAATCACAAACGATGAGACAAAGATGTTTGTGATTACTTTTATCTTGCTTATCGGAAAAATTAATCTCGAGTTAATTATTTCAATTGTACTCAATACGATAGAATCGGGCAAGATCAGAACACGCACTACAAGAGAATAGATGGGTCTGGCTTCACAATCCCAATGAAGTTTTTGAAGTCGTTAACCTACAGGGTCTCGATAGAAACCTAAGGTTAAAGGAGAATCGACTCTAGTTAAGAAACTAGTAACACACATGAGGTTTGGGGATTAGGTTTCCCAGTTGCTAGAGTTCTCCATTATATAATTTTCAAATAAGGGTTTGCAATCCAAGTTACTTTAGTAACAAAGCATTCAATATTCACCGTTAGATGAAAAACCTTGTTTAACCAAGCTAATATCTTTCAAATGTTAGATCGAACTTAGATTGTTACACACAAATGAAATGTACCCTCATTTAGGTTTATGTAACCGTACCTAAACGTGTACACCATGTTGGTTCACAAATATTTAACCGAGGTTAGCCATATGATCACTCTCATATCAACCTTATTCATCTTAACCATAACTACTTCAAATGACTCAAATGAAACTAGTTAAAGAGCCGTTCAATGGCTATATTCTCATAGAAGTATACAAGAACACAACTGAAGCAAAATCGGTTTGATTCACTCGAATCAATACATGAACATTATAGCCACGGTTTGCAAAGATTGCATTCCTTATTTTATAAATATTTAGGTTCATGTACATGGCCGATTTTAGAAAGTAACCACTTAAGTATGCGTACTTAAGTAACCGGATTTGAGTTTGTTTTGGTTTTCAAACTCAGCAGAAATTCACGGACGTGAACTTTCCGCCAGTATGCGTACATGTACACATACTTTGGTAACTGGTTTGAGTTGGTTTTGATTTCCAAACTCAGCAGAAATTCACGGACGTGAACTTCCGCCAGTATGTGTACATGTACGCATACTTATCCAGTCTCCATCACCCGTTTAGTACACACACAAGTATGTATACATTTGGTTCCCGGTTTTGGACTTATACACAAATGTGCGAACACACTATATGCTTATATCCAAAGATGGTTACATGATTCTAAGATCTTTATTTCAATCATTGAAACATTCTTAGAGGATGACAATAGTCGTTTTCACACACTATTAGCATCAAACCAATTTTCAAGATATTGAAATAATCATAATCGAAACATTCCAAGTCTACACCAAATGATTGTATCACACAAACCATGTAAGATATTACACGACAATTTTCTCATGATATAAGATGAACTTGGTCGAAGCGAAAGCTTGCCAACACATATTTCGAGAAATATGTAAGCGAGATAAACTCAACTCGAAATCTCAAATGTGTATATAGAAAACTATATCGTAATATGACTTATCTCTCAATACAGGATATATAGTAGAAATAGACTTTCCAAGTGATAGATAAGTTTAAGTCTCCACATACCTTTTGTCGATGAAGTTCCACAAGCTCCCCTTAGTAGTTCTTCGTCTTCAAATAATGAACGCCGTGAAAACTAAACCCAACTACACAATCTATGTCATGTCTGAGACATCTATAAATAGGCTAGAAATCAAGACTTATAGTTTTGATCACTAACATTGACAAACATGCTTGAGATAGCAACGCATGCGAGTTCGACCGAGCAGTGCTCTAACAATCTCCCCCTTTGTCAATTTTAGTGATAAAACTATCAATACATATGGATCACAAAATAATTAAAAATTATAGCTTCTCATCCAAATGCCTGATCTCCTTGGCATCTTCAGCATGACTCGAAAACTTCGTCACTTCCAAGTACTCCATGATTCTAAACGTGTTCAACTCAGCATCATAGTGGTTGAAGATCCGTAGGGATAACAATGAGAAAACAAAATACTCTCAATCATTGTTATATGGTGTCATAGTATTATTACACATCATCAAAGTTCAATTGTACCACAACTTTGACAAAAATACTATGGTGATATGTGTCACCCCCCCTTAGTCAATACTTCATCTCAACATGAAAACCACTCCCCCTTACATAATTATCCGTAAACCATATGTATTTGTAGTATGAAACTACATATTAGTTCTCCCCCTTTTTGTCAATATAAATTGGCAAAGTACGAAAATTGGTGGGATCCTCATTAAATTTTAATAGAGATACTTGATGACCAAATGAGAATACCATACCAACTTATTTAAATGACATCATAAAGCCGAAGCTAAATGCATTCATCAAGGAGTTTATAAAGATACAAGATAACCCCTATAATATTCCACAGCCGCACTCCCCACAAAGATTTGGCAATTAAGCACAAGTTCAAAAAGAACTCTCCCCCGTAAAATGTCATTCCCGAAGGAACAACAAAGGCGACCTTGCTTTTACAAGAAAAGAAGGATTTCTTTGGACAAAGACAAATCACATGAAAACATGAATTTGTATCCAAAAAATTCAATTGAAATAACCACAAGAGAACCCATGGTTAGTTCAATTGAAATACACAACTAAATTAACCACAAAAAGTGATCAATTCAATTGGCCATGCTCGACATAAGAGAACTTACGGAGCAACACAGTATATGCACAAAAATTGTGGATCGGAGATCGACCAATACTGCGTAATACACAATGATTCATTCTATTTTCCATCACTATTTGCACAATGATACATGTGTATCTTCTTCTCTCCGGGAACTAGTGATCCTCAAGACGGATTGAGGATAGATTTCTACTTTGGGAAGGAATACTTATTTTTATGCAGTATTCTTAGATAAGGAAATATTCTTAGTGTAGATGGTGGATTTTCGAAAAAGGCTAAAATCGTAAACCCGTAACTATATATTTTCCTGATCCAGCAATCAGACGAGTATTGAGACTCATGTCTCTCGACGAAAGCATGAAAGCTCGTGCCGCAAGCATTTCTGACTGAGACTACTATCTCTTAGAGAATATGCGGATGTGCAGTCTCTCAACTGAGGCAACGACATATCTTGTAAATACTGAGTTAGTTCAGTAACTATTTTTATATAGAATCGAAAGATTGGACAGCTCCTAGACAGCTTGCCTACTAGTATAGAGCAATAACGTCTTCAGGATATAACAATATTTTCCCCGACTATATAAAAGAAATATGACGCTTCAACAAGATCATATCATTCGACTCCGGAACAATTAATGCTCCTAGACGATCGTATTAGTATAGAGCCATCAATTAATTATTCTAAATCACAGGATTCATTCACTGAATCCCTGAAAGATATTCTACATTTTTCATAATATTTCGTTACTTCAATTCATGGTCTTTCCCAGCAGAATTACATGGGTTAGTAATAAATATATAACACACGGACATCTGAGCATTATCGAGTAAGCCCCGACTAAAATGGTGCAAGTGTATTCAATGCACTAACGAGCACCTGAATGCACGAATGAATATTTCAAAATACGACGAGACGATTAACCTATGCAAAATAGGAAAGAAAATAATAACTAATAAAATATTAACCAAGGCGCTGGGGACTGGACCGACCGGCCGGTCGTGCCGTGACAGCCCCATTGATTTTATATTTTATCATATTTTTGTTATTTTCCTTAATCTTATGAAGATCCTTTCATTTGAACAAATATCCTTTGTTTTAAAGGAACTCCTCAGTTTCATGGTGTTTCCTTCGCGTCAAGGAAATAATATAAAATTGGGAAAAATGTCGTGGGACCGTGTTTATTAGCCAACCGGCTATGCCTTGATCCTGTCCGGTCCCACACCTCATGATTCCTCATTATTTTATTATTATTTCCCTAATCTCATGAAAACTCCTTAATTTCATGGTATTTCCATAAAACCATGAAAAAATAATAAAAAATTAGGGAAATTCGTGGGATCGGGCCCAGCCGGCCGGTCATGCCCTAGCCGGTCCCACACGCCCCTTATTTTATTATTATTATTTTTTATGTTTCCTTGATCCCATGAAATTCCTTGATTTCATGGTATTTCTTCAAATTATGAAAATTCCTTCAAATCATGGAAATAATACATAAAATTATACTCCCTCCGTCCATTTTTAAGAGTCCGCTTTGACTTTGTCAAGATATTAAGGAAATCCTATAAAATGTCATGACTATCCCTTGACTAGCCTATTTAATATTAGGTTATTACCAAAATTAAATTATTAGTGTTACAAATTCTAATTTGGATAGTATTATTGTTTTAGGAAATATTGTAAAGAAATAAAAACCAACTTATACTCCAAAATTTAAGAATTTTTTATTTCCTCCATTTGATTTTGATTTCATGCACTAAAACTTTGGAGCCTTTGGAATTTTTATTTGAGAGGGAAAAAAAATTGAAATTGTAGATTATTTCCTCTTTAGATATACTCTACCATGAATTTGAGATTTTGTCATAAATTTTTTTGATTCTTTGCCATGTATATAGCCATATTAACCCATACCCATAATCAATTACTCCTTCTACCCATAAATGTTTTATTTAAAAAAAAGAATGACAATTAATATAAAAAAATATTTAATGGATTTTTTCCTTATACTATGGTGACGATATTTATGGAGTCCGACTATGTGCACCACCTCCTAACCGGAGGTGCACATTCCTCCCTTGTTTATTGGTAATACACTTTAGTCTAGTTAGATCTTTAGTTTACATCTAAATATTAAAAAATAAACACCATGTTGGAAATCGGAAAGTGGGGAAAACGGTTTGTGCGCAAAATCCAAGTTTTCTGCTTCTTCATTTTTAACATGTTTTCATTTTTAACATGTTTTCTCTTAACACTTTTCTGTAAAAACTCATCAAAAGTTTATGTAGATCTGGAGTCTGGACTGATGTGGCCATTTGTCAAGATAACATCATTGTTCAAGCAAATTTAATTAATGATCTGCCTATAATTTGCTCAAACAAATTTGATACTGTCTTTAGACCAAAGGTTACCCATACATATAATCATACTTCGCTGCCATTTTCTTAAAGTTGTTGTTTTCTTTTCTATCAATAAGATTTTATTATCAAGTCATCCACCTTGGGTACTGCATGGGTTCGGTTCAAGATTAGTACCAAACCATTACTACCATTTTTTTTCTCTAAGTTTTCTGCTACTATTGAACATTCATCGATCAATATTTTTTTTGGTATATTCATCAACGAAAGATCTAACCTATGATCGCAATATACTATTAAACAGTTCTGCACATTACTATTATAAAAATTAAAATGAAAACTCAGGGTTTCTTGCTTGATCTGATCGAAGATTTATAATCTAGGGTATACTATTTTGGACTTTTTCTTCTAAACTAACTTCAAAATATACGGAGAGAGGAGAGAATCAGGGTTATTTTTCCAATTTTTAAATTAAAAAGTCACTGATGAGATAATGACCAGAGTTAAATACCGGGCCAATAAACACGGGAGGAATGTGCACCCTGGGTTAAGAGCGGGTGCACATAGTCGTACTCATATTTATGATTTTGAATTAAGTTTATATTAAAAATGATTTTATAATTACAAAAAAGAAAGGGTATATTTGATAGTTTAAGGGAAATATATGTCTATAAACAGAGCGGACAGATAAAAATGGACAGACCAAAGTAGAAATTAGGACAGATAAAAATGGACAGAGGGAGTATAAAATTAAGGAAAACTCACGGGACCGGGCCCTAGCCGGCCGACCATGCTCAAGCCGGTCCCACACCCTTATTTTATTAATTATTATTATCTCATGGAAACTCTTTCAATTCAAGGAAACTCCTTGATTTCAACAAAATTCCTTGGTTTCAACAAACTCCTTGATTTCATGATATTTCCACAAAATCATGAAAAATAATATAAAAATGGGAAAAGAACCATGGGACCGAAGCAGTTGGCCGGCTGGGCCATGCCTTGGCCATAGCCGGTCCCACACTTCATGATTCCTTCATTTTATAATTATTTTCCTTCATCTCATGAAGTTTCCTCGATTTCAAGCAAAAATCCCTGATTTCTTCATATTTTCCCAAATGATTGCTCAAACGCACATCAGAAAGTATCAAAATTCTCAGGACTGAGACACGAACACTTTGGTGACATGAGCATATTACCTTGACCGACCAGGGTTGACTCTTTGGCTTGCAAGAGGCCGGTCCCTCATATTTTCATCATTTGACCTAATTCGTTCATATTAGGTTCAAACTCTTTCGAATAATTTTGGAATTTGATGAAACGATCGTCATTCGATCCCGGGATCACCCAGGGCCGGTTTCATGACCCCTTGGTCGGTCCCTCATCTCTTCATAATTAATTAGGTTTTATCACCTAATGCTCGTCTGAGCATTATTTTAATAAATGATTAAACCAAAGCATTTAATCATCCTTTCATCAACAAATCAACAAGTCTTCAAGAAACCTTGGTATTTGCTCACTTGAGCATCTGGGCGCAACATGGTCGACCCATGATCCCATATAGCCGGTCACTCCTTCACTCCGTGGTTAATTTTCAATAGACCATCAATTGATCATCAATTTATCGAATTAGGGTTTTGAGTCCAAGGTTCATAATTCTAGATTCGAACGCTAATAATTTTACGTTGATTTCATGATCAACATATTATTAATTATACTCGGTTCAGTTGCCAGTATTCTGATTTAATACTTTATTTTGGTCATGCTACTAATAATTCATCAAACGAGCAACATTTTCTTAGATGAGCAATATTTGCTCAAACCAGGGAATATTGGTTCAACTATCAATATTCAACAAATTATAAAATGAGAAATATTTGCTCACGTCAACTATGTTTATTCATACATTATACCTCTCTCTCAATCCGTGAGTCTCAGAATATTTTCAAACCATGTTCAACTCAACAGTACAAGGACTCATCGTCCCATGAAGTCACAAAGTCAGCAACTGACTAACTAAATACACGTCTGCCTTGCAGACTCCACAATCACACGATACATCAATCGTGTTACATGGCGGATATTAACTAGGGTTTTGGTCTGGCGGTCTATGGCACGTGTGTTCATACACACGATGAGAATGTGAGCAAGTTGTGCAATCAGTTGGAGGAGTTAAAAAAGTAGTGGATGGAAAATCAACCAAGTCTCCGCACGTTGAGCAACTGGTTTTAACACGATTTCCATTTTCTCCACTCTTTGATTCTGTCAACTTTCACACTTCATGGGATCATGGTGTTTACAATTCCAAAGAATATAAATAAGTACAGAATCCCGATTGAAAAACAAGACAATCTCACGTCAAAGCAGACAACACGAGATTAACAACTCAACATTTGAGCAATTACTCTTAACATAGCAAATTCAATCATTGAGAACTTATCTTATTTTGAGAATACACAACACACCTACAATCTTCGATCACCATTGATCTCACACATTTCTCGACTTCCCTCCTACAGATCGACCCATCCTCTCTTGTGACCGAATTTACTCGGGAACGACCATTGTCTTGGTTTAGGCCGAGTACTCTGCATTTATCTCTCGAATTCAAAGCACTCCCTTCTTGCGGTGCATCCGTGTGAGGTTTGTGAGTTCACTCTGCTCAAGGAGTTTCCCGCACTTTGTCGTCTCCTCAATTCCTTAAACCAACAACTCGTTTTTCCCCATCTACTGATTAGCGACCACAGTGGGAGATCATTCTCTGGTTGCAATCTCACTTCTCACAAACACGGTCAGTCTTAGGTCCAGTTTGATAGGTGTAGAATACACCGTATTTACTATCTAGTAGTTTATGCTTTCTTTGCTATTTTTCTTGTAAATTATGTATTTTACGCTTGTTTTGAGTTTTATAGCTACTATGGAGTCACACGGAGGAAAAGAAGAAGAAATCACCCAATTTGAGCCAAAAGGGCAAAAAGGTCATTTTACATGCGATTGATATATGGAGCCCAGTCAAGGTTAAGGGGCAACTCTTTTGGGAGGATCACTACAGACAGGACAGTTCAAGTTAAGGGGCTGCCAAATTGGGTAGCCCTTATCCAGAAACATAGTGCTATTATCAATGGTAAAAGGGTTGGGTTATATCCATGGATGTTGAAACCCAAACCCATTTAACCCACACCTTAAACCCCGCTCTCCACACTGCATGCCCGGATCCAAACCCAGTTTATAACCCTATTTCATAAATTGAGAAGAGGGTCTTTCTCTTCTCTCAATCATTCCTTCGCCTGAAATTAAGAGCGCGGTTGATACTGTGGAGGACCAAGAGAAGATCCAGTGAAGAATTGTCGCTGCCGAACTGAAATTTGAAGAGAAGATCGAATCGTCTGGTGGTGTTGATTGGTGTGAATCACAGAGAAGAAATCAAGGTTTTCATTTGAAGAGGAAATCAGAGATAAAATCAAAGATTGGGTTCGGTTGCAAAGAAGGTAGTGATTGCTGGAGAAGAACAGTGACGGTATGAGATTGAGGTTCTCGGTGGTACTGTTGATTTTGAGATTCAGTGGATCAAGATTAAGAATTAGGCAGAGAAGAAAGCTACTGATAAAGATGAAATTAGGGTTTGATTATAGGGATGAAGCTCAGTAAAAATGGGTTCGACTTGTTCAGGGGATTAAGAAGATGATTGAGGAGATGAAGGTGGTTCTGTTGAGGTTGAGCTGTGAGGTGATTGAGAAATTGATGCTGCTGATCGATGAGAGACGGAGAACGAGCTGCTAATGATGATTCCAGGGAAGAAAAGGGGTTTGATTAGAGACCTCGAAGCGGTGGGTTCGAATCGAGTCTCGTGATTGAAAGAACAGGGGGTAGGAGCAGATTCACAACGGTGGTGATGGAAGAATCGATCTTTGTGGGATTCAAGAGTCGGGGAATGTGTGTGTTTGAATTTAATGAGAATATGAGTCGAGAAGGAATTGCAGCTGCCAGTGAAGCTGGTCTGTGATTGATAGTTTTGCAGGATGAAGCTGGTTGTGGAGTTATGTCAGTGATGGCTTGTAGTGGTGAGGTGTTGGTTGTTTCGAAGAAGATGGATTTGAGTTGAAGATTGAGTTTAAGCGGCTATTGCGGTAGAGAGAATGATTGAGCTAATTAGATGTATGTGTTAGGTTCTCAACAAGTGAAGAGAGGAAGGCCCGAAATTGGCTAGGGAAAGTCCTGTAATTGAACAGAACTCGGCCAAATTTCCCCTATGGCGAGTCAAATCGATGCACGGTGATGACCGATCCAGAACGAGTTCGAAGAGCCGATCCGACCCAGCGAATCAGCCCAGTTAGACCAGTAAGCAGCTGACTAGAAGCTGACTTTCCTCTCCTTGACCCGCTGACTAACAGTTGACTGACGGTTGACCCATTTGACCGTTAGTCCTAACGGAGGACTGACGGAATATTCCGTCGAATATTCCCTTGACGGAGAAATTTCCAGGCGGCGGCGGACAACGTTTCGGCCAAATTAGGCCACAATCCCGCTTTTCCCGCGAGCCAAAATTCCAGAATTTTCTATGGACTTCTCTCATGGGTGTGAAGACTTGGGCTAGGAATTGGATGGAGAATTGGACTCAAATTTGGAAAGAGAAGGTGGAAGAGTTGAGAAAAGCTTGGATTTGGAAATTGAATTACAAAAGGAAAAGGATTCTACTCCTTAGAAGATTTGGAGAATATTGAAGCCTATAAATAGAGAAGTTTTCTACAACTTCTACACACCTCTCTACACACACATCACTTGTGTTTTTGCTTGCTTTTCTAAGATTTTTCTTTTTAATTACTTGTGTGAATTTGAAAATTCTTCTTTTAATTATTATTATTTGTGTGAATTTCAAAAACATGAGTAGCTAATTTTCTTATTGATTGAGGATGAATTCCTAGTTCTTAACATATGATTTAATTTTTTGTTTTCAAATTCTATCTTGAAGTTTTTCACATAATTATCGTTTGTTTTTACTAATAGGAGTGATCTTAAAGACATTCATGATTGATTGATAGATTGTTTGGAGTGCACGCTAAATTGATTTGTTAATTTGATCTAAAGCTAGTGAAAGTTAGGAGATAAGTAATCGTTTCTTGACTCTTTACATAAGTAGCAAACACGAGACCTTGCGGAGGGATTCCGTGGAGCAATTGTGTGTAGAAACAACGTTAGCAAGTGGACCTTGAGCTAAGAGTCTAACTACTAATATCAACCTAAGAAATTCACAAAACTTAATGCATGAGCCAAGTTACATCTAGGTTGAGCTAATTCTAGGTGGCTTGGTGATTAGAATCCGGTAGTCGAGAACTTCCGTGTCCGGTGATACAAGGGATTTAGGGGTTTAGCACTGAGCTAGCTGCTTTACCTACGGTTGGTGATAATTTGTGACTAATAACAAGTAGAATAGAACATAACTTGATTCATTGTTTCAGTAACGAAGAAGGATTCCTTGATCTTCTCTCTCTTATTGCTTTCATCTTTCAACTTTCGATTTCAATTGCTTTGTTTATTTTTATTTTGCTTTTTACACCCCCCTTTCGTGACAACTTTTACAACTAAGATCTCTTGCTCCTCGTGGGAACGAACTTGACTTCCATTATATTATTTTTAATTGAGTGGAAACATTGATTAATTTGATTGCACCTACGACACGCATCAAATTTTGGCGCCGCTGCCGGGGAGCAACGGGCGATTTTTAGTTGTTTTATTTTTCTTTTTGCTTTATTCTTGCTTTGTTAGATTCTTTACCGTATCTAACTTAGTTTGTGAGAATCTTGTTTCAGGTGTTATACCTTTGGTGAATGCTTAAAGGGGGTAGACCGAGTCCAATACGTCTTCGATCCGGCACTCAACTAAAGGATTTCATTCGAGCGATTAACACTCCACTTTCTCCTTCTTCATCAAGTGATTCGGACAAAGAGGAAGAAACAATGGCTGATCGTACACTAAAGGACCTAGCTTCTCACAAGCTTGATACACAACAATGGTGTATCCAAACTAACTCAACCTTCGAAATCAAGCCGGGGTTGATTAGAGAGTTACCAAAGTTCCATGGCATGGTGAATGAGGACCCAAACAAACATCTTATGGACTTTTATGCCATAGTTATGGCCATGCTTCCACCGGAGACTAATGCGGATGGAGCATTGTTGAAAGCTTTCCGTTTTCTTTGGCGGGCAATGCTAAGGAATGGTTATATTATTTGCCTTCCGGAAGTATCACAACATGGAATGGGATGAAGAAACTTTTCCTTGAGAGATATTTTCCCGCATCCAAAGCTACTCAAATTCGCAAGGAGATTTGTGGATTGAAACAACAAGTGGGAGAATCATTGTATGAATGTTGGGAGCGATACAAGAGGTTGGTGGCAAGTTGTCCACACCATCAATTTAGTGACGTTATGATACTCCAATACTTCTATGAAGCTCTCCACTCAAGTGATAGGTCTCTTCTTGACGCTTGCGGGTGGTGGTGCACTAATGAACAAGACTTTGACCGAAGCTAGAGAGTTGATTGAAAGTATGGCGGCAAACTCGCAACAATTCTACACAAGGGATGAACCAACGGTTAGGCGAGTGCATGAAGTTAGTGATTCGTCATCACATCTTGATCAAAGGATGAGTAACATGGAGATTATGATGCAAAGAATGGCGCGGTAATTATTCGGATGATGAGACCGAACAAGTGAATGCTTTATATCCAAATCAAAGGCCAAGGTACGATCCATACTCCAATACCTATAATCCCGGTTGGAAGGATCATCCCAACTTTAGTTATGCAAACAAGCAAGCGGCGGCTCCTAATCCATATGCACAACAAGGTGGTTTTCAACAATCACGTTTCCAACCTCAACAACAAGGTGGTTCTCAACAATTCCAACCACAACAAGTCAAGGAGCGTGATTCTTCAATTGATGATAAGCTTAATGTCATGATGCAAGGTATTACGTCATTGTTTCAACAAAATCAACAAAAGACCGATTCGGCTATCAAGGATTTACAAACTCAAATGGGACAATTGGCGACCGATGTGAATTTATTGAAATCTCAAGCATCCACAAAACTTCCTTCACAACCATTTGTGAATCCAAGAGAGAATGTTAATGCGGTTACTTTAAGAAGTGGAAGACAAGTGGAGGGTCCAAGTCATCATGAGGAAGTTAGTGAAGAGGTAGTCAATGACAAGGAGGAAACCGCACCAAAGGAGAATTCCACACCAAACGACCAATCCAAGGAACCGGTTTCTACTTTCACTACTCCACCTCCTTTTCCTAGTCGTTTTGCTAAATCCAAGAAAGAAGCTCAAGACAAGGCACTTATGGATATCTTCAAGAAGATTGAAATCAACATCCCATTCATTGAGGCTATCAAGACAATTCCAAGGTATGCCAAGTTCATGAAGGAATTATGCATCAAGAAGGATAGGTTGCTTGATAATGAAATTACTAAAGTTGGCGAGAGTGCGTCGGCTATGCTATTGAAGAAGATGCCTACAAAGTGCACGGATCCCGGTGGTTTCACGGTGCCAATTACTATTGGTAAACAAAGGTTTGAACATGCTTTACTTGATTTGGGAGCTTCCATTAGTGTGATGTCGGCCGAAATATATGACTCCTTGAATCTTGGACCTTTGAAAGAGACGAGAGTTATTATCCAATTGGCAAACAAGTCTAACATATATCCAAAGGGGCTTATAGAAGACGTGCTAGTGCAAGTAAATGAGCTTATTTTTCCGGTGGATTTCTTTGTGGTGGATATGGACAACAATGAGAACCGATCATCTACTTCTTTACTTCTTGGGAGGCCATTCATGAAGACCGCAAAGACGAAGATTGATGTTGATAAGGGTACACTCACTATGGAATTCGACAAGGAGATAATACACTTTAACATATTTGAAGCCATGCGCTACCCAAGTGATGTGCATTCCGTTTACTCCATTGATGTGGTTGATTCATTAGCACAACAAATGGTGGAATTGAACCAAGAGGATGAACTTGATGTGGTGTTGCAAAAGAGCATTGAATTGGACGTCCATGGCTTGTCTAACTTGGATGTTGAAATCTCCAAGGAATTGGTGGAGATGTGTGGTGCTTTGGCGACATTGCAAGAAGCTAAAAAGGGTGATGTTTCATATATTTCTTTACCCGTGAATGATGAAATACTTGTACCATCTATTGTGAAGGCGCCCAAGCTAGAATTGAAGCCACTTCCGGACCATTTGAAGTATGCTTTCTTGGGAGATGGAGATGAGCTTAGGTGATTATTTCTAAGAACCTCACACCGGTACAAGAAGACCGTTTGCTTAGAGTCTTGAAAGAGCACAAAACGGCTATTGGGTGGACAATTGCGGACATCAAAGGTATTAGTCCATCCATGTGCATGCATAGGATTCTAATGGAAGAGAACGTGAAGCCGGTACGTGATGCTCAACGTCGGCTAAATCCTCCCATGATGGAGGTTGTGAAAAAGAGATACTCAAATTGCTAAGTGTGGGGGTAATCTACCCAATTTCCGATAGCAAGTGGGTAAGTCCGGTTCAAGTGGTACCCAAGAAATCCGGAGTCACGGTTGTTCGAAATCAAGACGATGAACTTGTTCCTACAAGAGTTCAAACCGGTTGGAGAGTGTGCATTGATTATAGAAAGCTTAATTCCGCAACCCGAAAGGATCACTTTCCTTTACCTTTCATTGATCAAATGTTGGAGCGATTAGCGGGGCATTCTTATTATTGCTTCTTGGATGGTTATTCGGGATACAACCAAATTGTTATTGCAGGAGGACCAAGAGAAGACCACTTTCACTTGTCCGTTTGGAACGTTTGCATATAGACGGATGCCGTTTGGCCTTTGCAATGCGCCGGCTACTTTTCAAAGATGCATGGTGAGTATATTCTCGGATTATGTGGAGCGCATCATCGAGGTATTTATGGATGACTTTAGTGTTTATGGCAATTCTTTTGATGGTTGTTTAAATAACCTTGAACTAATTCTTAAACGATGCATAGACACAAACCTTGTCCTTAATTGGGAGAAATGTCACTTTATGGTAAACCACGGCATAGTACTTGGTCACATTGTGTCCTCTCGAGGGCTCGAAGTGGACAAGTCAAAGATAGATTTAATAAGAAACTTACAATATCCCACTTCGGTGAGGGAAATCCGTTCTTTTCTTGGTCATGCAGGTTTCTATAGGCGGTTTATCAAGGATTTCTCCAAAATCTCCATGCCGATGTGCAAGTTATTACAAAAGGAGGTACCTTTCAACTTCAACAAGGAATGCAAGGATGCTTTTGACAAATTAAAGGAGATGTTGACAAGTGCGCCAATTATCAAATCACCGGATTGGAATCTTCCATTTGAATTAATGTGTGATGCTAGTGATTATGCGGTTGGAGCCGTTTTGGGTCAAAGGGTGGACAAGTTGTCCCATGTTATCTATTATGCATCTAGGACCCTTAATGATGCACAAATCAATTATTCTACCACGGAAAAGGAGTTATTGGCTATAGTTTTTGCTTTGGAAAAATTTCGATCATACTTGGTGGGTACAAAGGTTATTGTGTATTCCGATCATGCCGCACTAAGACACTTAATAAAGAAGAAAGAAGCTAAGCCAAGATTAATTCGGTGGATCCTATTGTTACAAGAGTTCGACATAGAAATTCGTGATAAGAGGGGTGTGGAGAATACCGTTGCGGATCATCTTAGTAGACTTGTTATGTCTCAAGAAGAACTTCCATTACATGACCGCTTCCGGACGAACAACTTTTCTCCATGGAAGAATCAACACCTTGGTATGCGGATATAGTGAATTACTTGGTGACAAGGAAAGTACCTAGTACAATGTCTAATTTCCAAAAGATGAAACTTAAGAAGGTAGCTAAGCAATATGTGTGGGATGAACCATACTTATGGAAATATGGCGTTGATCAAATAATGCGAAGGTGCGTGCCTAATTCCGAATTTCAATCCATTCTCTCCTTTTGCCACACTTTTGCATGTGGTGGCCACTTTGGTTCGAAACGTACCGCTCTCAAAGTTCTCGAGAGTGGATTTTATTGGCCCACCTTGTTTGAAGATTCATATGTTTTTTGTAAATCGTGTGATAGATGTCAACGAACGGGCAATCTAGGTGCTCGAAATCAAATGCCACTCACACCAATTCTCACCGTTGAGATTTTTGATGTGTGGGGTATTGATTTTATGGGCCCTTTTGTCAATTCGAATGGGAATTTTTATATACTTCTTGCCGTTGATTATGTTTTGAAATGGGTGGAAGCTAGAGCCACCAAGACTAATGACTCTCAAGTTGTTTGTGATTTTGTAAGGGAAAATATTTTCAATAGGCATGGAACACCAAGAGTGGTGATAAGTGATGGAGGCTCACATTTCAAGAAGGCTTTCCACACTCTCCTCAAGAAGTACAACATAACACACAAAATTGGTACGCCTTATCATCCACAAACTAGTGGACAAGCGGAAATTTCGAATCGTGAGATTAAGTCCATTCTTGAGAAAACGGTGAATACCACAAGGAAAGATTGGAGCTTTAAGCTCAACGATGCACTTTGGGCGTATAGAACGGCGTATAAGACACCAATTGGTATGTCTCCATATAGGATGGTTTATGGTAAGGCTTGTCATCTTCCGGTTGAACTTGAACATAAGGCTTATTGGGCGATAAAGAAATTCAACATGGAGTATGATGAAGCGGGGAAACAAAGGAAGTTACAACTACATGAGTTAGAGGAGATACGCAATGATGCTTACGAGAGTGCCCGTATTTACAAAGAAAAGACCAAGCTTTTTCATGACAAGATGATTTCTCGTAAAAGTTTCATCGTGGGACAAAAAGTCCTTTTATATCATTCTCGCCTTAAACTATTTCTGGAAAGTTAAGGTCCCGTTGGATTGGACCATATGTTGTTACTAATGTTTTTCCTCGTGGTGCAGTTGAAATTACTAGTCTTCGAGACAATTCGGTTTCCAAAGTCAATGGCCATAGGTTGAAGCCATACTATGAGAACATCGCTTATGTGAATTTGGATGAACTTTCATTTGGAGATGCACTCCCTCCGGAGGAGTAATGTGCCGAAAGAGCTAAGTCGGGCCGTCGACTTTAAAACAAGCGCTTAATGGGAGGCAACCCATCGGTTTTGTATTTCTTATCCTTTTGCTTTTTGTTATTTCTTTTTCTTGTTTCTTATCATGTTAAAATTTCCCACCTTGACTTTACTAGGAGGATTCAATTACATTGAGGACAATGTAAGGTTTAAGTGTGGGGGAGTGGTTAAGCATGTTTTTAAAACAAAAATTACAAAAAAATTAAAAAATTTGAAAAAAAAAAAAAAAAAAAAGTTTTACTTAAAAATTCCAACTTTTAAAGATTTTAGAGTCACTAGCATACTTCTAGGTATGTTTACATAGAGATTTTGACCGACATAATTGAACTTGGAAATGTTAGAGAACTACATTCGGATTTCTTGTTTGTTTGAGTGTTAAATAATGGATTTAATCATGCCGGTGATGCGAATTTGGTGCGGGGAGAAATGCATTATTAGAGTTGCTTTGATCAATCATTAGTGGAGACTACCCGTATTCATATCATGAGAGGCACCGACCAGAAATTTTCCATCTACTAAAGAGCTTCTTTTGAGTGTGTGTCACCGTACGTTAATTCCGGGTAGAATGGTGAGCTACCCAACCTCCCACCAATAGAAGCACTACTCTTTGATCTCTTGAGTGCTAATTTTGTCAATCATGAGGGTGACGTCCATGGATGAAAGCTTCCTTCTTGTAGTTCGATTTGCAGTTAGCACCATTCTCTCTCGACAACAACGGATCCATAGAAACACACTCATCATCAACAAGGAGCGACATCAAAATCTACAAGGAAAGTTGGAAAAGTTTAAGGTTTACAAGCAACGGAACGAGAAAAAGAGCAAATTTCAAATACAAGTAAAGCAACATACAAATGAGCGGATTTTTACATATATGTTGAAGACTTACAATACAATGAGGTAATTTTATATTCAAGTATGAAGACTTATTCATGAAAGCAAAGAAAATTAAAAGGTGAGAATTTTTGAAGTTTATGATTTCAAGACGATACAAGTTGTGAAGAATCAAGTGGTAAAATACTTCTTCCACGGCCATGGTTTATTTTTGTATTTAATTTCTCTTGTTTCAAAAAAAAAAAAAAAAAAAAAAAAAAAAGAAAAAAAAAAAAAAAAAAAAAAAAAAAAAAAAAAAAAAAAAAAAAAAAACAAGAGAAATATTTGTTTTGTTAATAAGCCGTGGGAAAGGAAAATATATAAGGTAGTTTCAAGCGACAAGGATTTTAAGGTAAAAAGAGTTACAAATTGTTAAGGATTTATGAAATTCAAGGGTTTATCATCAATAGTTGAAACCGAAGACGAAGACCATGAAGATCAAGATAATGAGCGGAAGACGTTTCTATTGGATGCCGTGAGAGTGGTGTTATCATAATTGGCGATCGGATGTGAAGGTGAGTAAGTAATCTCATCCTCAATATAAATGGTTGATTTCCTTTCTTAGAGATCGTCAGAAAAATGGTTTTTCAAAATATTAAAAGATGTGGGTTTTTAAAAATATTTGGAAGTTGTCCTTCCCACCATTCAACGTGTTGCAGAATTCTCTCTTCATTCCTACCGCACACATGTGAGAACCATAAAAAAGCCGTCTTTTTGAGTGCAATTATCATAAAATCCTATTTGGTGAGGCGAAGTCGAGGCGAAATGCTTATTGATCGTTTCTCAAACACGCGTCTCTCATTATGGGATGGTTATTTCTCACTCAACATTTAAGAACGAGAATATGTTCTTTAGTATTTCTAACTTCTTATTACTAGCATGCAGAAACTCTATGTCCTCATAACTCTTTGGATGCTTGGGACGCTTGAACGCTTTGAAGTTGTGAGTTTTTTAGTTTGATTTGCTCGAGGACTAGCAAAGTCTAAGTGTGGGGGAATTTGATAGGTGTAGAATACACCGTATTTACTATCTAGTAGTTTATGCTTTCTTTGCTATTTTTCTTGTAAATTATGTATTTTACGCTTGTTTTGAGTTTTATAGCTACTATGGAGTCACACGGAGGAAAAGAAGAAGAAATCACCCAATTTGAGCCAAAAGGGCAAAAAGGTCATTTTACAGGCGATTGATATATGGAGCCCAGTCAAGGTTAAGGGGCAACTCTTTTGGGAGGATCACTACAGACAGGACAGTTCAAGTTAAGGGGCTGCCAAATTGGGTAGCCCTTATCCAGAAACATAGTGCTATTATCAATGGTAAAAGGGTTGGGTTATATCCATGGATGTTGAAACCCAAACCCATTTAACCCACACCTTAAACCCTGCTCCACACCTGTACCCGGATCCAAACCCAGTTTATAACCCTATTTCATAAATTGAGAAGAGGGTCTTTCTCTTCTCTCAATCATTCCTTTCGAAATTAAGAGCGTGGCACGCCACTTTGTGGAGGACCAAGAGAAGATCCAGTGAAGAATTGTCGCTGCCGAACTGAAATTTGAAGAGAAGATCGAATCGTCTGGTGGTGTTGATTGGTGTGAATCACAGAGAAGAAATCAAGGTTTTCATTTGAAGAGGAAATCAGAGATAAAATCAAAGATTGGGTTCGGTTGCAAAGAAGGTAGTGATTGCTGGAGAAGAACAGTGACGGTATGAGATTGAGGTTCTCGGTGGTACTGTTGATTTTGAGATTCAGTGGATCAAGATTAAGAATTAGGCAGAGAAGAAAGCTACTGATAAAGATGAAATTAGGGTTTGATTATAGGGATGAAGCTCAGTAAAAATGGGTTCGACTTGTTCAGGGGATTAAGAAGATGATTGAGGAGATGAAGGTGGTTCTGTTGAGGTTGAGCTGTGAGGTGATTGAGAAATTGATGCTGCTGATCGATGAGAGACGGAGAACGAGCTGCTAATGATGATTCCAGGGAAGAAAAGGGGTTTGATTAGAGACCTCAGAAAGCAGCTGGGTTCGAATCGAGTCTGTGATTGAAGAACAGGGGGGTAGGAGCAGATTCACAACAATGGTGATGGAAGAACTGATGCTGTGGGATTCAAGAGCTGGGGAATGGGTGTGTGTTTGAATTTAATGAGAATATGAGTCGAGAAGGAATTGCGAGATGCCGGTGAAGTCGGGTCCGTGATTGATAGTTTTGGGATGAAGTCCGGGTTGTGGAGTTATGTCAGTGATGGCTTGTAGTGGTGAGGTGTTGGCTGTTTTAGTAAGATGGATTTGAGTTGAAGATTGAGTTTAAGCGGCTATTGCAGTAGCAGAATGATTGAGCTAATTAGATGTATGTGTTAGGTTCTCAACAGTGAAGAGAGGAAGGCTGAAATTGGCCGGAAAGTCCTGTAATTGAACAGAACTCGGCCAAATTTCCCCTATGGCGAGTCAAATCGGTACCGGTGATGACCGATCCAGAACGAGTTCGAAGAGCCGATCCGACCCAGCGAATCAGCCCAGTTAGACCAGTAAGCAGCTGACTAGAAGCTGACTTTCCTCTCCTTGACCCGCTGACTAACAGTTGACTGACGGTTGACCCATTTGACCGTTAGTCCTAACGGAGGACTGACGGAATATTCCGTCGAATATTCCCTTGACGGAGAAATTTCCAGGCGGCCGGCGGTGACGTTTTCCGGCCAAATTCCGGCCACAATCCCAGTTTTCCGGCGAGCAAAAATTCCGAGAATTTTCTATGGACTTCTCTCATGGGTGTGAAGACTTGGGCTAGGAATTGGATGGAGAATTGGACTCAAATTTGGAAAGAGAAGGTGGAAGAGTTGAGAAAAGCTTGGATTTGGAAATTGAATTACAAAAGGAAAAGGATTCTACTCCTTAGAAGATTTGGAGAATATTGAAGCTTATAAATAGAGAAGTTTTCTACAACTTCTACACACCTCTCTACACACACATCACTTGTGTTTTTGCTTGCTTTTCTAAGATTTTTCTTTTTAATTACTTGTGTGAATTTGAAAATTCTTCTTTTAATTATTATTATTTGTGTGAATTTCAAAAACATGAGTAGCTAATTTTCTTATTGATTGAGGATGAATTCCTAGTTCTTAACATATGATTTAAGTTTTTGTTTTCAAATTCTATCTTGAAGTTTTTCACATAATTATCGTTTGTTTTTACTAATAGGAGTGATCTTAAAGACATTCATGATTGATTGATAGATTGTTTGGAGTGCACGCTAAATTGATTTGTTAATTTGATCTAAAGCTAGTGAAAGTTAGGAGATAAGTAATCGTTTCTTGACTCTTTACATAAGTAGCAAACACGAGACCTTGCGGAGGGATTCCGTGGAGCAATTGTGTGTAGAAACAACGTTAGCAAGTGGACCTTGAGCTAAGAGTCTAACTACTAATATCAACCTAAGAAATTCACAAAACTTAATGCATGAGCCAAGTTACATCTAGGTTGAGCTAATTCTAGGTGGCTTGGTGATTAGAATCCGGTAGTCGAGAACTTCCGTGTCCGGTGATACAAGGGATTTAGGGGTTTAGCACTCGAGCTAGCTGCTTTACCTACGGTTGGTGATAATTTGTGACTAATAACAAGTAGAATAGAACATAACTTGATTCATTGTTTCGTAACGAAGAAGGATTCCTTGATCTTCTCTCTCTTATTGCTTTCATCTTTCAACTTTCGATTTTAATTGCTTTGTTTATTTTTCTTTTTGCTTTTTACACCCCCTTTCGTGACAACTTTTACAACTAAGATCTCTTGCTCCTCGTGGGAACGAACTTGACTTCCATTATATTATTTTTAATTGAGTGGAAACATTGATTAATTTGATTGCACCTACGACACGCATCAGCCTACCACTCCTCCGGCGTAACCTGCCACTACCACTCCTCCGGTGCAGCCTGCCACTACTACCCCTCCGAGCACTGGTACTCCAGTGATCACCCCTGCAAGTGACGGCACCGGATCCATCAACAATCCACTTTTCGACCGGTCTCCTGAAGAAATCAGAGAAAATCCACCTACCATAGGTGATCTTATGAAGGTGCAAGAAACTCTTGCCAAGAATCAGACTGACATGGCTGCCACTCAGAAGGAACTATTCAACTATCTCAAGACTCTTACAGACAAGATGTCAGAGAAAACTCAAGAGAAAGGAAAAGCTAAAGAAACGTCTTCAGACGCTGATCCCGAGGTCACTCCGATCCATGTAGTAGACGATGAGGAAGTTCCTAAGGTTGCAGATAATCCACCAAAGCAAAAGAACCATCCAAGTTTCATCACTCGTGAAGACACGGAACGTCTTTTGGAAGATCGTGGAAAAGACAAAACACCCTATGTCCATCGTCACCAACCTCCATACCATGCCGCTACGCAAAGGACTCCTCCGCCAAAAGGTTATACCTCTCCAACCTTCACACTTTATGATGGAACAGCAATGCTCGAGAACATGTTTCTCGACAAGAAGCACCGGGTGAACATGAGCACAACCATACTCCGTCCGTCCGAAAGAATTTTCAAGTCTCTCGAAAGGCAAGGCATATACCTGGTACAACAACATCGCGCCAGGAAGCATCAAAAGTTGGGGACAGATGGTCAATGATTTATACAGAAAGTATTTCTTTGTTTCAGAGCAAATCACCCTCTCTGATCTCGGAAGGATGTTTCAAAGGAGCTACGAACATCCTAACGATTATGTGAAAAGGTTCATAGTTCAAGCTTTGGACTTCCATGATCCAAATATCACAGAGCAACAACTCGTGGACTTGTGCATCAATGGAATGATTCCAGTCTACAGAGCCTTATTGGAAAATCTCAGGTTTCAGACTTTCTCAGAACTTCATGAAGCAGCCAAGAGATCGGAAACTATTGCACCTGCTTTATTGGAGAGAGCTAAGACTACAAAAGATGAAGAATCACGAGAAACTCGAGGAAGCAGACGTTTAATCAACAAACAATACAACTTCCAACCTTCCACAAATGTTTTTGCAGAAGAGAGCAAACGGAAAGACGAGCCACAGCACGAACATACTTCCTCAACTCCTTCAAAGGCGCAAAAGGAGGATAATAAGCAAGTTCCTGCTCAACACACAGAAGCTGATCCAGAAGCACCTGATTTCCCCTGCTCCATTGAAGAAGTTATCGAACTTCTAGACGCCTGGATTCAAGATGGTGCAATCAAACTGCCATATGTCAAGAAAGAACCAATCGAAGAAGCCATGGAAAATCCTCGTTATCTTGTCGCTTTCATAGGTTCGTAAACCATCCCACAAGTGATTGTAGAACTTTGAAGCGCTTATTCAAAGAAAAAATCGAATCAGGAGAACTCAACTTGGGGACTGAAGGAGTACAGAGATCCTCTCCCGGCCAGAACCTTCACCCTTTTCGAACCGCTTGTCAAGGAAGCGAGTCCAGGTCCTTAATCGAGCATGTCTGCGAATTGCTATACTTATCAAAGGCTCAAAGGGGAGACATGTTTTCTGCACTAAATCACATCGTATTAGGGAAGCGTTTGTCGATTCAAGAGCCTTAAAACAACAGACGAAGAAATGCACGACTGGGGACTTCTCACCACAGTCCATCTCAAGGGAAACGAGTTCAAACGAGCATTGATTAACGTTGGCACTCGCATCAATGTTATCCTCCGAAAACTCTCGTAGTCGCCGATGTCACACGACAAGAATCCATCCATGCTCCGGTGACAATCACGAGATCATGAAGGAACACCCAGAGACGCTTATGGCCACATTACTCTCAAGGTGAACATAAACTCATCCTGGACAGAAACAAAATTTTACATAATCCGAGAAGATCTAGGAAATGATATGATTCTTGGACGCATGTGGATTCATGCTGGAAAGGTAACACCAACACCTTCAATTGAACACTTCTCTGTCGAAGAAACCTCTGATTCAGAGGAATAAAAAGAGGATGTTTCACCGTTCGAGTATCTGGAGGAGGTCAAAGCCTTGACAGAGCTGACACAAAATCCTGAGGAAAATGTAAACGCTTTCGTCAAAAAATTTCGTACTCGGACAAGTCTTATTCCCCCTCATGTGTCCATATCATCAGTTTTCAAATATGCTTATCTGGTCCGAGGGCTTTACTCCACCAACAACTTAGCTATTGCAAAATGCTATGAGTGGATAATCTCACCTCAGCAATATTTCACCAAGTGGCTGAACGCATAACCTCTCCGAATCGAACACCTCACTAATACAGTCATTGCCGAAATAATGGCTGAGTTCGACAAACAATATCCCAAATACTCTCCTTTGCACGAATGTCCACATGTGCCGCAAGGTTGGAAGACTTCAAAAACATGGAATTACACTGCACGAAGAATTCCAGATCAGCAAAAAATATTCAGGGCACGGATGATCAAATCTAACAAATTGCAAAGAACTCCAACTGGGAAGGACCTTTTATGATCTCTAAGTCTGTTGTTGGTGGCTACTACAAGTTGATCAACATGGAAAACAAGGAGATTGTGGCCGTGATACATGAGAATTGGCTCAAGGCCTTTGACGCTTAAGGTTTTGGATATTCGAGGCATCGGATGCTCAAGGCACGAACACCTCAAACATTTGGTGTTTAGAATTTTCTTTCATTGTATTTCAATCCTCCAAAATGTTTGCAATACTTGCATTCAGTAATTTAAATTCAGCAATTTATCGAAATTCAGTTTACTTAAAGAAAATCTCTATCAAACCCAAAGAAAATCCTCAATCATCTACTTATCCAAAACCAATCAAAACCAGAAACCAAACCTCACATCTCTCAGAAGTTCAGAAGTTCAAGAGATTATGAAAAGAAATCAAAGAAAATCAGCTAAGAAAGTCTTTTGCTTCTCTGCATCTTTCAAGACTTGTAAGGCCGCCTTCTCCATGTTCAGTTCTTCAATCAGCCTAGCAATCTTGTCTTCCTTCTCCATCACAACATCATTTGGAAAGGGTATGTTCTTCTCACATGAGTTCTTAATAGTATTTATCTTCTTACAAAGCCACTTCACGTTGAAGCCAAGTCTCTCAGAATTCTCCAAGTTGAACTCCCAATCAAAGAGTACATTTGGAGTCACATCATTTCTGGCCCTAGTGCATATATCACTTACAACACGCAAGATAACACTTACTTGCATGGTTAAGGAATAAGCACGCTTTGGGTCTCTAGTAACGATGGTATGACCAAATTTCTTCCATATTTTCTCGTACAAGTTGGCATATCCAATGGGAACGCTGAATCCACTAACTAGTTCGTGATATGGGAGTGATGCGTCAAAAGGAGGATCAAAAGCAACTCCTGCAATTGGGTATTCATGCACCACCATACGGTTTTCAATTACTGGAGAAATCTCTACAACAACAGTTTCTTCAGTCTCTTCTACTTGCGGCTCAGTTCCTTTCATCACTGAAGCAACAACAATCGAAGTCTATATCTCCTTAATTTCTTCAACGACAACACTCTCATGGTCTTGAAGTGCATAGATTGTAGTTGCAGGATTTCCCACACTACACCCCTCACTATATCTTGATAATAATTTCTAGATCTAAACTTATTAATCACCTAAATTTCAAATATAAGTGCTAGAAATTTAAATAGACACATAAGATTTTTACGTGGTTCGATCAATGTGATCTACATCCACGATTCTTCACTATGATTGTTGAGGTTACATTTGAATTACATTGAGAATCTCCATTAATGGATATTTTCTAGAGCTCTAGATCTAATTATTTGGGGGAGAAGATGATAAAGAAAATAAAGTTTCTCTCTAAAAATATCTCTCTCTAAAATAATTTCTCTCTCCTAAAATAATATCTCTCTCCTAAAAATGTCTATTCCCTTTCTCTCTCCTGCTCTCCTCTTTATATAGTATTTACATAGTGGATGACAGCTCATGTACAACTAATATTTCCTTTAATTTCGGATTTACCTTGCGACATCCTCGCAAGAGTATAAATGTTGAATCTCGCAGACGCTCTAGTTCTCGCAAGATCTTCGCACTTTCTTCACGTTTATATCATCGCCATCTATTACGCCATCTCTGAAATCACTTTGCGACGGTTTCGCGACGTTGTTGATGAAAATTCCGCAAATGTGTTGTTGTTGCGATATTTGGATCCTACATCTTGCCTCTTTTTTCTTGAATATTGCTTGAAGAGCGATTTTTAAGAAAAAATCTGTTGTTGTAGTAGTCTTTGATCTTTATTGATGAAGGAACTAGCGAAAGAATACTGGACTTGAAAAGTACGTACTTGCCTCTATTCTTTTGCGAAGTTCCGAAGCTTTGCGAAATAAATAAGAAGTATCAACTCTCGAAGTATGCGAAGTATGAAGTATCCTTGAAGAAGTATGAGAAGTACTCAATCCTCGAAATATACAAGAAGTATGAAGTATCCTTTGAGTAGTATAAGAAGTACTTAATCCTCTAAATATAAGAAGAATTGCGAATCCATCATGCGAAATTCTCGCTCCATGTTCTTTGCCTCATGCTATGCTCTATTCTTTCGCGAAGTTCCGAAACTTTGCGAAGTGGATAAGAAGTATTAATCCTTGAAGTATAAGAAGTAGTGCCTCTGTTCATACGAAGTTATTATTCCATTTTTGGTGAGGATTCTTGTTGTTCATTGGTGAATATCTTCTTTGGAAGTGATTCTTGCCGAGAAGATAAAGAACATAAAATGTTTTCTTGGTTATCCATAGTTGCCTCTGTTCTTTATCTATGAGGGTATAATCATTGAAAAAGTGTTGAATGAGCGAGTTATTTCTTCATTCTTATCTTGCCTCTGTCTCATGCTTTGTTCTCATGCGATAGTATAATCTCTTCAAGTTGCTTATAATTGTGAAAAATAATTTGGCAAAATAACCACATTCTGCGAAATTCTGAATAATTCTGCGAAACTCTGAATAACTCTGCGAATTTTTGTAAAATACTTGTGCAAATATAATGCTTATGTAATGATTACGTTATGAAATGTGTATGCGATGTTTATGCCATGAAATGCTTATGCGATGCTTTCATGATGCGAGTATAATGCTTGTATGATGAGAATGCTTATCTACCGCAATGGATAGCTAATGTTTGTGTTACTTAGCTCATTTTGCCGCTCTAAAATTGATGTAGCTTTAAATCGCTTTCATTCTTCGTTTCCCTGATTTTGTCTCTAGTATATGCATTCCTCTTTGCGTATTTGTTGTTCCTCGCGAGTTCTTTTGCTTGTGCTTCATTTTTCTTATTCCTGCACTATTAGTATCGCATAATAATATGATCATAATATCAAGTACGTGGCATTTGCATTACCTCAGTCTCATTGTCATGTATATGTTCGCAAGCTTATCATTTAATCATTTTCTCAAGCTCACAAGCTTATCATGTAATCTTTTTTTGCGATAAAAGAACCGTATTACCTTCATCCAAATTGTTTATTTTGAATTTTGTCATTGCGACTAGATCGCAGGACGTCTTTACATTTTCATGTAATGACCCATTGATCTTGCCTTATCATTTATTCTGTGTGGTCTTATTTTGCCTTCCTAGTTAAAGGTCTTATTTTGCCACCCCTCATTATTGTGACAATATGACAGGCCTAAATATTCTCGCGAACATAAAGCCCCATGACATTGCCGTCTTGCGACAAAATCGCAGGACGTCGTTACACTTTCATGTAAAGACCCATTGATCTTGTCTTATCATTTCTTTAGTATTTTTGCCTCTGCAGGATGTTTTTCTTGCGACAATATGACGGGTCTAGAAATTCTCGCGAATTTGAAGTCCCATGACATTGCCGTCTTGCGACGAAATCGCAGGACGTCCTTACACTTGCATGTAAAGACCCATTGATCTCGTCTTACCCTCGCGTTAGTATTATTGCCTCTTCAGGATCATCGCACAAATATGACAAGCCTAAATTTTCTTGCGAAAATAGAGCCTCATGACATTTGCGTCTGTTTTGACACTCTCCCTAATGGAGGGTGTCGCCCTTATCATCTCCCTGGTTGCCCCTTCAAGGAGGCGTACATCAGCCATACAAGACTAGCTCCTCCCATCCGGTCTTAACGACAGCGGTTGTTTTCGCAACCTCTTATCCCTTATACCTATATGGATTATGGTTACGAGACCGCACCCTAAGTGGAGTTTTCTTGGGCCGAGTGCAAGCATGTGCCAAGACTTGTCAAGAGTGGTAAGGAAGTTCCATGCTCCTCGCACTCTTGACTCAACCGTGTACCTCGGCGCCTTGGTCATACGCCGACTCCTTGGAAGAGACCCTCGGTCGTCCAACCAGGGGTATAACCTTATATAGTTGGAAATCCAAGGTATCTCTCCGGATGGATGTTATTATCCCCAATCTCCATGACTCGGGTTCCGGGAGCGGTGTAACCTTTTCCCCGAGCCGAGGTTAAGAGATACCCCCTTATATGACGCACTTTAGGTCTTACATTTGCCTCTTACGAAATATCATTCGCGAACTAGGGTGTACGCCATAAAGGTTCGTCCCATTCACTCACTCATTAATTTTTGTCAATTCATTCAATCATTCATTCTCATAATATCATATCATTTGAAGTAAAGTAAATATTCAAGAGAAATATATAAATTAATCTGCGAGATTTTTCTCGAATCTTTGAAATCTTTAAGATCTTTGTAATTTAGAAATCTTTGAAATCTTTGTAATTCTTTATAATTTAGAAATCTTTGAAATCTTTGAAATCTTTGAGATCTTGAAATCTTTGTAATTTTTTTTTTTTTTTTTTTTTTTTTTTTTTTTTTATCAAATCAAAAATCTTTTATTTTCTGTAAAAGTAAAATGTTCAAAGAAAGTGGTACTTAGCTTTTGTGGTTTGCTGTTGTTGTTGTCTCTTGCGAAGTATATGATTTGCTTGTGAAGCTAGCATCCTTGAAATATATAAATGTCGCACAAAATATAATTATCTCGCAGCAAAAAGAAGTGTAAGAAATGAGATTTGAACCCTTGACCCGCCTCTTGCATATTCTCGCACCATACCAACTGTTCTAACCCTCTCTTGCGAAATTAATTTGCGAGATAGTCATCAACTTTCTTCTTTGAGAAATAAGCAAAGTCCTTGCGAAATTTCGCATAATAAAAATAAATATGCGAGAAGCAAGAATTGATCCCGCGACCTTCTGCTTGCATTTATGCCTCCTAACCAACTGTGCTAGCCTTGCCTCTGCGAAGTGTTACTGCGAAATAATCACCTACTTTCTTCTTGCGAGATATCCTTGCGAGATTTTCAAAGACTGTGCGAAGTAAACATTTGCATGAAGTAAACGAACGTCTGCGAAGTGTTTATGCTGTGAACGTTCGCAAGGTAAACATTTGCGAAGTGCAAAAATTCTTTGCGAATGGGGAGATTCGAACTCTAGACATCAAACTCCTTCTCTTCACTGCTGACCATCTGGGCTATTTGCTGCTTGCGAAAGAAACACATATTACCACTCTATTATTCTTCCTTTCTTTTCAGTAGTTCCAAAAAAGTGTGAAAAATATTGTGCTTTGCGAGAATTGATCACGCGAGCTCTAACCCATACTCCTAATCCCTGACCATCTGCGCTACTTGTTGTTTGCGAAAGAAACACATAATTTCATAACCTTATTCCATTTCTTCTCATTTGAAATTTCAAAAAATATGCGAAAACTCGCGAGAGGTGGGAATTGAACCTGCGACCTCAAGCTCATTGTCTTTACCTCTGACCAACTTTGCTGGCTTCTGTTTGTGAACTATCTCTGCGAAATAATAACTTACTTTCTTCTGTGTGAAATACCCTTGCAAAATATCCATGCGAAAAATACACGTTCATTGAGATTTGAACTCGCGACCATGAACTCATTAACCTCGCAGGTGACCAACTGTCTTTGCCTCTTGCTTGCGAAATAATGAAACAACCTTGCGAAATAATCCATTTTTTCCCTTCTGTAAAAAGAAGAAAATTATGCTCGCAAGTGAATTCGAACTTGCGACCTCAAACTCACATATTGCTCGCTGAACCAACTGTTCAAGAACCTCTCTGCGAAATTAACCCCACAACTTTTTTCTTATTCTCTTATTCGCCACTGAAAATAAAAATATGTGTCTCTGCGAATTCGAACCCGTGACCTCTTGCTTATTCGCTGCAACTCAAACCATCTGTGCGAGCTTATGTTTGTGATAAAAATCACAGCGTTTTGTTCTTATCTTCTCTTCGTCCTTCCTTAATTTCTTTCAACAATTTTCCTTTTGATTTTTCTCCTGAACACGGAATTCTTTCATTCAAACTTTAATTTTCCTCCTTGAATATCACCACAACAACTAATTTTTTCTCTTCTTCTTTTCATGTCTTTGAATTGTTGATGATGTTTATTCCCTGAAAGTGTGATTTCTTCCATGAGATTTCCATTTTTAAACCTAAACTTTGTAGATCTAGAAAAATATGAACAATAGCTAATCTTCATGGAAATTTCTTGAACCAACAAGCTACAGGAAGGATAAAATCCATTATTCAATCCCTGTTTCTAGCGCATATGTAGTTGCAGGATTTCCCACACTACACCCCTCACTATATCTTGATAATAATTTCTAGATCTAAACTTATTAATTACCTAAATTTCAAATATAAGTGCTAGAAATTTAAATAGACACATAAGATTTTTACGTGGTTCGATCAATGTGATCTACATCCACGATTCTTCACTATGATTGTTGAGGTTACATTTGAATTACATTGAGAATCTCCATTAATGGATATTTTCTAGAGCTCTAGATCTAATTATTTGGGGGAGAAGATGATAAAGAAAATAAAGTTTCTCTCTAAAATAATTTCTCTCTCTCCTAAAATAATATCTCTCTCCTAAAAAATGTCTATTCCCTTTCTCTTTCTGCTCTCCTCTTTATATAGTATTTACATAGTGGATGATGACTCATGTACAACTAATATTTCCTTTAATTTCGGATTTACCTTGCGACATCCTCGCAAGAGTATAAATGTTGAATCTCATGACGCTCTAGTTCTCGCAAGATCTTCGCACTTTCTTCATGTTTATATCATCGCCATCTATTACGCCATCTCTGAAATCACTTTGCGACGGTTTCGCGACGTTGTTGATGATGTAGGATCATAATATCGCCACAACAACAATTCGCGAAGACAACGGATAACAACATTGCGAGTGAGTCGCAGAGGGTTAAATATAAATGACGCCTTTGGATGACGATAGGAGGATATGAAATCGCGAAAGTTAAGAAGTGTCGCGAGTATGAATATTTGTACGTCTGCGACACTTCGCGAGACATTCCGAAAATAAAGGACGACTTAATTTGTCATTCACTATGTATTACCCTATATAAAGGGATGAGTGATTTTGTTGAAAGGAGAGTTCTTTTTGGATTGGAAAGCAAGTCATTAGGAGAGAGAAACAGAGCGAATGCAATAAGATCTTAAGTGTAATTCCATTTTCTGTGTAAACATTTTAAAGAAAATTATTAATAAATATTCATAATTATTCATCTATTATCTTCGAATGGATTAGTTAAACAAAATATAGTGAGGGGTGTATTGTGGGATTTCTGCAACTACATATTGGCGCTAGAAACTTGTGAACTAAGAAAAGATTGGCATAGAGATTTGGAGGAATTTGAATGCGATAATTTTCAAAAGATTTACTAAAAGAGAAATGGCTAGAAGAAGAAATGTACTTGAACAACTTTGTGAGAAGAAGTGGAAGACTTCTTTGGGGAAAGGAGAATTGAACAAGGAGAATCGTCAAGGATGAATATGAGAAATGAGGAAGAAAATCATGTTCAACGTTTAATTCCTCCGATAGCAAATGAAAGCGTGGATTACGATAGAGTAAGTGTACATACTTGGAGGTCGAATTCGAGGATGAAAGGGAACAAGAGCAGCGAGTTGATGAATAACGGACAAGAAGTAGGAGATCAAGAAATGAATCCAGGAAATGAAGAAATCACAGCACTGGAAACATTGAGACAAACGATACATGAAGAGAGGCAACTAGAGGCAGAAGAGCGAGCAAATTTGACAAGGCAGAATCATGAATTAAGAATGGAAAATATGAGATTGCAAAATAGTAGATCGAGAAGCACTGCGAGATCGAGCTCAAGATCGAGCTCAAGATCGACTAGGGAAGAAAGAAGGAGAGCCTTACCAATAGAAATTACGAGAGATAGAAAACCAACGGGAAGCACAAAATCTCAGCTCGAACATCACGAAAGAAGAGAGGACGCGAGAAGATTGTTATATTCCCCATCCCGAGAATTTCCAAGATGAGCGAGTGAAGAAAATCGGGGAACTAGGCGATTTCGGGGCCAAATGATCCATCCATTGAAGGAAGAGCAATCTTGCATGGAAGAGAAGCATTGAGAAGGCAAAAAGAGATCGTGGACGACATTGAGAAACATTATCTTTGAACAAGCACGCTTAGCCCGCGAGAGAGAGAGTAAGAGCGAAGTGGAAAACCAAGAATTGGAAGAAGCAATCCGGCAAAATAATCACGACAACCGAGAAAGGAGGCGAGCACAAAATCATGTCAATAGAAATACCAATGGAGAATACGAAAGGATGCGAGAGGAGAGTTGATAGAGAACCCGGAAGAGAGAACGATAGATATAATGGTGTGCGAATTGATGAAAGAGACGAAGGAGAAAGTCGCGAGAGAAAGGAGAGAAGAAAATAGTGGACAAGAAGGTCAAAACGAGGCATGAACGCAGGAGGCGAGAGGCGAGCTAAAAAGACCAGCGAGAATCAAATCCCGAGGAAAATGAGCAAATCTTGAAAGAACTAGCGAGAAATGAGAAAATTGTTAAACAAGTAGGAAGGAAGGAGGAAGAAGACGGTTGGATGAAGCCATCGCAGAAGCTGCGAAGACTCCTTTCACAATAGAAGTACAAATGGGAGGAATACCACCTAAATGCAATGCCTGCATTAACCAACATTTTCGATGGAACAACACATGCGATACAACACATCAAGGCTTATATGAGATGTATGTTACAATGGGAGAATCATGATGCCATATTGTGCAAATACTTCGCATCAAGCTTAATTGGAGAAGCACTGAAATGGTTTGAAGGATTACCGAGAAACACAATCTCATCATTCAACCATTTATAAACTATTTTCTTGGGAGCGTATATAAGTAACAATTCCACGCGACCAGGAATTGAAGATGTATTCGGATTGAAACAAAGAGTCGGCGAGAGTTTAAGACATCTGACAATGAGATGGAGAACAATGTGCAGTGAAATGGCCGGAAGGGTAGAGGAAAGATATCTCATTTTATCATTTGTAAATGCTCATTCGCAACAAGTTTGTTATACATTCAAATATTCGAGAATTAAAAATACGATTACGATGGGTGAGCTGCGAGAACTCCAAGAAGAATACATTGCTTTGGAAGAAAGACAAAATGAAATGGAATCATACCCGATTGCGAATACAAGTTCGAACGCTGCGAATGCAAGTTTATTACCAAAATTTTTAAACTCGGTGGCGACCACTTCGCAAGGGCAACCGGAAAACGAGTTGATGATGGACGAGAAAATAGTGGCTATGGGGAGCCGAGATCAAGAGGAATTTGATAGAGAAAGGAACTACTACAACCGCGGCAACAATAATAAAATTCGAGAGATTAGATCATATGCAAGAAACTTATGGAGGACGAAGGCATAATAACCATGGAGGGCCAAGAAATCGCAGAGTGGTATGGGAAGAGATCGAGAATGCCACCACTAAATGCTAGTGTGGAAAAAATTTGGGAAGCTATACTTGTAATGGAGGACGTACCACCACCATGGAATGCGGGGAGTGAACCACCACCAAGTGACGAAGTCATGAATATTGTTCTTACCATCGCTTTCATGGACATCTAACAAACGATTGCGAGAAACATAAAGAGAATCATTCTCAGAATGATTGATCGGGGAAGTTGACTCATTTTCTAAAAGATGAAGAGAAAGGGAAGCAAGTACTAACAACATCACCATCGAAGTGCAAAGAAACAGGTTTCAAAGAAGGGAAAAGAAGCATTCGTAATAGAAGTGGGAACAAAGGCCAAAAATCTATTTTGCAACTCTATCGTTCATTCATATCGTACAATTGAAGATTTTCACGATAATGTGCTTAGTAGAGTATATGCAAGAGATTTTCATAACAAAGAAGTGATGAACTGGCGAGAAAGTCGCAATTGAAAGATTGGCAGCTAAAAATTATTTCTTTCTCTGCAGACGAGGTACCCAAAGGAAGAGAAGCACATGATAGCCCGTTGGTGGTGCGACTGGACATTAATCCAAGACCAGTTGATGGAGAAGATGACGAAGCAGAAAATTGTTGGGCAATCAATAGAATCCTAATTGATACTGGAAGTTCGGTGAATATTCTGTTTTACCATACTTATAAGACTATGGGTGGAGAGGATGAAAATTTGATTCCTTCAACATACAAAATTTACGGTTTTAACGGCACAGCGAACAAACCTAAAGGAGAGGTTCACATGAGGATACCTTTACAAGGCTTATCAGCTGACATTTTATTCTGCGTGGTTGACGTGGAATCTCCTTATAACGCATTAATTGGGCGACCATGGCTGCACGAAATCTTGGGAGTAGCATCAACATACCATCAATGTATAAAGTTTCCCCATCCAAATGGTATTGGAATTATAAAGGGAGATTGGAAGGAAGGTCAGAAATGTTATGAGGTTGACGTAGAGAAATTTGTGAAGAGAGAAATACTAAAAGGAAAGGTTGGAAACAGAATATCAAAGATGAACAGAGAAAAGAGAAGCTGATGGTGGATACTATAGAGATAAGAAATGAAGAAGCATCGCGAAGTACCGCAAGAATAGGCGAATGTTACGATGCCGCAAAGATAATTGGTTGTAGTTCATCGCGAAGTGCCGTAGAAACATCGCGAAGTGTCGCAGATGAATGCATGGAAGCAGGAGAACGTTACGATGGAAAGGAGTCCTTCAAGGATTGGGATAACGCAGAGGCAAAGAGTACAATGAACAAAAGGCATAAAAAGTAAAATGAATGGTGTGATAAGTAATCGACAAAGATATATCAAAGGCAAGACAAAGAAGAAATGATATGTGAGAATTTCGACAAGAAGAATGTACAAGAATCCGAGAGAAAAATGAATGAAACAACATTGTGCGATGTCTTCGCAAATTAAATATCGACAGCAATTAAATATGAATGATTGAATGATTTAACAACAATGAATGAGTAAATGAATGGGACGAACCTTTATGGCGTACACCCTAGTTCGCGAATTACATTTCGTAAGAGGCAAATGTAAGACCTAAAGTGCGTCATATAAGGGGTATCTCTTAACATGGCTCGGGGAAAAGGTTACACCGCCCCCTGGAACTGGGTCATGCAGATTTGGGGCCCATGAAAGCCTATCAGGAGGAGGTACCTTGGATTCCCAACTATATATGTAGGTTATACCCTGGTTGGGCGACCGAGGGTCTCTTTCAAGGAGTCGGCGTATGATCAAGGCGCCGAGGTACACGGTTGAGTCAAGAGTGCGGGGAGCATGGAACTTCCTTACCACTCTTGACAAGTCTTGGCGCATCTTGCACTCGGCAGAAGAAAACTCCACTTAGGGTGCAGCCTTGTAACCATAAACCCTATAGGTATAAGGGATAAGAGGCTGCGAAAACAAGCTGGTTGTTGTTAAGGCCCGGATGGGAGGAGCTAGCCTTGTATGGCCGATGTACGCCTCCTTGAAGGGGCAACCGGGGAGATGATAAGGCGGCACCCTCCATTAGGGAGTGATAAGTGCCAAAGACGCAAATGTCACGAGGCTTTGTTTTCGTAAGGAAACTTAGGCTTGTCATATTTGTGCAATGATCTGCAGAGGCAATAATACTAACGCGAGGGTAAGGCGAGATCAATGGGTCCTTACATGCAAGTGTAAAGACGTCCTGCGATTTCGTCGCAAGGCGGCAATGTCACGGGGCTTTATTTTCGCAAGAATATTTAGGCTGTCATATTGTCATAAGCAAAATATCTTGAGAGGCAAAAATACTTGAAAAATGATAAGGCAAGGTCAATGGGTTTTTGCATGCAAGTGTAAAGACGTCCTGCGACCTTGTCGCAATAAGGGGTGGCAGAGTAAGACCTTTACTTAGGAAGGTCAAGCTTAGAAGACCACCAAAAATGATAAGGCGAGATCAATAGATTTCTTCTTTTATAAAAATCACTTGCGACCTCGTCGTAATTATAAATTTAAACATCATTCCTGGTCAGAGGAAGAAAATGCGAATCTCAGAAATTTCATTCTTTCATATGAAGATGCATAACAGAGGCAAATATGGGAATGGAAAAGACGAAATATTGTTATCCATCTTCCAATGAAAGAGTTATACATTAATAATGTTAGCCAAAAAGGGGAATGGAGATTGAATTTATGGGCAATAAACCCAAGAAGTTTACAAAAAAGAGATACGAAATGTACGAGATATTATAGCGGCGAAAGAAACAAAAGAATTATCTCTTTGGTGATTCTTCTCCTCTATCCGATCCTTCAATTTCATTATTCTCGTCGCGAGTTTTCTTTTTCGCTGGCCTCACTATCGAAACGTCAGAGACAGGCAAATTCTCAGGAACTTCTTCGGAAAGCCAAGGATATGAACAAAGAGGGATTTTGTGATCATTACAAACATACTCCATGGCTTCATTGCGAAAACGAACGGCATCATTATTAAAATTCGCCACGGTAGTTTGAAATTGTTTCTTCAACTTGGAATATCTATTCTCGCGAAGGGTGAGATTCTTTGCGAAGTTGTGCTTTCTCAGATTCAAGTTCTTCAATCCTTGCTTGAAATCTTTTTCGGACTCGCAAATAAATTACGATAAATTAACAACTCAACGACAATATTACGAGAGGTAAGAAACAGATGAGTATAATAAATAACCTTCTCTGTCGGATATTATATCTTTAACCAAGGAAGTATGCTCGGTATGAAGACTAACATCAACACCTAAGTTATTCCTGGCATTATCTAAGATTTTCGCAGCCCAAGCGAATTCATCGTCATTATTTATAATAAGAAGTGAACGAATTTGATTTTCTCGCTCACTAAGTAAAGAGTTCTGGCGAAGCAATTCATCTCGCTCCATTTGCACTTCGAGAAGGGACTTTTGAAATGTTGCTAATGCACAGGCACCATTATTAGCAATGCGATCTTTGTCATCTATATGGTCACTAATTTTCTTCCTTAAAATTTTGGTTTCCTCATGAGACTCGAGGTACATTTGTTTAAACTGGTTGGATGTACTTAAACTAGATCTCGTGCTCAATTTCTAAGAGGCGGTACTTGGTTTGGAGTTCATTTAATGAAAGAGAATTAGTGCAGTTTGACGAACTACTTAAAGAGTTGTTGAGATGAGCGAGAAGAGTGTCATTATCCATAGGCTCGGGAAATGAATGGAGAAGAATAGCTTCTTCGGAGAGGTTATATACATCTGCGAAAGTGATAAGTCGGTAGCAACGGGAAATTGATAAGATGAAAATAATAAGAGAGAAAAAATTTTATACCATAAAGTTCTTTGATTAGCGTTACGGAGAGTGGTAACTTTGTCCTTACAGGCGGAAAACTTCAGTTTCCAATTGTTGGATCTTTTCGCGAGATCTCGCAGATTCAACTTCTAATTCTTTGATCCTTGTGCAAGATTGGGTATTCTTCTTCAATTGAATGTTATACCTCCTCTCAAGATCCGAGGCAACCACAAAAGAAGTTTTCCGACTGCGAAGAAAGATAAAAAGGTTATTAAGATATAAATTAAAAAGCGAAGTTGGAGGAGAAATATGAGTTCGAACATACCAACGAATTAAGTGCATTTAAGAAGCTAGGGGATACGAGATCTAGAAACTCCTTTGAAAGAGTCATTGCCATCCAGCGGTGTAGCATTACATATGGTGGCGAGGTTCTCGCATATAGAAGTCGAGATGAGTATCTCCAATTCCTTGAAGAGAATCCGAGAAGATCTTTGAACAATTGATCCATAGGAGAATTGGCCGATTGAGCTTCATTTTGGAAAGTTGAATCCAAAACATTATCATTATCATCCTCATCGGAAGATTGAACTTGAGCTAAGATGAGAGGAAGGTTGAGTTTTTCGCTTCTTAGATGGTGGAAGAAGACTTATCCTTGCGTGCATTGGCTTTAGTTTTGCCTTTAACTTTCGTGACTATCGCTTCCTCGGCGTCAACCTTCGCATACAAATGAAGATAAGAAATAGAGGCAACAATATTGTTAAATAACATAAAAAAGATATTTCTTACTTCATCCGTAAGCGATCGAAGTATTGCCAAGGTACTTGCCAGTGGATTTGCCTTGTAACTTTTCCTCAGTTTGACAATCTGGAAAATTTACAAACTCAATGAGTACAAGAGGAAAGAGGGATTGCAAAAGCAAACTGTGGGGACATACCTCTTCCGCCTTCTTGGGCCACTTAAATTCCCAAGGATGATAGCTGCGAGATTTGGGGAGTACATGCGAACCCGCTATGTAAGGTCCACTTAAGAGCAAAGGAACAACCCACCATCTCTCATCTTTAGAGTGGCGAGGAGTAGTGTTCTTACCCGAATGCCAGTCGATATCTTGCATGAGTAATTTATCCTCAGGGATATTATCTTTTCTCTTCAACCGAGCGCCCCAGCGAGATTTCTTATTTCTCATGCCTATTACTTCATAATTTTCAAAAAAGTTTTCTACAGTGTATCTCTCAGGGATTATTTCTAAATTTACATATTCGGGGTCTCGACATTGTTAGGATATAGAGATCCTTTGCCAGCACCACATTGGCAAACTCAAGCATTAGAGCGGATACAATCGCCGCATAATTGATAGACGGCTCGCGAGAAGTTCGGATGGGAAAGGATTTCATAAAAGAGTGGCATCTCGGGGATCATATAAAGGAATGGGAAGTCTGCGAGAAGTTGACCTAGCGAAACAATAATCTTGTGATCATCACATTGATGATCGAGAAAAAAGCAGTAGTGAGTATAGATGAACATCCTTGATTAGGAATGGTAGAAAGGGTGAAACCTTTATCTTGCAACTTTTTCTGAGTCTCAATAAAGCGAGGTTTGTACATACGACTAAGTGAAGCCATTATCAATATGAGAAGGGATAAAGAATCGAAGATTAAGATATGATAAAAAAAAAAAATCGAAGATTTGCGGAAGCGCGACTTGCGGAAGAAGAAGATAAAAGAAAAGTTGCGAGAGAGAGAAGACGAAAGAGGAAAAGAGAAAGATATGAAAAATATATATAGAGAGAAACATCCTCGGGGAAACGAGAGCATTTAATGTGAGAAGGGACGTGAATGGTCAAGAATAAACGATTGAAAGAGACGTGTCGGGAATAGAATGGAGGAGTAGACATACGTAATAAAGTCCGTATGGAAAGATGAAAGCGAAACAAGTACGGATAAACGGTTGCGGCGGTTCAAAAATATTGATTCTCATGACATTCTCTCCTTTCGCAGAGAAGACATGAGAAGAGGCAAGATGTAGGATCATAATATCGCCACAACAACAATTCGCGAAGACAACGGATAACAACATTGCGAGTGAGTCGCGAGAGGGTTAAATATAAATGCCTTTGGATGACGATAGGAGGATATGAAATCTGGCGAAAGTTAAGAAGTGTCGCGAGTATGAATATTTGTACGTCTGCGACACTTCGCGAGACATTCCCCGAAAATAAAGGACAGCTTATTTTGTCATTCACTATGTATTACCCTATATAAAGGGATGAGTGATTTTGTTGAAAGGAGAGTTCTTTTTGGATTGGAAAGCAAGTCATTAGGAGAGAGAAACAAAGCGAATGCAATAAGATCTTAAGTGTAATTCCATTTTCCTGTGTAAACATTTTTAAGAAAATTATTAATAAATATTCATAATTGTTCATCTATTATCTTCTGAATGGATTAGTTAAACAAAATATAGTGAGAGGTGTATTGTGGGATTTCCTGCAACTACAGATGAAAATTCCGCAAATGTGTTGTTGTTGCGATATTTGGATCCTACATAGATGGTTGGCTCTTTATCAATAACCCCAGGGTTGCTCGTCTCATCATTATTGACTCCTTCATTCTCAACTTCAGTATTTTGCACCTAATACGAAGATTACATGAGATTAGGATCATCCAAGCATGAAACCAAAAGAAATCATAAACCACAGCATATGATTGGTCTAACATCATCAAGGTTCTTCATTATACATGCTTGATGTCAACAAATAACGTGAAAGTCACAAAAAACATGTTTTACAACAAGCTCGCCTGAGAAGACTTTACACTGCCCTATACCAAATGATGAACTGGGAGCAGTTGGTGAAGAATCAAGGGTTGAGTTATATACCATTCTCTTCGTATGGATGTTATCTACAACATATCAAAATTTCACAGCAATGGGATAAACGAGAAAAAAGATGTGGTCGAAACATCCGACTACATGACAGCTGAAAACTTCCTGAAAGTCTCCTGGATGTTTACTGTTTCGTCAATTTCGACTCCTAAACGTGCTCAAAACTTAAAAATCTTCTTATAAAAAACTTGTAAATTTCCTGGGCATAAAGATACATATGCGGATCGCGAAAATCTGATATCGGACGAAGATTTTACGGCGTTTTTGCTAAAAGGCTGAGTTCTGAAATTTCTGGTGACGTATTTTCGGCAAAGCTTTTCATATATTCACATACATTCTCATTCATTCACTCATGAATCAACAATTTTATTCTCCTATGGATAAATGCAAAGGAAATACTTACTTGGGTGGTCTCTAAAGCATTCAAAGAACCAGAATTGCTCGCATCGACATCGATAACACCATTACTTTCTTTCGGTTTCAAGCTTTGGGAGTTTCCTTTATCACCATCCTCCAAACGAGCATCATCAGTACTCTCCACTTCCATGGAGACATTCTCCTGGACATATTCTCAACAATTAGCATTTTTTATCTACAAAACATCATGGTTCGTTATAGGGAGAAACACTTACAACCTCTTCTTCATCATTCAAATCAGAAGTTGTTTGCCCAGCAGAAGAGAACTGAAGACCGTCAATACTCGATGGAGTAAAATTCTGTAACAAAATAACAAATATTGGTTTTTACGATCCTAATTACACGGATGAGAAGAAGTCATGGTAAAAAAGTATCGATGACTCACCAAACGAATCACTGGGTACTTTATGGTGTTAGGTAACATCTTATAATCCTTGTTCCTGCCTTCTCCACCATGAATAGTTTCTTCAGTTTCTGAGAAGTCTACATCGATTCGAGGTCTTACGTTATGACCGTCCTGTGGAAAGTTTTTATGCAATAATCAAAATACAGTTATCATAATCTTATGAAGACTTCGTAAAGAATACTTACTTGTGAACATCCTGGAGATGTTTTCCGTTTATAACTACCAGGGAAATACTTCAATCTTGGTCGAGTAGCAATCATCTCAGCAGAAGGAGGCTCCTTCACTAAAGGTTGATCAACTCTCACGAAATCAAGTAAACGCGTGAGTTGTTGATCCCAAAAGTTTATGTAACCCGGAGTTACATATGTGACTCTCTCAGAGCCGGGGAACCAGAATTCACTTCCTTCCACATGTGTGCGGTCCAGACGGGTCATGAGCTGTTCAACTGAGGGTTTCCTTCTTCGAAATGTCGGAACACACTGATCCATACACATTTTCCGAGCCGCCCTATCAATATTGTATTCTTCCACCAAGAATTCGCCATGTATTATGGATATCAGATGACCGGGAGTACAACTTAACATAAAAGACATCTCGTCGTCATTCAAATCAGCACCAGATTTCAAAGTCATTCTATCTTAAGTATTAAAAGTTGTCAACTGGGAGATGTAAGGGGGAATTGACACCCATGGGCGGAAGTTGAACTCGGATTCACGGTCTAAGACATTAACGAAGCGAGTCTTGAGTCGAGGTTGTTTTGTAGACCAGCGCATGATCCTGGCATTGGCCTTCTCAGAGAAAACATGGCGAGCATCAGTGTTCAATCCTTGCAAAATGGTACGTGGAATGGGTGCGTAATTATTGAAACGCTCCCACATCAGAGCTTGAAGAAACATTGTATTGGCATAACATTCAATCTTCATAAAACCATTTGAGATGATAGAGTCTATAATCAAGGAGTCCAAGTTAGAGTACAAAGAACCAAGGAACAAACTGCCTATTGGGAGCTGCTCACCCTGAGCCATCTTAATTGCAAAGGGAATCACAAACAGCTTCAACAAATTTCCAGCATCTTCAAATACATCTCTGGATAGCCATAAACACAAAAAAGCAGCAATAGATAATGTACCGTCAACAGGCCACTCCAGAGGAGTATCTCTTGGCCACCAGTATATTAACCAATGAGCATAGCAACCTTTGCTGCCAGATGCCTTATTAATCTCCTCCATTGTGGTTGTCAAGGTGTTAGAGATTGCGACTTCCTCTGATGAAGAAAGACCTTCAGGAAGATTACCCGTGATTGGAAGATGCAACAAAGCAACTACATCTTCTAGAGTAATGGTAAACTCTCCCCATCTGCATATGAAAGAGTGAGTTGGAATACACCAGCGATCAAGTAGAGCTACTATACCTCGAGCATCATGAAAAATGAAAAAATCTCCAGAAGCTTGAATAGCCCGTATTACTTGTGCATCATGCAACTTGGCTCGAACACGAGGAAAACCTAACATGTACCTCGCCCATCCAGAAAACTTTTCCAAGGGCCGTCGAGAAAGCTTGAATTCGATGATTGATGCTGAAAAATATCCTCGTTCAAGATAGAACCGATTGGTTTCCTGAGGAGTCACCAATTTTTCTCGAGTAACCTCTCCGGGATTTATCAAGACGAAATCTTCGGAGTTTTGAGATGCTTTTCAGGCCCTTGATCTATGAAGAATGCATCCTCTATGTTTGGAACGTTCTTAATTCCAGGAGTTTCATCTTCGCCAATGGAAGTCTCATCCATGCATGAATCATCCTTAGAAGCATCATTATCTATGTATGAATCTTCCCTGGAGGCATCATTATTCACACGCATATCATCTCTGGAAGCATCATTGGCTTGGGAATCAGACATCCTTGCAAAGTAGCTATAACATGCACACAATGCTCCGCTTCAGCATATCATTCATATAAGATGCAAACATCAATGGAATGAAGTAATTGGAAAAATGCTCACGCAAGCATCTACAAAATGGTAATTCTCAACTCTTACCTTTTTTACGATTCCACTAACAGTAGTGATTGCAACGTAAGAGTTAACACTTCAAAACTTGCTCGTTTCTTCGAACCTACAAAAGATGAGCAAAAACTCAGATTTTCATAAAATCATGAATATTTCTACTGTGTGAACATTCACCATGAAATTATAAAAATTAAAACATTATTTCATCATAAATAATTGTTTACTTCTAATGATTACACAAAATTCAAGTCTCGATTTTTTATATATATTCATATATATAAATAATAAAAACGTGAATTATTCACGTAAATAAAAAAGAAAACATTTTGATGTGAGCAAAGATCACGTATATAAAATTTTGTGGATATTTCACGGTTTCATAAAAAAAATCCATGAACAGGCCATGGTTTCATAAAAAAAAAAAAATCTTTTTCCTTCGCATCATCATCTTTCTTTAAAACGAGGGTTTATTTAGGTTTTGTGAAAAGTTCACATCTTTTAAGGTAAAGTTTTGGTTTTCATGAGAACCAAAAACAAAATTTTATCACTAGACACAAGTCTATATGTATAAATAAAAAAAAATCCCTCCAAGTCAGGGATTATTGCTAGTTTCTTAAACTAATGATCAAACGAACATACGTTTTCAAAAAAAAAAACAACAAGGGTTTTCTACAAAACTCACACTCATATATGCACATATATATAATTTTAGCATGATCAAGACATGAAAAACTCATGGAACTCATCAACTCGAAAAAAAAAAAATCCGCTTACGGTCGGCCTGGGTAGGAATATGGCCTGACGGTGATCGGACGCGGCGAAAATGGTCGGTGGTGCTCAGGTGAAATTTTTTTCCTTCTCCTGCTGCTGACATGAGGAAGATGAAGAGGTGATGAAGGTGGTAGCTGGTTGTTGTAGGTGAAATAAAAAAAAAAGAGATTCATTCCTTTTATATCAAATTTTATTTCCAAAACCTAAGTTCACATGGATTTCCTTTTCGGGCCCGGCCCATGAATCCTAAACCGACCAAGGTTCCATCACCAAATCAGCGGTTCAACACCAATTTATGCTCATAAGACGATGCTCTATCGGTCCACTAGGATCTGGGATCTTCGTTCAAGCCGTGGATCACTCGCGCAATCGAAAATCCAGTAACATCTTATCTTACGACTAAGTTCAATTACTTGTTTCGTTCGTATGTTGGAAAATCACCATTTAGTACTGAATGAGGAACATGCCTGTCCCTCACTAAGCAGGGGACTTAATGTAGATGGTGGATTTTCCACAAAGGCTAAAATCGTAAACCCATAACTACATATTTTCCTGATCCAGCAATCAGACGAGTATTGAGACTCATGTCTCTCGGCGAAAGCATGAAAGCTCGTGCCGCAAGCATTTGGATCGAGACTACTATCTCTCGAGAGAATATGCGGATGTGCGTCTCTCGGTGAGTAGTAGCGGGAAATCCCACACTACACCCCTCACTCGGTTTTGTTGACTAATCCATTAAAAGATATGTGATCAAGAATATTTATTAATTGATTCCATAAAATGTTTACACACAATACAATAGAATTACACTTGGGAATTAAAGCGCTCTTTAAATTTTTCTCTCTCCTAATGACTTGCTTCACAATTCAAAAAGATCTCTCCTCTTCAATGAGACTCATTTAGCCCTTTATATAGGGTAATACATAGTGGATGATGACTAAGCTATCCTTTATTTTCGGGAATGTCTCGCGAAGTGTCGCAAATGCACAAATATTTATTCTCGCGACACTTCTTAGCCTTCGCCGGAGTTTCATGTCTTCCATTTGTTTTGTTGGTCGTTATTCATCGCGTCGTTTATCTTAACTCTCTGCGACTCCCTCGCGACGCCGTCGTTTATTAATCCGCGAACCTTGTATATTGCGATATTATGGTCCTACATCTTGCCTCTTTTTCCTTGAATATTGCTTGAAGAGCGATTTTAAGGAAAAATTCATTGTTGTAATAATCCTTGATTTTAATTGGCGAAGGAACAAGCGAAAGAATACTTTTCTTGAAAAGTACGTACTTGCCTCTATTCTTTTGGCGAAGTTCGGAGCTTCTTTGTAATATGTATATGAAGTGTCGGTTCTTGCCTCATGAGTTTCGGAAAATAATCAATCTCGCAAGCTCTTCTCGTTTGTTAGGAAATATGTTGTGCGATATTTGGATCCTCTTGAAATTCCTTTTGCCTGGTTTTCTTGGATTTAGTAGTGACCGTTTACACGTGTCTATATTTACCCCTTTTACCGGCGCATTTGATGTTATCCGGTCATAATATTTTCCTCGTCTATTTATAGGAGTGTCCCCTGTGAAAGAATTTTCCTTTTCTTTTTCGTCTTCTTCATAAATCTGCAAGTGTTCTTCTTCTTCATCGTTACGCAAGTGTTTGCCTACTTTTTCTCTTACCATCTTCTTCACCACTTTTGCTATTTCCTACCAGGTTGTTGTTCTCATGGCATCCAGGTTTGTTAATCTTGCCATATCTGATTGATTTTGTGATTGATTAGCTTTTCTTGTTGAAATCACACCGGTATGATTGACTTTGTAGTTCTCTTTCTGCCATTATTGTTTAGCAAGAACCAACCCGAACTAAATTTACCGTGAAGGACCCTCTTCTTTCTTTGGGCTCATGCATGAAATCTACTTCGCAACAAGAATCCCTTACGCAACCAAAGCCCTCTTCGCGAGCAAAATTTATGGCTACAAAAAAGAAAGCTGCGAGTGACAAGGTATTTAAGAAACATTTGTTTTTTATTAACAATATATTGTTGCCTCTGTTTCTTATTTAATTTGTTATTCGCGGGATGATGGAAATGTTGACAAAACTCCTAAAAAGGCTTCGCCAACCCAAGCCTATTACTCCCGACGTTCCATTTCCTTCTTTCAAACCTTCGTCTCCTCCTGCTGCGAAATCTTCGCAAGATAATTCTGTACCTCCTCCTGTGGTAACATTACCCGCGGCAACATTCCTATACCTCAACTCCTCATAGACCAAGTTCCTCATAATAGCCCTACTACAAACAATCTTACACCTCCTCCTATTATCAATGCCCCTTCTATTTCTCCAATCACTTCTCTTCCTGAAACCTCTTCTTCTCCTGAGGCTCCTTTGACAAAGGATCACTCGTCTTCTTTGATTGAGCAAATTCCTCTAACGACAGAAAATTTGGAGGGGATAGATGTGGCCTTTAAGGTTCTTTCAGATCTCGTGAATGATGCCAAAAAGACTTCTGGCGATCTGTCAAATCCAACGTCTGCGAGATTTTAAGCAAGCACCTTGGTTCTGATAAGGTCTCGCAAGCATCTTTGGTTCAAGAGATTAATAAGTTGAAGGATGATCTCCAAGTTATGACCGCGAAGTGCAATAGTCTCCACCTTGAAAATCAGAAATTTCACAACATCTCGCTAGATCGTGACAATCTTTACAGAAAAAAATGAGGAGTTAAAAGGTATACTCTCGCAACTCCCCCCCTTTTTTTTTTTTTTTTTTTTTTTTACAACTCAAATTCTTGTTCGCCCTCCAAGCATTAAACCAGAAACGAATAATGGAGATATATCAGACGGAGTCCATTGTTGAAGAAGTTCGAGTTGAGAGAGATGCTTGGATGGAGCAATATAATCTCTTAGATAATCTTCATACTTATGCGGTGATCAAATAAATAACTTGTCGAAAGAGAATTTTGATTTATCGCAAAAGCAAGACTTGTTAAGTAATGATTTATCTCGCCTCTCTTATGCTTTGACTAAATCGATTTGGAGTTGCAAACTTTATCGGATGAGAATCGAACTCTTTCGCAAGAGAAACGTTCTTTGTTAAATAAGGTGGCGAACTATTCTTGTGATATGATGCTTGTCAAAAATTATGTGAAGAACAAGAACAAGCTAATCATACTTTGAAAGACCAACTTGAAGAAATTACCGCCGAGAGAGATAAACTTATTCAAGGTAGAATAACTTTGAGTGTAAAAAGCGAAGCAATTCCAAGAACGATGTGTCAAATTAGAAAAATCCAACTCTACTCTTGCATTTGAAAATTCCATACTTGTTTCCAATGAAAAGAACTTGCGATCACGATTGAAAGGCTTATTTGGAGATTCATTTGATGATGCTATGGACTGTTTGGGGAATAACTTCACGGCTTTAATTGACATCTTACTTTTCAAAAGGAAGGTAGTCAAATTATTTGACTATCTTAATTCTTTTATTTATTCCATGAATGCTTTATTATCTGAGAGTGCCGATAATATTCGATAAAAATTTTCTTTAATTTTGTGTATTTGTTCGTGAGACTACGAGAAAAGCTTCGCTCCACTATCTCCACCCTCAAGTCGATTATTCGAAAATTCGCAAGGAAAACGGGCTGCTCGCCGCGTCTCTTGCTCGTTCTCATGATCGTGCGGAGCGAAGGTTTGATTATATGTCGATTGTAAGGATATTGATAGTAAAAATCGTCAAAAGGCCTTTGCTTCGTCAATTCCATCTTAAAGCGGAAGTCCTTGTGAATGATATTTTCTTTGTCGAAGTCTCTTGATCCTATTCATGTCGATCCTTTGGAAGTAAGTGATGATGAAGTCCCTGATTCTCGATAGTGATTATGACTATGAAAGCGGCGAAGATATCGCTAATCTTGAAGTTGTCAACAAAGATCATTGAAAAAATTCTTTGATGAAAATCCACCAGGTGGCGAGAATGAAGGTCTTTGAAAATATTTCGATGAACATCCATTGACCGGTGAAGGTGAAGGCTGAGAAAATTATTGGTGAAGATGATAAAATTGATGTAGAGAATTAAGCGCTTTATAACTTTTCTTTCATTTGTCTTTTTGTTTTGAAAGATTAAACCCCTTGTTGAATAATTCTCTTATTTTCTTCTTCTTAACTATGACTATAATCTCGCAAGTTTATTCGCCTTCAATTTTACGAAATGATCTTTACTCGGTCATCATCGTTTTGAAATGTATTCTTCATTTGATGTTGAATTTTATATTGCGACGAGGTCGCGAGGCATCTCCATGAATGGAGAAATCTGCTTTTCTCGCCTTATCATTTCGGTAGTCTTTATTTTATCTCTTCTTGTTGCGACAAGATCGCGAGGCCGCCTTTACATTTTCATGCAATGGCCCATTGACCTTGCCTTATCATTTTTGTGTGGTCTTCCAAGTTAGACCTCCCTAATTAGAGGTCTCCCCTGCCACCTTTCATCGCGACAAAATCGCAGGACGTCTTTACACTTGCATGTAAAGACCCATTGATCTTGTCTTATCATTTTCCAAGTATTTTTGCCTCTGCAGGATGTTTTAGTTGCGACAATATGACGGGCCTAGATATCCTTGCGAACATAAAGCCCCATGACATTGCCGTCTTGCGACGAAATCGCGGGGACGTCCGTACACTTTCGTGTAAAGACCCATTGATCTCGCCTTACCCTCGCGTTAGTATTATTGCCTCTGCGGGATCATTGCACAAATATGACAAGCCTAAATTCTCTTGCGAAAACATAGCCTTATGACATTTGCGTCTGTTTTGACACTCCCCCTAATGGAGAGCGTCGCCCTTATCATCTCCGGTTGCCCCTTCAAGGAGGCGAAACATCGGCCATACAAGACTAGCTCCTCCCATCCGGTCTTAACAACAACCAGTTGTTTTCGCAGCCTCTTATCCCTTATACCTATAGGGTTTATGGTTACGAGGCTGCACCCTAAGTGGAGTTTTCTTCGGGCGAGTGCAACATATGCCAAGACTTGCCAAGAATGGCCGGGGTAGGTTCATCCATCCCGGGCACTGCAGCTCAACCGTGTACCTCGGCGCCTTGAGCATACACTCGACTCCTTAGAAGAGACCCTCGGTCGCCCAACCAGGGTATAACCTTATATATATAGTTGGGAATCCAAGGTACCTCTTAGGAGTAGGCTTTTATGGGCCCCAAATTTTCATGACTCGAGGCTTCGGGAGCGGTGTAACCTTTCCCCGAGCCATGTCGAGAGATACCCCCTTATATGACGCACTTTAGGTCTTACATTTGCCTCTTACGAAATGTTATTCGCGAACTAGGGTGTACGCCATAAAGGTTCGTCCCATTCTTTTGTTCATTCATTTTTGTTAAGTCATTCATGACTCTTTATTATTCTTATCGCGAGATCTTCGCGGATTTTCTCTGCATTTTATTGAATTTCGCAAATATTTTGCGTAGAAGTACTTCATCATAATTCATTTTTCCTCTCCCATTTTTATGGGTAATATTTCTTTAGATATAATCTGTTCCATGGTCTATCCAATTTTTGTCCCACATCATTTCCTTCAGGATCCATCAATCTATACGCCCCTGTACCAACTACCTCTTTGATGATATAAGGTCCATCCCATTTTCTCGCCAACTTGCCTCCACTTTCACGTTGGTATATTGGGGTTTCTCGCAACACCAAATCTCTGGTTGGAACTCACGTATTTTTACACGCTTGTTATATTCTCTAGCAAGTCTTTGATAATTCTCCATGTGTCGCAATGCCTTTTCTCGTTTTTCTTCCAATTCATCCAATTTGATTAGAATGTTGTCTGCGCTAAGATTTTTCTCCCAAACCTCTTTTTTTGGTTGTTGGAATCACGACCTCTGTTGGGAGTATCTTGCTTCAACTCCGTAAGTTAAGCAAAAAGGGGACATTCTGTGGCTTCTCTTCTAGTTGTATTATAAGCCCATCTTTGCATTGGGTACTTGTTCGCACCATCCCCTTTTGTGTCCTTCCAACTTTTTCTTCAGTATATCGGCAATTGTTTTGTTTGTTGCCTCTGCTTGGCCGTTAGCTTGCGGATATAATGGAGTTGATTTCCCACATCTTATCTGAAATGCATTAAGCAGCAACTCTATATTTTGCCCTTCAAATTGCTTCCCATTGTCAGATACCAATTGTGCGGGAATCCCAAATCTGCATATAATATTTTCAAATATGAAAGTAAAGACATCCTTATCGCGAATATGCTGGACCGCTTTCACCTCTGCCCATTTTGTGAAATAGTCCGTCGCGACGATTAAGTACCTTTTTTGTCACATTTCTGGTAAAAATGGTCCTACAATATCTAAACCCCACTTTCCAAAAGGCCACACACTTGTGGAAGAATTTAACAGCGCCCCAGGCGCATGTATCTTTTCCCATGTCTTTGTGAGTCCTCGCGAGCGTCTTGATATTGTTTTTGCGTCCTCATGCATATACGGCCAATAATATCCTTGCGTCTTTGCCTTGTATGCCAAAGATCTCCGCCGCTATGATTTCCGGCATCCCCACTATCGCAGCATCTTCAATATGGTTTCTCCTTCTTTCCTTGTTAGACATCGAAGCGAAGGCCCATCAAAGGATCGCCGATAAAGCACGCCATCTCGTAATTCATAATTTGTTGCCCGGGCTCTTTAACTTGTGTGCCTCAATCTATTTTTGGTACCTCTCCCTTCATTAAGTACGCGTGAAGTTCTACTCTCAGTCTTCCTCGCGACATTGCATTTCATCTTCTACCATCATTATATCTGCTTCTTGTTCTTCCTCTTTATTAATTGATGGCCCGGTAAGTATACGTATTTTGATATTCCTCGTGATCGGGTCTGTCATCATACTTGATATAAAGGCAAAAGCGTCTGCGAGTCTATTATCTCTCCTTGATATGTGCCTCCATTTTATTTTTGGTATACGTATGACAATTCTTCGACATGCTTCTTATACTTTTTCAAAGATGGATTATTTGTAGTGTATTTCTCTGTTACTGGTGAATTGCTAGTTGCGAATCTTTGGTAATCCTTATATTCTCCAATTTCATTTCTATTGCAAGTCATGAGCATGTATTATAGCTTCATACTCTGTTTCATTATTCGTGGATTCAAACTCCAATCTAAAAAGAAAGCTAATTTATTGCCTTGGTGAAATCATAACAATTCCCACTCCATTTCCTTCTCCATTTGATGATCCATCTACTAATATTTCCCATACATCTGGTTCGGTTAGCGAGGTCTTTTGGGTCTCCATACTCTTCTTCTACATCCATCATTTCATCTATCGCTTCATCTTCTTCCAAAGGAAATTCTGCTAAAAAGTCTGCGACAACTTTGTGACTTAGTTGAGGATAATATCTCATACTTGAGCTTACAATGGCTTATTTGAGCATTCCATCTTTCAACTCTTCCGATCTTTTGAATGTTTCATCAACGACTCAATTGGTATTTTTGTGACTACCTTAATGGTATGTGCTTGAAAATATATGCGAAGCTTGAATGTTGCATAAACTAATGCTAGGATTAATTTTTCGATCTTGAATAATTTCTTTCTGCGGCATTAAAAGTTTTCTTGATGTAATAGATTGGTTTTTCTACTCTGCGTCCGTTCGCGGTAAAAGCGCACTTAAGGCATGCGAAGTTGTCGCGAGATATATTAATAATTCTTCTCACAGTTACGCATACGCATAATGGATATATCCATTAAATGTTCTTTGATCCCTTGTAAAGCCTTTTCACATTCGTCAAGTCCACTTAAACTTCGATCCTTTTTCGGAAACAATTTGAAAAAGTGTTTACACTATCGGATGACCGCGAGATGAACCTTCCTAGTGATGCTAACAACCCATTCGGCTTTTGAACATCCTTTCTTGTCGCAGTGTCGGCATATCGCGGCTGCTTTTACTTTCTCAGGGTCAACATGTATTCCTTCCTTTGATATAATGTAACCCAAGAACTTCCCTGACGCAACTCCGAAGGTACATTTTTCTGGATTTACTTTGATGTTAAAACGCCTCATCTGCTCAAAAATTTCTTTCAGATCTCGCACGTGATCCTCTGCCTTCTTACTTTTTACCAGCATGTCATCTACGTATACCTCTAGTGTTTTGTGTATCCATTCTGCGAATACCTCTTCCACCATCCTTTGATACGTTGCTCCAGCATTTCGCAGACCAAACGGCATTTTAGTATAGCAGTATAATCCTCTTGGAGCGAAGAAAGCAGTATGCTCTTGATCTTCCTCGGCGAGAGGAATCTGGTTGTAACCTTTATACCCGTCCGAGAGATGATACTCTTTCATTCCATTTCTTGATTCGACTAGTTGTGGAATATCGCGGTGGAAAACTATCTTTAGGGCAAGCTTTATTTAAATCAGTGAAATCAATGCAAATCCGTATTCCCTTGTTCTTCTTTGGAACTATAACCATATTCGCTATCCATTCAGGATATTTTGCTTGTCTAATAATTCCCGCATCCAGCATCTTCTGCAGTTCTTCTTCTATCTGAGGGTGATATGCTGTTGCTATCTTTCTAATTCTTTGTTTAAATGGCTTCACATTTTTATCAATTTCTAACTTGTGACAGGCGATCGACGGATCTATACCAGGCATTTCATCCATATCCCACGCGAAGATGTCTTTATAATCTCGCAACGAGATCGATGAGTTCTTTTCTCTTCATCTGCTTCCATGCTAGTTCCAATCTTTAGCATCTTGGGTTTTCCTTAGTTCCAATATTCACTTCTTTGGTTTTGTTCTGCATGACGTAACTGGCCTTCGGTTCTCCCATAGGGGTTGGTCCTTTTGGTTCTCTCGCAAGATCATCTTCTTTCTCCGAGATCTCGCGGGTATGCCTTTTCCTTCCTTTGCTCTTATCATGTAAACTCTGAATTCTTCTTCTTTCTTAGTTGCCTTCGCCATCTTTTTGCGGTATTTTGATATATTCTTTCGCTTGTTTACTTGTTCCTCGCAACACTTTACTTCATTTTGATAATATATTCTTCCTTTCGCAGCGTCCCCTTACGATCTCGCCGATTCCGGTTGGTGTAGGAAACTTGATACATTGATGAAGCGTTGACGCCACGGCTTTTATTGCATGTACCCATGGTCTTCCTAGTAATATGTTGTATGGTGATTCCATATCCACTACACTTAATGTCACACTGTGTTTCAATTCCTCCTAACGGAATACGTATTTTTATCTCTCCTTTTACTTTTGTTATGGAATTACCAAAACCTTGAATATTGTATGCCGCGAAAATCATATCTTCGTCTTTATATCCCATCTTTTTGTAAGCGTGATAGAACATGATGTTCACCAGACTCCCTGTATCGATTAAAACTCCATTCACCATCCATGTTTTCACCGTGTTCTCCGATTTCTCTCCTTCCTTATACGCGTTTATTGTGATCACCAGTGGAGATGTGTGATCCAAATTTTCTTTGGATATTTCCCCGTAGTGAATGTTATCTCTTGCTTTTCCCAATCCTTCAAAGGTGATGCCATTTCTCTAACCGTAATCTTCTTTCCTTCGAAATCCCGTTTGTGTATTCTTCCTTTGATATTTTCATGAAATTCGCTAATCATTACTCTTGTGTCCGTGTTGCATGCCATATCTTTTTCATCCGATTTAAGATTTTCCTTTCTCATTTTCTGATTCAAAAAAAACTTTAATTGCGATCTTCTCTCTTTTACCAATGATCGTCCCCTGTTTCTAGCGCATATGTAGTAGCGGGAAATCCCACACTACACCCCTCACTCGGTTTTGTTGGACTAATCCATTGAAAGATATGTGATCAAGAATATTTATTAATTGATTCCATAAAATGTTTACACAAGTACAATAGAATTACACTTAGAAATTAAAGCGCTCTTAAATTTTCTCTCTCCTAATGACTTGCTTCACAATTCAAAAAGATCTCTCCCTTCAATGAGACTCATTTAGCCCTTTATATAGGGTAATACATAGTGGATAATGACTAAGCTATCCTTTATTTTCGGGAATGTCTCGCGAAGTGTCGCAAATGCACAAATATTTATTCTCGCGACACTTCTTAGCCTTCGCCGGGTTTCATGTCTTCCATTTGTTTTGTGGGTCGTTATTCATCGCGTCGTTTATCTTAACTCTCTGCGACTCCCTCGCGACGCCGTCGTTTATTAATCCCGCGAACCTTGTACATTGCGATATTATGGTCCTACAATGCACGAATGAATATTTCAAAATACGACGAGACGATGAACCTATGCAAAATAGGAAAGAAAATAATAAATAATAAAATATTAGCCAAGGCGCTGGGGACTGGACCCACCGGTCGGCCGGTCGTGCCGTGACCAGTCCCACGCCCAGTTTTATATTTTATCATATTTTTGTTATTTTCCTTAATCTTATGAAGATCATTTCATTTGAACAAATATCCTTTGTTTTAAAGGAACTCCTCAGTTTCATGGTGTTTCCTTCGCGTCAAGGAATTAATATAAATTTGGGAAAAATATCGTGGGACCGTGTTTATTAGCCAACCGGCTATGCCTTGATCCTGGTCGGTCCCACACCTCATGATTCCTCATTATTTTATTATTATTTCCCTAATCTCATGAAAACTCCTTAATCTCATGGTATTTCCATAAAACCATGAAAAAATAATAAAAAATTAGGGAAATTCTTGGGACCGGGCCCAGCCGACCGGTCATGCCCTAGCCGGTCCCACACGCCCCTTATTTTATTATTATTATTTTTTATGTTTCCTTGATCCCATGGAATTCCTTGATTTCATGGTATTTCTTTCAAATTATGAAAATTCCTTCAAATCATGGAAATAATACATAATTATATAAAATTAAGGAAAACTCACGGGATCGCCCTAGCCAGGTGACCATGCTCAAAGCTTCGGTCCCACACCCTTATTTTATTATTATTATCTCATGGAAACTCTTTCACTTCAAGGAAACTCCTTGATTTCAACAAAATTCCTTAGTTTCAACAAACTCCTTGATTTCATGATATTTCCACAAAATCATGAAAAATAATATAAAAATGGGAAAAGAACCATGGGACCGTGGTCGTTGGACGACCGGCCATGCCTTGGCCATAGCCGGTCCCACACTTCATGATTCCTTCATTTTATAATTATTTTCCTTCATCTCATGAAGTTTCCTCAGTTGCAGCAAAAATCCCTGATTTATTCATATTTTCCCAAATGATTGCTCAAACGCACATCAGAAAGTATCAAAATTCTCTGGACTGAGACACGAACACTTTGGTGACATGAGCATATTACCCTGACCGACCAGGGTTGACTCTTTGGCTTGCAAGAGGCCGATCCCTCATATTTTCATCATTTGACCTAATTCGTTCATATTAGGTTCAAACTCTTTCGAATAATTTTGGAATTTGATGAAACGATCGTCATTCGATTCCGGGATCACCCAGGGCCGATTTCATGACCCCTTGGTCGGTCCCTCATCTCTTCATAATTAATTAGGTTTTATCACCTAAGGCTCGGGACGAGCATTATTTTAATAAATGATTAAACCAAAGATTTAATCATCCTTTCATCAACAAATCAACAAGTCTTAAAGAAACCTTGGTATTTGCTCACTTGAGCATCTGGGCGCTATATGGTCGACCCATGATCCCATATATCCGGTCCCTCCTTCACTCCGTGGTTAATTTTCAATAAACCATCAATTGGTCATCAATTTATCGAATTAGGGTTTTGAGTCCAAGGTTCATAATTCTAGATTCAAACGCTAATAATTCTACGTTGATTTCATGATCAACATATTATTAATTATACTCGGTTCGATTGCGTATTCTCGATTTAATACTTTATTTTGGTCATGCTACCAATAATTCATCAAACGGGCAACATTTGCTCAAACCAGGGAATATTGGTTCAACTATCAATATTCAACAAATTATCAAATGAGCAATATTTGCTCACGTCAACTATGTTTATTCATACATTATACCTCTCTCTAAATCCGTGAGTCTCAGAACATTTTTAAACCATGTTCAACTCAACAGTACAAGGAATCATCGTCCCATGAAGTCACGAAGTCAGCAACTGACTAACTAAATACACGTCTGCCTTGCAGACTCCATAATCACACGAGACATTAATAGTGTTACATGGCGGATATTAACTAGGGTTTTGGTCTGGCGGTCTACGGCACGTGTGTTCATACACACGATGAGAATGTGAGCAAGTTGTGCAATCAGTTGGAGGAGTTAACAAAGTAGTGGATGGAAAATCAACCAAGTCTCCGCACGTTGAGCAACTGGTTTTAACACGATTTCCATTTTCTCCACTCTTTGATTCTGTCAACTGTCACACTTTATGGGATCATGGTGTTTACAATTCCAGCAATATAAATAAGTCCCTGAATCCTGATTAAAAAACAAGACAATCTCATGCCAAACAGACAACACGAGATTAACAACTCAACATTTGAGCAATTACTCTCAACAGAGCAAATTCAATCATTCAGAACTTATCTTATTTTCAGAATACACAACACACCTACAATCTTCGATCACCATTGATCTCACACATTTCTCAGCTTTCCTCCTACAGATCGACCCATCCTCTCTTGTGACCGAATTTACTCTGGAACGACCATTGTCTTGGTTTAGGCCGGAGTACTATAGATTGATCTCTCGAATTCAAAGCACTCCCTTTTTGCAGTGCATCTGTGTGAGGTTTGGCAGTTCGCTCAGTTCAAAGAGTTTCCTCCGCACGGTCGTTTCCTCAATTCCTTAAAAACCAGCAACTCGTTTTGCCCCATGTACACTTAGACAAGGTAATATTCCTAGATAAAGAAATATACCTAGAAAAGGAATATTTCCTAGACAAGGTAATATTTATAGATATGGAAATATATACTTAGAAAAGGAATTATTCCTAGACAAGGTAATATTCCTAGATAAGGAAATATACCTAGAGAAGAAATTATTCCTAGATAAGGAAATAGATTCCTATAAGGTTTGGGAAATGATAAGTGGTTTATTTACATATATTTGGTGCCAATCCCATGCTAGTAATTGTTGATCTTCTTGCAAATTATTGTATATTACGCTTGTTTTCTTGTATTTGTCTTTCATTAGGTGAATCATCCAAAAATAAGTGAAAATAGCTACAAAAGTGAAGTCTACAAGTGGAGAAGGGCCAAAGACCCAGTGGAACTCGTTCAAACGGAGGATTTCTAGTCATCAGTCTGTAGAGGACAGGAAGATGAAGTCTATGGCGAAAGAATGAAGTCATTCTGAGTTCGTATGAAGAAAGGTAGGAGCAAAACAAGAACTTAGAAGATTACAAGGGCAAAATGGTCACTTTTAAGGTCAAGTGCTATTGGCACCCCCACTGTAGTCAAGGGACATTCATTCTGTTAAGGGGTGGACAGTTTCACTGGAACTACTAAAGACAGATCATGTCATTTAATGGGGAGAAATTTGGAATTCAAATTATGTTAACGACACTCGGCCTAATTACTCAAGGTCGCCATCTTCTTCTTCACCTCCAAACAACAACCGAGTTCAGGAGAGATGTTTGCAGTTCAACTAGATTCCGATCGGCAGGTGATTATCGAGTTAGAGTGGATCAAAAAGGGGCTTAGACAAGATAGAAAAGACGATGGTAGTAAGGAGAGGAACTCGTGTTCCGCATTGATGATGAATGCGATGGTGATGGTTGCTTCCATCATGATCATCTCTGATCATTACCAGTAGTGCTACAGATGATACTGTGAGCTAATGACAGGGAAGCATGGCAGTAAACGTTGCTGCCATTGTGGAGGATGACACCGATGGCGAGAGTTCAGCTCGAGTTGGTTTGGAACTGGACAGAACTTGAAGACGTTAGAAGCTAAAGAAGATGGTGCTGCTGCTCAGGTTGTGGACAAGACTCGGTATGGAGTTGAGGTTGGAAGTAACGGATTGTTCGAGATGAAGGTTGCTGTGAAGGAGTTTAGTTGGAGTTAGTCTGCTGTCGAGACTGGCAGTTGATCTCGTGAACGATGGTGGCTATTGATTGGCTCGGAGTTGGATGATGATCATGGTTCTAATGGCAGAGTTGATAGTGATGCCGGGCACGAATGGGAGAAACTCGTGTTGAGCTTGGTAGAAGAAACAGGAAAGAAAGGTGGATGTAGCTCGAGTCCACACGGGATATTGGTATGATACGTGATTTAGGTTTTGTTATGTGAACGAGAAGTCAGGGAAGGTACGTAGAGATTGATTTTGGACTCTAAAACTTGACCGAGAATCCAGCTTGCCGTTGGTGGAAGAATTTGAGAAGAGCATGGAACATGGAGAGAGATATCTCATGCATGGAGGATTTTTCTCACGCGTAAAAGATGAAAATAGGAATCCATTACAGCTTTGCATATCGAGTTCGATGCATAGATAGTACCAAAAGAAGACACATCACTCTGTAAAGTTCCCACTGAAGTTTGCACCAATCAGAAGCCGTGTTTACACAACTATAATGCTCCGTGTTGCACAAAATCAGAAGCACCAGATTCTACATATCAGAAAAGTTTGTGAACCGACTTTCAATATTTATCACATGCGACTTTTGTGGATCGCGAGAAGGCTAACTCGATTCCTATATAAAGCAGCCTGCCCGCGAGAAGAGAAAGATACAATTTTTGGGAGAGAGAAAATATAGATAAATTAGGGAGGCCTCTGCTTTTGTTCTAGGTTTAGAAAAGATGGAAACCCTGATTTTTCTTCTTGTTATGAACTCCATGAACATGAGCTAGAGTTTTCTATTGGTTATGGATAAAATTGATTTCACATAACATGAATCCTTGTTTGATATATTAGTTTTGTCTCGTATTATCGTTTATGATTCACCATCAATATTGTTACATGATTTGAATGCTTGTTTAGTCGAGTCGCGAATCGATTGAGTTTGCTTTCATCTTTATTGCTAGATTAGGGTTATTATACGCAAAAAGTGATAATTCCCGATTGCAAGTAGCATAAATATGATTATAGTTTGTAGTGATATATTCTTATGATCTTATGTGAACCATAACCTTTTTTAAATCGGATTAGTGCTTTTACACGTTCGATTGCTTTGATTGGCCTGATTTCATAGAACTTAACGCATCTAGGGAATTAAACTTGATTAGTGCTTTTACACGTTAGTGTTTATGGGTGAAAACTACTCCTGCAGAATTTGGTAATTTGGGGTGTGGATGAGGAATGAATTTAAACCTTAAACAAATGCACTATGCGGTGAGTGCTCGTAGATTCGAGAGATCAATCTGTGCAAGTCCGGCCTAAACCAAGAAATGGCCGTTCCAGACTTGTTTCGGTGGCCACAAAGTGAAGGAAATGGGGTTAATCTTAGGGAGGGAAGCAAAGAAGGTGTTGAGATTGTGAAGGTGTATACTTGCTTATGACTTGCAACAGAAAGTGAACAAGCTTACGATTGGTGTAAGCAGTGCTCGGGTGTTTTCTTGTTGTTTTTCTCTGTTTTTCCTCCGTTGTTTTCTCGTTGTTTGGAAATAGGGCGAGAACCTATTTATACAAGTCATTGAGTCTTATTCACGTCTCTCGTGGGAAGTGGAGGAAGTGGAGTGATGGAGTAGTGGAGTTGTGCGTTGGTGATACACGACCAGCCTTGCCCACTTCTCCTGTTCATCTCTAACCGTCCATGACTTCCTAACACGTTCTTGTGATGGCGCGTTGCACGCCGCATGATGTAAACCGCTGCACCAATACCCAAGATGTATCCCCAGGTTTGTGACATGATTGATAAACGGAATGTGTGGATTGTGGATCCACGAAAGATAGCATGTAATCTCGAATTGAATAACCGCGTTATTCAGGAAGTCGATACTTGTGAAGTATTGTGTGTATTTTATGTGCATCGCATCATGGTGTGGTAAAGTGATGGGTAATGACGCCTCACTAACCAATTAACTCCCCGACTGTGGTTGTATAACAGCTGGGTGAAGTTGGACGGGATGAGATGATCTTTGAGACACTCATCTCGCGCACCGTTAATGAAATTAGGTTTTGAAGAGGCGCGCAAGCATCACTCTTCACTTGGTCGAAACCAATCATGGGAAGGATTTCGGAGAGGACCGATCGGCGTGCATGTAGATAGCATGCCGGTGTACACGTCCATGTCTCACTGTCCCATGAAGGTGTGATCTAGGCCACTCAATTTGACCGGCAAAGAGGAGTGGTTGAGATCGATTTTGCAATAGGAGTTTGATGCCGCAAAAGGCCGCGCACCATGCTCTTTTCCTCAGGCGCATTCCAAGACGACCTAACTTGGTCTGGCCTTGGCCGATTAGTTTGACGTGAAGATGGTAGGCTGGTGTTCACGCCTATACCTGAATATCCCATTAAAACGTGACCCTAGCCACCCAAATCGTCCGGCGAAGTTGAGCGGTCGAGATCAGTTTGTGGTTTGGGAGGCGTGGCCACGCTAGTTTGGGCGCACGTTTTGGATTAACCAGCATGATATGCGTTGGCCGAACACATGAGGAGGTAGATGGGCCCACAGTGGTTGATGAGTGCCAAATATTGCATATTTATACACCTTTTTATTGGCATTTTACTCATCTTTTGTACTCAAGAATCGATATTATCCCAGCATTCTCGTGTTTTCTTTGTTTTCAAGAATAAATATTTGTATTAATTAATTTTGTATTTTTAGGTACTAAATAAAGTCCCGAGAAACCGAGGAGCCAAAAGAGCGAAGAATTGGAGTCGAGCATCTATGGAGCAGATAGCCAAAGTTCACGGCGCTTGGTTGCAACCCAACAAGTAGCAACTCATCTCAAGACATGGGCTTGAGCTAGACCCAACCCGCGACCCGGATCCGGCCCGTCCACCACGAGCCGCCCGGATCTCTCCCAGCCTGCATCCTACGGCCGCTCCATCACTATACATCATCTCTTGATGCTCCGTGCAACACCAGATCGCTCCAAAACCGCTTACCATCCTCGACCGTTCGAGATCGCACCCGCCTTCATCCTACGCTCGCTAGGCCGGTCCCATCAATTCTTGATGTCTCCGCCCCACAAGAAACGACCCATACCCTATACCCTAGTCGACTACCCCATTCTCTTCTCTTTCTTTCTCTTTCTTCTCTTCTCTCGTCTCCAATCAGTTGCAGAGCAACTCCACCCCCATTCCCCGACCAAACCCTCTCGCAACACCACCTCCGACACCACCATCTCCTTCCCCGGCAGAGCCGCGCACAATGACCCATTCCATCTTCGTCACCTCTAGTTGTATTTATCCCTTTCCTAGCCTCTCTCAACAAATCTAGAGGCTATGAAAGAGATAAATGGAACTAGGGTTAGGTTATGTGTAAGCAACCGATTCGTGAGGTCGAGAAGCATGAGTAGAGCCAACAACCGAGATTCGGAGTATGGGTTCGATTATTTTTCATTTAATTTCTATTTTAAATTGAAATTAGGGTTTGAGATATTTGCTCTCTGCATGTATAAAAGAGAAGGAGCTGTGAGTGTTTGAGGGACGCCTGGATTAGCCAGAGCAGTCACTTTAGGATTTAATTTGTTTTTTATATCTTCTTAATGTTTTAATCTCATTTACAAGGTGTTGATGAAACCCCTGTTCCCATGTTGAGTAAATCATATCAAATTCTCTGTCTTATTGTGCTTAATGGAGATGAGTGATTGTATCTTTGTATGGAGCAAATGAATTTGTGATAGTTTGTACTATAAAAAGACAAGCTATACTAGGAATGAATTAGTGACATCAGTTCAATTGCTTTAGGAAGAATTAGTTAGCCAACAACCAAATGAGCTTGTGATAATTTGTACTGTGAAAAGACAGGTTATACTAGGAGTGAATTAGGTCAGTTTGCTAAAGAATAACTCCACCTGAGGCCTTCAAAGGGAGGTATAAGACATGAATGAAATATGGTTAGTCTTAGCATAGGACTAGAGGTGGATTCACAACCCTGGCACTTACCCATTGTCACTGTGTTACCTTAGTTTAGAGTCAAAATACCTTAGCTCAGTTCACTTCACTCAACTTAGTCGCTTCGACAAACCGAATATTGTTCTGTCACTCTTGAATTCAGTTGTAGCAAGCCATAGATCATTCTAAGCACACCCTAGTCCTTGTGGGATCGACCCGTACTCTGCCGTCTCCGATAGACGCCGTGCACTTGCGGTATAACATGTAGGTCATAAATATAACCCATCTTCCAGACCTACCAAGTTTTTGGCGCCGTTGTTGTGGGACTTGGCGCGTGCCTTGTCGATTTTTGGCTTACCTTGACTGAAATTCCATTCTCTCAGTATATATTTTCACTTACATTCTTTGCTTTTATTCTTGTCGTAATATAACTTAGTTTGAACTTTTGTAACTTGCATCCGCAACTTTGGTACATTGGTATAATTTAGCATAATCATTTTGTTTCATACTTTGAATTTTAAACTCTTGAGCCCCCGTGACAGTCCAAATTATCTTTCTCCCGTGTCACCCAACTTAGCTCGCCATCTCGCGTTAACTTAATGTGCATCACCGCCATCTTTTGCATTGTAGGCATACCATTTGTATTGCATTCTTGCACTGCCTCTCGAGCTCCCTTGATTGCATCTCAAAGTGCATATCATTTGCATCTCAGTGCATAAGCGTGCAACTGAGGACCGAATTTTCCTTCTAAGCAACAGTACCTTCTATGCTACTTGGCTGTTGTCCGCTTTGAGCAACCAAAGCCTGAACTCGTTGAACTTGCTCTTGTGCTTGCCGTGTTGCCGAGCAAGCCCAAGGAGTGGGAGAAAAAGGCCAAGGGGCCCGAGTCACAAAACTCGAGCACAATTCAGTAAGTAACTCCATACATGATCTCGTGAACTAGGTTAAACTAGCATATTGAGCTTAAACTCCAGCCCTTGTGCATGAGCTCGTGCTAACTACTCGCGTGCAAGTTTTGGGTCACAACTTGGAAACCCAAGTTAGCTGAACATAACCCAATTTCATGCTCGTAGCCTTGAATCTCGAAATGAATGCATGCCGATGTGAGCTATTAACCTCATGATACCCCGAACCGCAATGTGTGTGCTTACTCGTGCTGATTAGCCGCAAATTTGTGTGAACTTTGAGCACAGCCTATGCATAGCTCTCGTGACTGTTAAATGTGGAGAGACCCCGTGATTGTGCGCATCCCGTGCTTGACTCGTTGACATCGGTTGTGGCATCCGAGCATGACAAGTATGTCATAAAAAGTGTTAGAGTTGTACTTAATCGAATCTTGCTTTCTCGTGATGTTTGACTTTAACTTGCCCCGAGCATAAGCCGAGAAAATTGAACTCATCCCCCACTCGAAGTCCGTTGGAGGTGAGTTGCAATTCAGAAAACCAAGTAGTTAAACAAACCCTGTTGAGCCACACAGGCCGTGTCAACTTTGAGCATAAACTTAAGCATAGCTGTGCACGACCCCCGAAGTCGTTGGGCCAACTTGTCGTGCTGAATTGCTGAATGCACATACGGTGCAAGAGCTTGCCAAACTCGCACAACCGAACCAAAGACTACACAACCACCGGGCTTGCACTCGCATATCCGGAGCCCACAATCAAAGTCGGGCTGATCGACCCCAAAGCCGAGCTCTACACACAGCTAGCCCACCTAATCAATCAAACTGGCCGCAACCAAACCGAGCCCATAGGCCCTGGGTCAGTCTCGCACACATTGCAAGCCTGCGCATAATCGGGCTAACTCACAATCAACCAAATCGTGCATTGGGCTTTGCACAAAGAACTCAACCTACATCTGGGTCGTTAAGTTGAAGCCCAAATATTGGGCAATGCACTTGAGCCGCTCATTAAGCCCATAACAAACCAAAACCCAACAAACCAAAAATGAACCAATTTAAACCAAACAAAACCCATTTAAACCAAATTAGATTGTGAGTTCAATTTGAGTTGATAAATCATGTCGGATTTTGGTCCGCATCCGGGGATTCAAACAAATCCCTTAGAGAGCTTGCTTACGGGCACCTTTCACAGGATGAACACCCCACATACCATAGTGACTTTAGGGAATTTTATGGGCCTTCTCGTGGCCCCGATCTCACATACCCTAATCATTATGATCACATACATCATCCACCACAAGGTTGAAAATGAACAATTTTCTCATACCCAAGTCATCACTTCTAGATCAATTAGAGGCTCGACTATCCGCTTTAGATAGGCAACCGCTTTAGAAAGGCAATCTGTCGAATCTAGTTTTTCTAGGAAATATGAAATGCATGCTTGCACCTTATGTGGTGGCTTAGACCACCTCGTCTGGAATATGTTATATCTTGCATGATTTTAGGCAGTCTAGGGAAAACCATGATAATCCAATATATGAAGTGTCTAGAAGTGACTATTGGGACCATAATCAACCCGCACACATGCATCATTCACCACAAAGTGGGGAGATGAACAATTTTATACTCCCCCCAACTCCTAGTTTGCAATCAATAATGGAAACACTCATGGAAGAAAAAGCTATGCTTGAGATGAATGCAATGCATGACCATCCATATAGCATTGATTATGAATTTCCCACTCGTTGAAAACTCTCCTTTCATTGAACAACATAATGAATTTCTAGAATTGAATCAAAACCTTGAGCAAAGGTTTGAGAGTTTAGAACTCAAATTGAGTCAAATCTGTGATGCACTAAATCAGAAAGGGAGGACTTTCAAGATGAAATGTTTATCAAACATAATGAAGTCAATAGTATGCCTAGTCTTACTCGTGCAATTGATATTGCATATGAACCTCGTTTTTAAATGACGGGACTAAAAATACTATGATTTTTAATAAGGAAATGCATTGCTATGATGATGATGATGATGAATATGAAGAGCATGTGTATTTTGAAAATGTAGTAGAATCTTTAGGTTCGTAGACATTAATTGTCTCTTCTTGTGAACCCTATGAATGATGCTTCTTCTAATATTCATATATGTGATGATGATGTGGAACCTGTGGAAATGTCCTGTGAAAATGAACATGATTTACCCTCTTCTGACTTTAGGAAAGTGTGTGATGGTGCAAATGATTTTATACATGAACATAACGTAGATGTACCTAACCTCTCTCTTGAGTCACAAATTGAAACTCCTTCACCCAACCTAGGTGTAGTTTGTCACAAAATTGCAAAACCAACTTTTCTAAAAATGCCTAACTTAGGCCTAGAACTTTGTGCTTCCCAAGTCCTCTTGACTATTTTGCATCAAAGTATAACACTTTTAAAGAGCCACAAAGTTGGAATGCGTATATCTCTGTAATTAGTAAAACTCATTTTGAGTTAGACCTTTTGCATGATGTACCTTTAAAATTGCAAGACTTTGTGCTTTCAAACACACCCGTTCACAAGTTTAGGTTTGGGGGAAACTCATTCCCATTTGCGCCTTACTTGCACTCTCATTTTATTTTTGTGTAAGGCTGTTAATGTGTGTACATATTTTCTATTGGGTTGATCCTCAACTCTTTAGATTGTTGGTTTATGGTGAATTTTCATTGTATATACCAAAGAGGACTTGTTAAATTTTCTTTTCTTGAATTGGTTGAGTCTTCTTGCACATATATTATGCTAATCCGATATGATCTCCGTTGAGAATATTGGATTCTAGCCTTGACGAATGAAGCTCAACCTTGCTCTTGCCGACATCCGGTAATCTCTTCCCTTTTTATCTTATCAAAGATAGTTCTCGTGGTACGTGACTCGTTTAAATTTTTCCTATCTGTGACACATTGAGGACAATGTTTGATTTAGGTTTGGGGGTGCATTTGCATTTAGAGTTTTTAGTTTTTATTTTGCATTTAGAGTTTTTAGTCTTTTATTTTACCTTTTATTTTCAAAAAAAAAAAAAAAAAAAAAAAAAAAATTAAAAACTCTTTTTTTAAAAACCTCCAACTTTCAGAGATTTTAGAGTCACTAGCATGCTTTTAGCTATGTTTACATAGAGAGTCCGACCGAAATAACAGAATTTGGGAAGTACCTGAGAACATAATCGGGTTTCTTAGTTGATTAGAGCGTTAAAGTTGGATTTAACCATACCTGAGGGCGAATTAGGTGTGTTTAGATATTCGGTAGTAGAATTGTGATCACCCATAGTGAAGACTACCCATTTTACATCAAGTGAGGCACCAACCTTCAATTTTTTGCAACTTTCTAGAAAAGCCGTTAGAGTGTGTGTCACCTTACGTAAATTCGGGTAGGAATGGTGAGCTACCCAACTTCGCACCAATTTCAAAGCACTACTTTTGATCTCTTGAGTGCTAGTTTTTGTCAATCATGAGGGTGACGTCTAAAGATGAAAACTCCTTCTAAATACCGATTTGCAGTTAGCATCTCTCTCTCTCTCAATCAAAGCAAGACCCATAGAAACACATCATCGTCAACAAGCGGAGCATCATCATAATATGGAAAGAAAAATTGATATAGTCCAAGGTTTATGTGCAACAAAGAAAAGAAAATAGGATGAGAATTAATAAAATTTATAAAATCAAGACAATACAAGTTGTGGAAAAATTGAGTGATAAAGTCCTTTGTCCATGGAGTTAGTTGTTTCATTATTTGTATTTTTATTTTCACTTTTTGTAAAAAAAAAAAAAAAAAAAAAAAAAAAAATTGTAGTTTATTTTTGCTACCACCATGGTAAAGAAGAGTTCAAAAAGAAAAATCCAAACAACAAGGAATTTGAGTAGAAAAATTAAAATTTGTCAAGTTTTGTGAAGTTTAGAAGTTCGTCATCAACATTTGAAGACCGAAGACCGAAGATTGAAGACGTTTCTATGGTTCGTATGAGAGAGTGATATTAATTGCCGATCGGGTGAGAAGTGAGTGAGTACTCCACCCCTTGCTAATGGTTGATTTCCTTTCTTAGAGATCATCGAGAAAAAGATTCTTTTTGTCCACACTTCGTGGAGTCTCCGATTTTATTGGAAGGTTACCCTTCTTACCCACAACGTGTGCAGATTTCTCTCTTTACTCCCGCCCGCACACATGAGAGACTAAAAGCGATCTTTTGAGTGCAATTATCATAAAACCCTAATGGTGAGGCGTAAGTCGAGGCTTATGATCACAATCGAATCCGAATTCTTTCATATGGTATGGTTACTTCTCGCTCAACTCTTAAGGATGAGAATGCGTTCTTCGATAGTTCTAACTTCGTTACTAGCATGCGTAAACTCTATATACTCATAGCTTCTTGGATGCTTGAGACTCTTTTACACTACGAAGTTGGAGAAGGTTTTGTGGTTACACCTCTTGTAAACCCTCACGAGACTACAACTCGTCCACTAGGGACACCTAGGGGTTTAAAGGCTTAGTGCATACGCTAAATGCATTCGAGAGACTGCGACAGGGGTATAGTTAGGATTTCTTATTTTCTCGTTTCACTTGAGGACAAGTAAAATTCAGGTTTGGGGGTGTTTGATGAGTGCCAAATATTGCATATTTATACACCTTTTTATTGGCATTTTACTCATCTTTTGTACTCAAGAATCGATATTATCCCCATTCTCGTGTTTTCTTTGTTTTCAAGAATAAATATTTGTATTAATTAATTTTGTATTTTTAGGTACTAAATAAAGTCCGAGAAACCGAGGAGCCAAAAGAGCGAAGAATTGAGTCGAGCATCTATGGAGCAGATAGCCAAAGCCCGCGCGCAATGCTTGCAACCCAACAAGTAGCAACTCATCTCAAGACATGGGCTTGAGCTAGACCCAACCCGCGACCGGATCCGGCCCGTCCACCACGAGCCGTCCAGATCTCTCCCGGCCTGCATCCTACGGTCGCTCCATCACTATACATCATCTCTTGATGCTCCGTGCAACACCGAGATCGCTCCAAAACCGCTTACCATCCTCGACCGCTCAGATCGCACCAGCCTTCATCCTACGCTCGCTAGGCCGTCCCATCAATTCTTGATTCTCCGCCCCACAAAGAAACGACCCATACCCTATACCCTAGTCGACTACCCCATTCTCTTCTCTTTCTTTCTCTTTCTTCTCTTCTCTCGTCTCCATCAGTTGCAGAGCAACTCCACCCCCATTCCCCGACCAAACCCTCTGCAACACCACCTCCGACACCACCATCTCCTTCCTCTGACGTGAGCCGCAACAGCCATTCCATCTTCGTCACCTCTAGTTGTATTTATCCCTTTCCTAGCCTCTCTCAACAACTCTAGAGGCTATGAAAGAGATAAATGGAACTAGGGTTAGGGTTATGTGTAAGCAACCGATTCAGAGGTCAGAGAAGCATGAGTAGAGCCAACAACCGAGATTCAGAGTATGGGTTCGATTATTTTTCATTTAATTTCTATTTTAAATTGAAATTAGGGTTTGAGATATTTGCTCTCTGCATGTATAAAAGAGAAGGAGCTGTGAGTGTTTGAGGCACGCCTGGATTAGCCAGAGCAGTCACTTTAGGATTTAATTTGTGTTTTTATATCTTCTTAATGTTTTAATCTCATTTACCAGGGTGTTGATGAAACCCCTGTTCCCACGTTGAGTAAATCATATCAAATTCTCTGTCTTATTGTGCTTAATGGAGATGAGTGATTGTATGGCAGTATGGAGCAAATGAATTTGTGATAGTTTGTACTATAAAAAGACAAGCTATACTAGGAATGAATTAGTGACATCAGTTCAATTGCTTTAGGAAGAATTAGTTAGCCAACAACCAAATGAGCTTGTGATAATTTGTACTGTGAAAAGATAAAGTTATACTAGGAGTGAATTAGGTCGGGCTTTGCTAAAGAATAACTCCACCTGAGGCCTTCAAAGGGAGGTATAAGACATGAATGAAATATGGTTAGTCTTAGCATAGGACTAGAGGTGGATTCACAACCCTGGCACTTACCCATTGTCACTGTGTTACCTTAGTTTAGAGTCAAAATACCTTAGCTCAGTTCACTTCACTCAACAACTCGCTTCGACAAACCGAATATTGTTCTGTCACTCTTGAATTCAATTGTAGCAAGCCATAGATCATTCTAAGCACACCCTAGTCCTTGTGGGATCGACCCGCACTTGCCGCGTCTCCGATAGACGCTGCACTTGCGGTATAACATGTAGGTCATAAATATAACCCATCTTCCAGACCTACAAAGTGGTCATCGGTATGACCAGGACTCGTTTAATCTAATTTGGGACCCTCCATTCGTGCGGAGAAGATGGACGCTCATGATGCTCAAAACCCTAATTTTGGGTTTCAAAGCCGTGCGCCATCTCTTGTTTGGGCGACAATTTTGTCACGACCAAACATGGTTGGTTTTGACCGATTGGTCAAGTGTGTAGGCGGCCCACGGTGATCGTGTTGACATGCTCTGGGCCCTTTGAATCTACATCTACACCTCCATCTATACCTGCGAAGATGGATGGTTGAGACCGCTTTTGCAACACATGTAATATGCCGCAAACCCTAATTTAGGGTTTTCCGTCCATAATGCTTGGTATGAACGGTTTCTTGGCTTGGCAAGCTAGGCCAATGACCGACCATGCGGGTCGGGCGTGGGTATTCCATACCGCTTGGGGGTGATGGAATTGATTTGGGGTCATCCAATCATGCTTATGGAGTTGGATGATGCGATCGATCATATCCGGACCGATACGGTCAATCCGGATGCTCAATCGGGCTAGTATAACACACCGAGAGGGGCTCAATCGGGCTAGTATAACACACCGAGAGTCGTTCGCACGGGTATTTCGTACATGGTTTCATTATAGTGCTTGAGGTTCGTGTTACTCGTAAGAGTAACACTCGGTGGTCATGCCACACCGATAATGAGTACCGGAAATACAAGGCCGATATAATATTCACAGGAAGGGATTGTTGCCACATGCTCCAACTGGAGGAATTTCATGTATTCACGAGAATGGGATTGTTGCCACATGCTCCATTCCCGGTGAATTAAGTGAGGGAGTATCCAACACTTATAAATGGCTTTATCTTTTACAAGATGTCGCGCATGATTTTTTCTCGGTTTTTTACAAATTTAACCTTGAACGAAAATCCACCATCAACATTAAGTCCCCGCCTAGCACATAATGGTTACGCTATTGTGTGGTAGGCATGAGATGGTGACATATACGTGAGAAAGACAGATGAAAGAAGTTTACCCGGAAGAGTGTTGGCCAACCGCTAGTGGCCCACGCCGTTATGCTTGTATGGAATCCTTTGGTGGTACCGGTTTCCTTCTTTGGGTATTTGAATCAAAAGAGGAATCCAAACAAAAGAGGTATCCTTGTTCCATTGGGATTCTTCTAATTTTTGGCTATAAAAAGAGACCAACCCCTTTTCTTTTCTCACAAGTTTTTTTTTTTTTTTTTATTGTCAAGCAGCTCCCGTCCGTGACCTTGCTGCCGCCCCATCGACCGCCGTTGCCGGAGTTGTTGTCGCCGGAGTTCGCCGCCGTCTGTCCACGGTAAGTTTCGGTTTTTGATTTTTTTTTTTTTATAAAGGTAAAACCCTAGTTTGTTAGGTAAACACCTTTTGTAAGACATGTATATGCTTAGTTTTTTCCACTAAGGTTGATACGTCAATATTTTCTAGAATTGCTTAGTAAGACAACCCGTGAATCCATGATCATGTTGTTTTTGCTTCTTTCCACCATTACATGCAAAACCTAGCTTTTAGGTTGTATCTTGAAAATAAAAAATCTTGGCTTGAATCCCGTAGACACGATTCCCATGATCATGAGAAAAAAAAACGTGTTGTAATACATGCCCGTGAATGTAGTCCCACCTACATATGCCTGATCGATTTGAAACCAATACTGGACTTGAAACTTGTACCGGACTTGAAACCAATACCAGATCGAAACTTGTATGCGGACTTGAAACCAATACCAGTTGAAACTTGTAACGGACTTGAAACCAATACCAGTGAAACTTGTACCGGACTTGAAACCAATACAGATCAAACTTGTACCGACTTGAAACCAATACCAGTCGAAACTTGTACCGGACTTGAAACCAATACCAGACTGAAACTTGTACCAGACTTGAAACCAATACCAGGCTGAAACTTGTACTTGAAACCAATACCAGACTTGGAATGATACTGGTAATTGGACCCAATCCCAGCCTTTTGTGTATTTCAACGTGGGTTGTGTCTTGTCATGCGTGACTACATGCCCCATGCATTTTTCATACAAGTTCTAACTCCTGTTTTCATTGTGGAATGAAGAAAAGAACTCCCGTTGAGATGTCTTCTGGAGATAATGTCGGTTCCAAGCCAGAAGTGGAAGTGACGGCTTCAAAGATATGCCGAACATCGATGATGAGTTGTTTACCTCGCCTTTTCCAAATATTAGAAGACATCCTTCTCATAAGATAGTCCCGTTTCCGATTCGTAGAATATGGATGCCGATCCATTTTCTTCTTCAAGACTTGTGATGAGATTTTGCCTCCAGAGAAATGAATATCCGCCTTCCCCTATTGACTTCAAGATTTGCCATACTCCACCGGGTTCTTATGAAGGATGGATGAGACGCATGTTGAGTAATAAGGGCATTAAAGATAATTTTCTTTCAGCGCAAATCCTCAATGCGGTCATGGCATCCGCCGCTCTTGAAATTAAGAAAGACGTCATGGGTTTGATTACCTTCATTTCTCGGTGGCGTATTTCTACTCATACACCCATATCTAGATGGAGAGAGATGACTATCACTTTGGAGAGTGTAGCTGCATTAATGAACCCGCTCGTTGCCGGAAGTCTTTCTTACGAGCTCTCGATACGGAAAAAAGTAACTATGGTGCTATACTTCAAAAGTGGCGGAATTCGACAACTGACAAGGAGGAGAAAAAAAGACACGAGATGCTTCTACACCGGTGGGTGTCTGAGTGGTCTCCCGCAGCACCTGTGAGCCGAATCAAGAGTTGGAAAATGTGCTCGGCGTGATTGCGTTCCCTGTCTTTATGGTTATCCAGAGATGTATTCGATGATGGTTCCGGGAAAGAAAACCATTATAAGTGACCTTATTAAGATTGCTATAAGGATGGCGAAGGGTGAAGTTCTTCCTCTGGGCGCATTGTTCCTTGGATCGCTGTATTCTCATCTGGACGCCTTAGCAATGGACATGCATGTTTCTAACGGGTACAAGAAGGTGGAATCGCACGTTCACTTCGCTTTTCTTAGGCATTCTTATGGGAACACTTCAAAAGCTACGCTCCTACCCCCGCAAATTTGCTCACCAACTTGTATGGTGGCTCGAGAATACTCCGCCGGAATAAGAGGCGTCCCCCAGAGCCGGTGCGAGACTTGTGGACACATTTGACAATGTGTCTTCCGTAGATTTCCGTCCATGGGAGCCTGGTCCACCCTTCCATTGTTCAACCAAAGACTTTTGCTATTGCTTCTGATGGACCTGATGTTGTGTTGTGTACCGATGCTGAGACGGTGAAGTTTGGAGAACTTATTTACCTGCGAAGCTGCATTCCAGGATATGTCTCGTCTTTATTCAACGGAGAATTTTCTGTGACTCCGTACAATATTGATTGTGGCTGCTCGCCAAATGGGATTTGATCGGGGTGTCCCATTTATTCGTTCGCCAAGGGTTTCCAAAGAATCTCTCCCGAATATTCTTAATGCGGCTGCGTTTTTAGAACGGGTGAGCCTTCCCTTCCGGCCTATTGGGAGAAACCCTGGTAACCGATAAGTACAAGGAATTTTGGAGCAGCAATCGTTGATTTTTAGGAATTCTCGGGAGAGTATTGTGACAGAGTTTCCGTGGTGAACCATCTTCTAACGCTTTGAAAAAGCATTTCGGTTGAAGCCACTTCCCACCAAACGGACCAGAGCTGAGGATTGCAGTCCCCAAGCAGGAGAGAGATCCAAGAGGCAGGCATGTGGTTCGGTGATCCTCAATTCCTCCAATATGCAGGTATTTAAATTTATTCCCGTTGGTTCCTTTATTTCTCCAGGGTGAATCTTTCTAAGAGTAATTTTTGCTTGAAATCAGGGGATTCCGAAAGAGAATGTCTTCACAAGGTCGGCGCGTATTCGTAATGAGAAGGTCGGGCATGACCGATCTTCATGCCGAGAAGTCCGGAGAAACCGATCTTTATGTTGAGAAGTCTGGAGAAACTGATCTTCATGCTGAGAAGTCTGGAGAAACTGATCTTCATGCTGGGAGGTCTGGAGAAACTGATCTTCATGTTGAGAAGTCTGGAGAAACTGATCTTCATGTTGAGAAGTCTGGAGAAACCGCTCCTTTTCCCGACCATGACGGAGATGATGCAAGCTCGGTTGGACAAGCCGCCTCCCTGAGTGATCTTGTTGACGGGGTCGTGATGGAAATTAGTACCCAGAGCGAAGTAGATGCCGAAGGAGTATAAGAAAGGTAGCGTCGCAACAATTGAGGCGGCTCCCCTTGAAATCCGTCCTGAGCAGGTTCCAGTGAATATGGCTATTGTGGTGACTTCTTCCGAAAGGCCTCCTGCAACTGACAAGGCTCCCGTGGTTGGTGAATTACCGGTGATGCAGCCTGGGGCTTTGTTCGATCCTCCTTTTACCGCCCCTCATCCAGTCATGTGTTGGTTGGTGGATTCAGCGTGCTTGGTTCGGTTCAAAGAGTTGTATACGGCAATATGGGAGAAACACGGTCATATTGCTACCACTTTGAAGCTCAAGAGTCGTCTTGCATTGGTCAACCGCGTTCAGAGGCTTTATTTTCTATCCATGGGATGAGTCGCGACCGGTCGAACAGCTTTCGAGGAGATGATTGAAGATCGGAAGTGCCATCGAGATGTGTTCGTGCAAGATGACTTCAATGCTCCTTGGTTCCTCAAAAGGTTCTCCGAGATTCGGGAGCTCCGTAAATTACAAGGTGAAGCCCCTTCCGCAAAGCGTCACTCGCCAGAAGAAGAGGTTGAAAAGTTGTCGAGGAGTTGAAGCCGAAGCAAGCCGTACTTCAAAGGATGAAAGTCGCTCTTGCCCGTAAGGACGAGTTGCTTCAAGGATTTTCCTTGAAGGATTCGTGCCATATACTTGTCTCTTCTTTTAGATGTTTTTTTTTTGAGTGATAGTGAGGATTTTCTTTCGTAATTTGACTTAGGTTTTGAATAGGCAATTGAACCGGTTTATTTTGAGATAGTTTTGTGAATAACTTTTCCGAAAGAGGTTATTTTAAATGGAATTTGCATCTTGGTCATGAATGATTGCACATGTCATATGAAATTGCAAATGTCGTGTAAAAGGGAGGTATGAAGGGAAACGAATATGGCATTTGATCGTTGAGCCCCTTTCTCCATGTGCGGGATGCTAAGTCCCCAGTGAATTCTAAAACTATCCTTCTTGTAAAATTGTTGAGTAGAACTTACTTGCTTTTGAAGCCTCACTTGTATCGAACCGGAGTAGCCTTTCTAAGAAAATCCTCCGCACCAATCTCTCAGAGTTATCGCTCTGGACCAAGCTTCTCCTGAACAATACGCTTCAAAGCATTGCATTCGCTGGTGGGGTGATGGAGGAACCGGTGGAAATGACAAGACTCGGGTCCATTACTTCTTGATCGCAGGCGGACGCCATACCGAGGTAGTTCCACCTCTCTATTTCGTACCCACATCTCCAACAACTCCAAAATCTTTTCCATCTAGAACGGAAAGTGTAGGTACTTCGAGTCCAGCTTTTCCTGCGTTAGTGGGCGTTGTGATGTCTCTACGTGGCTTTGATGTGGGAGCACGTTTCGAGATGAAGTTGGAAGACTTGCGAGTGCCATCATATCCGCGGATCGCTTGCCCGGGTAAAGGGGTGTGGAAGGTGTCGTAATATCACCGCCGAGTGATCGAATTGAACGCTCCCATCCTCTCGTATTCACGTATTTCGATCGATCTCTCCTTCCTCAAGCATTTCTTCACTTGGTTGGAAGGTCGATGCGGATTGGACAGTCTTCCGGCTTCAACGAGAGTTTTGAGATATAAATCTTCTAACAGGCTCCATAGGCCGTAGGCTCCCTTTCTTTATCTCGGTAGACGTTGTAGTACTCCGGACAAGTCCTTTCCTCTCGTGGAGTTGCTTCGGTTCTTCATTGTTGACCGGACCATGTTGTTCATCTTTCCCGAATCTCCCGCGGTTACGCGCTCTTTTGCCTCTCCACCGGTAAAGGCGTGACTCCCGACTAAGGATTCAGCGTTTCTTGCACCGCTGAGTAGATGCCCTGTCGAGCCTTCTTGTAATTGTGTTGCTATATCATTCAAAAGGCGAAATGTCTCGCTCCGCCTTTCCGGTGATACCGGCTTGGTTTGCCAAGACATCCTCCAAAGATTCTAGCTACACTTCCCATGATATCCGAACCACCGTGGTTTCCTGGATACATTGCGAGATGGAAACGAAAAATTGAGAATTCAATTTTGTGCAACCGAGAGATCAACCTCCCACTATGGTCGCCAATTGTTTATGGGTGAAAACTACTCCTGCAGAATTTGGTAATTTGGGGTGTGGATGAGGAATGAATTTAAACCTTAAACAAATGCACTGCGCGGTGAGTGCTTGTAGATTCGAGATATCAATGTGCAAGTCCGGCCTAAACCAAGAAATGACCGCTCCAGATTTGTTTTGGCCACAAAGTGAAGGAAATGGGGTTGATCTTAGGGAGGGAAGCAAAGAAGGTGTTGAGATTGTGAATGTGTAGACTTGCTTATGACTTGCAACAGAAAGTGAACAAGCTTACGATTGGTGTAAGCAGGCTCTGGGTGTTTTCTTGTTGTTTTTCTCTGTTTTTTCCTCCGTTGTTCTCTGTTGTTTGGAAATAGGGCGGAGAACCTATTTATACAAGTCATTGAGTCTTATTCACGTCTCTCGTGGGAAGTGGAGTGATGGATTAGTGGAGTTGTACGTTGGTGATACACGACCAGCCTTGCCCACTTCTCATGTTCATCTCTAACCGTCCATGACTTCCTAACACGTTCTTGTGATGGCGCGTTGCACGCCGCATGTCAGTAAACCGCCGCACCAATACCCCAAAGCATGTATCCCCCTGATTTGTGACATGATTGATGTCCTGGAATGTGGATTGTGGATCCACGAAAGATAGCATGTAATGTCGAATTGAATAACTGCGTTATTCAGAAGTCGATACTTGTGAAGTATCGTGTGTATTTTATGTGCATCGTATCATGGTATGGTAAAGTGATGGGTAATGACGCCTCACTAACCAATTAACTCCCGACTGTGGTTGTATAACCAGGCTGGTGAAGTTGGACGGATGAGATGATCTTTGAGACACTCATCTGCGGCCGTTAATGAAATTAGGGTTTTGAAGAGGCGCGCAAGCATCACTTGGTAGGCTCTTAAAGATGTTTGGCCTACGTTAACTGCAAGTGCAGAGTGCCTAATGGAGGCAGTGGCAAGTACAGGTCGATCCACAGGAAATGGGGTGTTGTATAGTTGATCTAGTGCTTTACTAAACTCGATTTCTAGGAGTGTGTAACACAAGGGGGTTTTGTTGCCGATACGACTAGATGATTTTCAAGTGATACGAAATAGAAAACAAGAATGCAAATTAAAGAGCACTAGGGCAGTTGAATCCACCACCTAATCTTAGCTAAGTCACCAAATTTCAATAATGTTCTTATCCCTTGTAATGGATACGGGACAAGATGCAAGTCCGCCGTTTATCCAGTGGTCTCAATGGATGGCTTATTATAAACTAAGGCAACTAACTAACCCCTAGTATTAGCTGTCTTGTCACAGATCAATTTCATTACTTAGATGATTAAACCTATCCTAAGGTGGATATTCTAATCGCAATTAGGGTATCTTTCCAAAGCACTAACTGTCTTCTCAGGACACAAATAGTCTAAGGATCAATAACAGTCAATGAAGCATGAATTACAACACATACAACATAGAAGTAATCGACTACAATGGATACATGGCATACATCGTGAAAGTAACATGTCAAGTGTTCGGATTATATTTACCCTAAACATTATAGCACAATAAGAACAATATCAAAAATGAACCAAACTTAGCATTTGATTATGGGTTTCATCTAAACCCTAGCAAATTAAACTAGAACATCAAATGAACAATTAAACACAAATTAAACTGAATTGGTGCTCTGGCTAGTCCAGGCATGAGGTTTTACACACACACATCCCTTCTATTTATACATGCAAACTCAAAACCCTAGTTCTCTTCAAAACAGAAATTAAATAAATACACTCTCACCCAAACCGAATCCCGCTTGTCTCCTCCGCTCATGCGGCTCGAACTCTCCTTTAATTTGTTGTTCTTCCCCTGTTAGAAAACCTAACCCTAATTCTTTCTATCTCGATCTTAGCTCCTAGGGTAAGAAGCTATGACAAGAGATGGAGAGATATTTAGAGTCGGTGAAGAAGGTTGTAGTGGTGCGGCTGTTGGTGGCTGTGGTGTCGGGAGAAGAAGGGTGGTGGCTCGCAACTTTGGCCTGGGAGAGAAGAAGGTGAGGGGTGGTGTCTGCAGTTCATCGGGTGAAGGAGAAGAGAAAGAGAATAAGGTGTGTTTGGTTTGGTCGATGGGAGAATATATAGGTGGTGTGGTGTTGAGCGGGAGCATCAAGAGTTGATGGGAAGGTTGGAGCGAGCGTCGGATCTAAGGTAATCCGGCGTGCAGCCGATGCGACCGTAGGATGAAGAATAGATCAAATCCGACGGCTCGGAAGGGACTCGGATCGGATCGGGTCGTGGGTCGGGTCTTGGACTGTTCAAGCCCATGTCTTGTAAATGGGTTGCTCCTTGTTGGGTTGCAACCGATGCGCTCGCGGCTTTGTCTTTCTCGCTCCATAGACGCTTGCCTCCAATTTTCTCGCTCTTTTGGCTCCTCAATTTCTCCGAACTTTATTTACTACCTAAAAACATAAAATTAATTAGTACAAATATTTATTCTTGAAAACAAAGAAAATACAGAATCTGGATAATATTTGATTTCTGAGCACAAAAGATGAGTTGAATGCCAATAAAAAGGTGTAGAAATATGCAATATTTGGCACTCATCATCACTCTTCAGCTTGGTCGAAACCAATCATGGGAAGGATTTCGGAGAGAACCGACCGGGCGTGCATGTAGATAGCATGCCGGTGTAGACGTCCATGTCTCACGGTCCCATGAAGGTGTGATATAGGCTACTCAATTTGACCGGCAAAGAGGAGTGGTTGATATCGATTTTGCAATAGGAGTTTGATGCCGCAAAAGGCCGCGCACCATGCTCTTTTCCGGCGCGCGTTCCAAGACGACCTAACTTGGTCTGGCCTTGGCCGATTGGTTTGACGTGAAGATGGTAGGCTGGTGTTCACGCTTATACCTGAATATCCCATTAAAACGTGACCCGAGCCACCCAAATCGTCCGGCGAAGTTGAGCGGTCGAGATCAGTTTGTGGTTTGGGAGGTGTGGCCACGCTAGTTTGGGCGCACGTTTTGGATTAACCAGGCATGATATGCCTTGGCCGAACACATGAGGAGGTAGATGGGCCCACATTGGTCATGCTGGTATGACCGGACCTGTTTAATCTAATCTGGGACCCTCCATTCGTGCCGGAGAAGATGGACGCTCATTATGCTCAAAACCCTAATTTTGGGTTTCAAAGCCGTGCGCCATCTCTTGTTGGGCGACAATTTTGTCACGACCAAACTTGGTTGGTTTTGACTGATTGGTCAAGTGTAGGAGGGCCCACGATGATCGTGTTGACATGCTCGGGCCCTTTGAATCTACATTCTACACCCTCCATCTATACCTGCGAAGATGGATGGTTGAGACTGCTTTGCAACACATGTAGTATGCCGCAAACCATAATTTAGGGTTTTCCGTCCATAATGCTTGGTATGAACGGTTTCTTGGCAAGCTAGGCCAATGACCGACCATGTGGGGTCGTCCGTGGGTATTCCATACCGCTGGGGGGTGATGGAATTGATCCGGGGTCATCCAATCATGCTTATGGAGTTGGATGATCGCGATCGGGATCATATCCTGGACCGATACTGGTCAGTCCGGATGCTCAATCGGGCTAGTATAACACACGAGAGGGGCTCAATCGGGCTAGTATAACACACCGAGAGTCAGCCTGTACGGGTATTTCGTACATGGTTTCATTATAGTGTTTGAGGTTCGTGTTACTCAGTAAGAGTAACACCGCCGTCATGCCACACCGATAATGAGTACTGAAATACAAGGCCGATATGAAATTCACAGGAAGGGATTGTTGCCACATGCTCCAACCTCGGAGGAATTTCATGTATTCACGTAATGGGATTGTTGCCACATGCTCCATTCCTGGTGAATTAAGTGAGGGAGTATCCAACACTTATAAATGGCTTTATCTTTTACAAGATGTCAGCGCATGATTTTTTCTGGTTTTTTACAAATTTAACCTTGAACGAAAATCCACCATCAACAATTAGGTTGTTCTCTTAGATAGGATTCATATTCGCATCTTTTAATGTGTTTGTTGATGACAAGAGGAGATTTGCGGGATATACTTGCGATCAAGGTATTCTAGGGCCTTTGATAAAATAGAGATTAAAATATCAACTCTAGTTATTAAGATAAGAATATGTTTGTGAATGAAAACGAAATCCTTAACCAATGCTTTCACATCTTTGAATTTATTTGTTTACTTTTATTCATTTGCTTTTATTTTATTTTAGTATATAAAAATCAGAAAACTCCCGGTGTTATTTATAGGAAACCGAAACAATTTGACAACCCAAGTCCTCTCTGTGGGAACGATCCTTTCTTGCCTTTGCTATATTTTATATTTTGAGTAGTAACAAAGTGTAATTATTTTTGACTCCTACGATAGCGATCAAATTTTGCGCCATTGCCCGGGGAGGCAACGGGTTGTTATTTGTTTTTGGTTTTAGTTTTTGTTTTATATTCTTATTTTTCTCGGTTCTTAACATAGTTTTGAGAACTCTTGTTTCAGTACCAATTTCTATAGATGGAGCATATTGGAGCGATGGATACGGTTTTCAACAACCTCAACACTATGACAATTACCCACCATCTATGGTATACCATCAAAACCAATTTATTGGCTATGATGCATATCCTAGAGAACCTTATGGTGATTTTCATACATACCAACAACAACCTTGTAGTGGGTATGTAAGTCAAGCACCTAGGTGGGATAATTCTACTTCTAATTGGCTTTATTCGAGTTGTATGCAGATTTTGAATGGATTACAAGACATGCAACAAAGGCTAGACCAACTTGACCGTGATAGAGAGAACGCCGCACAAACCAATTTTTGGAACATTTCTGCTTACCCGACTCCAGATCGTAGTTATGATCATTCACCCATTCAAAGGGAAGAGTCATGGGAAAGAGAACCAATTGTAGCCAGCGGTGGTAAGCGTGTGAACGTCAAGAAACTTGCGCAGAAATTATACAAGTTGGAAGATGATGGAGCCTCGGAAGAGCTTGTCGATGAAATTAGTAGGACTATTCATATGGAACTTAAACGACGTCGTGATAAGGGTTGGGAAACCGACGACGATTCTTATTATGGTGAGTCTGAAAATGAAGACGAAGATGATTCTGTTAAAAAGTACCAACCTTTGGAGACATTTGATGACAACTTTGCAACAAGGTTTGAGTCCAATGAAGAGGAGAATGTTGAGAATGAAACCGGTATGACCAATATTGTGGAAGAACCAATTGAACTTGTGAATGATTATAATGAAGATGTTTATGTCGAGACTGTGGTTAAGGCAGAAACGGACGAAGAATGGTTGAAAGGTTTGATCCATGATATACAAGAGGTGAATAATTCACTTGAGTTTTTCAAGGATGAAGAGGATTCCGTGATACAAGAGATTGTGATAGGTTTGTCTAACCCTATGCATATTGTTTCTTCTCCTTTACCTCTTATTGGTTTGAATGTATGTGCTTCGAGAATATTGTTGAATGACTTTGTTTCGCGATATCCTCCATTAGAGATACTTGATTCTCATACTATGCAGGTTTTGAAACAAGAAACCGTGGTAGTCCCTGACTTCTACATTCTTTATACACTTCCAAGTGTGGACAAGAATAAGTGTGGGGGAAGTTTTTATCGATTACTAGCTTCGTTTCTGTTTTATATTACTAATATGTGTGTGAAGCTAGTGTTTGCAAAACAGGTTCTATGGAAGGATCCCCAATTTTTCCGATTGTTGGTATATGGGGAATGAATCTTGCAAGGATATAGTCGGGCTGACGACTTTAAACCAAGCGCTACATGGGAGGCAACCCATAGGTTTTGTATCTCTTACCTTTTATTTTTCTTGTCTTGTATTTACTTTTTCTTATCGCATATCATGTAGTATTTCCCACCTTGACTTTATTTGGACGATTCAATTACATTGAGGACAATGTAAAGTTTAAGTGTGGAGGAGTGGTTAAGCATTTGCACTGTAAATTTTTCAACATTTTCAACTTTTGTGTGAATTAGTAAATAAAAAAAAAAAAAAAAAACTCCAACTTGTGGTTAGTTTAGAGTCACATAGTATACATGTCGCTAAGATTACATCGAGAATCTCATAAGAGTGACTGAACTTAGAGATGACAGAGAGTTAAAGTTGGATTTAACCATGCCAGTGGCAAATGAGGTGCAGACTGAATTCGGTAGTAGAGTTGTGGTCCCCTATAATGGAGACTACCCATGTTACATAATGTGAGGCACCGACCTTCAATTCTTTGTACTGTCTAAATATGTGCTTTTAGAGTGTGTGTCACCGCACGTAAATTCCGGCAGAATGGTGAGCTTCCCAACCTCCCACCAATAGAAGCACTATTTTGATCTCTTGAGTGCTATTTTTATCAATCATGATGGTGACATCGAATTGCTAACTTACATACCACTTGTAATCTTGTTCGCATTAGCACCATCCACTTTATCTCACTCTACACCAACAGTCCATAGAAACACCATCATCATCAACAAGAGGAGCATCACAAATTCGAAGGAAAGTTGAAGACGTTCAAGGTTTACAAGCAACCAGTACGTAAATAAACAAATTTCAGATTCAAGTAAAGCAACAAGACAAGGAGCAGAATTTTTACAAGTTGAAGACTTATATACAAAAGCGAAGATTATCAAGATGAGAGTTCGAGAAGTTTATGATATCGAGACGATACAAGTTGTGAAGAATCATACGGTAAAATACTTACACCATGGCCATTTGTACTTATTTTATTTTTATTTTCAGTTTGTAATTATTTCTCTTCTCTCAAAAAAAAAAAAAAAAAAAAAAAAAAAATAGAAAAATTTATTTAGGTTCATTCTTTTGTTTCATTTTGTATTTGTTTTATTTTTCTTGTCTCATATTAAAAATAATAATGTAAAAAAATAAAAAAAAAAAAAAAAAAGACAGAGATAAGAAAAATTCATTGTATCATATTTTGGGTTTGTATAGTTCGTTTTTTTTGTTTTGTATTCTTTCAATAAAGCCAATGGAAGAAGGAATATCTACAATGAAGTTTCAAGCAATAAGGATTTAGAGGAAAAGAGTTACATTGTCAAGATTCTACGAAGTTCAAGAGTTATCATCGAGAGTTGAAGACCGAAGACGAAGATGAAGACACCGATTGAAAACCGAAGACGTTTCTATGGATGCTGTGAGAGTGGTGCTAGTTGCACGTTGAACGGATAATGAGGTAAGTAAGCACATTCCCACCATCGTTAAGTGGTTGATTTCCTTTCTTAGAGATCGTCAGAAAAATGGGTTTTCAAAAATGATAAAAGATGTGGGTTTTCAAAACAATTCGGAGGGTTTTGCATTCCTACCATTCAACGTGTCGCAGGATTCTCTCTTCATTCCTACCTGGACACATGTGTGACCCATAAAAAAGCTGTTTATTATTGAGAGCAAATTCATAAAACCCTTTCTTGTGAGGCAGAGTCGAGACTTTTGATCACTCCGAACCCGAATTTCTTTCAATAAGGGATGGTTATTTCTCTCTCAACTTTTAAGGATGAGATTGTGTTCATTTATGTGTCTAACTTCTTATGACTAGTGTGCAGAATCTCTATGTCTTCTTAGCGCGTTGGATGCTATCATTTCAGAGAACTAGTAAGTTGGAAGGGTAGGTTTTGTGGGTATATCTCTAGTAAACCCTCACGAGACTATAACTCGTCCACTAGGGACACCTATGGGTTTAAAGGCCTGTTGCACATGCTAAGTGCAACCGTAGCCTCGACGGCACGAAGTTGTTGTATTTTTTGTTTTGTTTTGTTTGTTCGAGGACTAGCAAAGATTAAGTGTGGGGGAATTTGATAAGTGGTTTATTTACATATATTTGGTGCCAATCCCATGCTAGTAATTGTTGATCTTCTTGCAAATTATTGTATATTACGCTTGTTTTCTTGTATTTGTCTTTCATTAGGTGAATCATCCAAAAATAAGTGAAAATAGCTACAAAAGTGAAGTCTACAAGTGGAGAAGGGCCAAAGACCCAGTGGAACTCGTTCAAACAGAGGATTTCTAGTCATCAGTCTGTAGAGGACAGGAAGATAAAGTCTATGGCGAAAGAATGAATTCATTCTGAGTTCGTATGAAGAAAGGTAGGAGCAAAACAAGAACTTAGAAGATTACAAGGGCAAAATGGTCACTTTTAAGGTCAAGTGCTATTGGCACCCCCACTGTAGTCAAGGGACATTCATTCTGTTAAGGGGTGGACTGTTTCAAGGGAACTGCTAAAGACAGTCATGTCATTTAATGGGGGAGGCTGGAATTCAAATTATGTTAACGGCACCTGGCCTAATTACTCAAGGCTTCCATCTTCTTCTTCACCTCCAAACAACAACCAGTTCAGGGAGAGATGTTGCAGTTCAACTAGATTCTGATCGGCAGTGATTATCGAGTTAGAGTGGATCAAAAGGGGCTTAGACAAGATAGAGAAGACGATGGTAGTAAGGAGAGGAAATCGTGTTCGGGCATTGATGATGAACTGCGATGGTGATGGTTGCTTCCATCATGATCATCTCTGATCATTACCAGTAGTGTTGCAGATGATGCTGTGAGCTAATGACAGGGAAGCATGGCAGTGAACGTTGCTGCCATTGTGGAGGATGACACCGATGGCGAGAGTTCAGATCGAGTTGGTTTGGAACTGGACAGAACTTGAAGATGTTATAAGCTAAAGAAGATGGTGCTGCTGCTCAGGTTGTGGAAAAGACTCGATATGGAGTTGAGGTTGGCAGTAACGGATTGTTCGAGATGAAGGTTGCTGTGAAGGAGTTTAGTTGGAGTTAGTCTGCTGTCGAGACTGGCAGTTGATCTCGTGAACGATGGTGGCTGTTGATTGGCTCGGAGTTGGCTGATGATCATGGTTCTAATGGCAGAGTTGATAGTGATGCCGGGCACGAATGGGAGAAACTCGTGTTGAGCTTGGTAGAAGAAACAGGAAAGAAAGGTGGATGTAGCTCGAGTCCACACGGGATATTGGTATGATACATGATTTAGGTTTTGTTATGTGAACGAGAAGTCAGGGAAGGTACGTAGAGATTGATTTTGGACTCTAAAACTTGACCGAGAATCGAGCTTACCGCCGGTGGAAGAATTTGAGAAGAGCATGGAACATGGAGAGAGATATCTCATGCATGGAGGATTTTTCTCACGCGTAAAAGATGAAAATGGGACTCCATTACAGCTTTGCATATCGAGTTCGATGCATAGATAGTACCAAAAGAAGACACATCACTTTGTAAAGTTCCCACTGAAGTTTGCACCAATCAGAAGCCGTGTTTACACAACTATAATGCTCTGTGTTGCACAAAATCAGAAGCACCCGTTTCTACATATCAGAAAAGTTTGTGAACCGACTTTCAATATTTATCACATGCGACTTTTGTGGATCGCAGAAGGCTAACTGATTCCTATATAAAGCAGCCCTGCCGAGAAGAGAAAGATACAATTTTTGGGAGAGAGAAAAATATAGATAAATTAGGGAGGCCTCTACTTTTGTTCTAGGGTTTAGAAAAGATGGAAACCCTGATTTTTCTTCTTGTTATGAACTCCATGAACATGAGCTAGAGTTTTCTATTGGTTATGGATAAAGTTGATTTCACATAACATGAATCCTTGTTTGATATATTAGTTTTGTTTCAAGATATCGTTTATGATTCACCATCAATATTGTTACATGATTTGAATGCTTGTTTAGTCGAGTCGCGAATCGATTGAGTTTGCTTTCATCTTTATTGCTAGATTAGGGTTGTTATACGCAAAAGTGATAATTCCTGATTGCAAGTAGCATAAATATGATTATAGTTTGTAGTGATATATTCTTATGATCTTATGTGAACCATAACCTTTGTTAAATCGGATTAGTGCTTTTACACGTTCGATTGCTTTGATTGGCCTGATTTCATAGAACTTAACGCATCTAGGGAATTAAACTTGATTAGTGCTTTTACACGTTAGGTTGTTCTCTTAGATAGGATTCATATTCGCATCTTTTAATGTGTTTGTTGATGACAAGAGGAGATTTGCGGGATATACTTGCGATCAAGGTATTCTAGGGCCTTTGATAAAATAGAGATTAAAATATCAATTCTAGTTATTAAGATAAGAATATGTTTGTGAATGAAAACGAAATCCTTAACCAATGCTTTCATATCTTTGAATTTATTTGTTTACTTTTCTTCATTTGCTTTTATTTTATTTTAGTATATAAAAATCAGAAAACCCCCCGGTGTTATTTATAGGAAACCGAAATAATTTGACAACCCAAGTCCTCTCTGTGGGAACGATCATTTCTTGCCCTTGCTATATTTTATATTTTGAGTAGTAAGAAAGTGTAATTATTTTTTACTCCTACGATAGCGATCAGGAAACCGTTAAAGCTATAAATAGAGATGTTTAGCTCATAGCTAAGAATATAGAGTCTGGTTTGTGATACAGACTCACCTAGATCAAAGAAAGGAGGTTTGTGAGACAAATCACCTAGAGAATTTTGTGAGGCAATTAATTATTGTAAAAGCAAGCTTAGCAAATATTTTAAGGTTATTTACCTAGAGATATTATGAGCGTAACAAAGAGAGAATTGTAATAGTTTTCTTGTTCATAATCTAGAGAAGATATTTTCTTCGAATCTGGTTTCTAGTGTGTTATGTTTTCTAGTTTTCGTCTATTATTATTCTGAATTCCGCCTCTATAATAATAGTCACCAAGGTACAGAGATCAACACGTATCAAGTTGGTATCAGAGCAAGGTTCGTTTCTTTTAGGGAAGATTCTTGTGGTTTATGGTCTTCACTAGATCTCTACAAACAGCTTGGTGAGTTACTCGAGAAGCAAGAAGACGTTAGAAGAACAAGATGGCCATGGTATGGTTGAAGTTAGATAAGGAAAGATCGTATGATGAAGGTAAAAAGTTGAAGCCATTGATATGTGGATTATTTCATATTTTCGGTCAGATTGGTAACAACGCCTTTAGTCTTGATTTACCACCTAATCTAGGAATTTGCTCGGTTATTAATGCCGAACAATTGAAGTTGTTTGATCCATCGTTACAAGATGATGATGTAGATGAAAAGATGATCTTGCCACATGTGGAACACTTGTGGTTTGATAGAGAATAACCACTCAAAGAGGATTGCATTATGGAGCGAAGAGTGACTAAAACAAGACAAGAAGATAAGGACTCTTTTCTAATTAGACGTCAAGGTCAAGTTTCCATCAAAGAGAGATGGTTCAGCAGGTTGAAAGGAACCCTCGAGTTCCCTAACCTCCAAATCTAACTTTCACAGGAGTTCAAGTTCTTAAGTGGGGGCGCATGATACATGTGTATCTTCCTCTCTCCGGGAACTAGTGATCCTCAAGACGGATTGAGGATAGATTTGTACTTTGGGAAGGAATACTGATTTTTAGGCAGTATTCTTAGATAAGGAAATATTCTTAGACAAGGTAATATTCCTAGATAAGGAAATATACCTAGAAAAGGAATATTTCATAGACAAGGTAATATTTATAGATATGGAACTATATACTTAGAATAGGAATTATTCCTAGACAAGGTAATATTCCTAGATAAGGAAATATACCTAGAGAAGGAATTATTCCTAGATAACGAAATAGATTCCTATAAGGTTTGGGAAACCGTTAAAGCTATAAATAGAGATGTTTAGCTCATAGCTAAGACATCTAGAGTGTGGTTTGTGATACAGACTCACCTAGATCAAAGAAAGGAGGTTTGTGAGACAAATCACCTAGAGAAGATTTTGAGGCAATTAATTATTGTAAAAGCAAGCTTAGCAAATATTTTAAGGTTATTTACCTAGAGAGATTGTGAGCGTAACAAAGAGAGAATTGTAATAGTTTTCTTGTTCATAATCTAGAGAAGATATTTTCTTCGAGTCTGGTTTCTAGTGTGTTCTATTTTCTAGTTTTCGTCTTTTATTATAATAATAGTCACCAAGGTACAGAAATCAACACGTATCACACAATGACATAAAATAGACATAATCCTTGTAAACAAAAGTTTTATCCTTTCTTCCATCAAACAATGACATAAAAGGCTTTAACTTTTGTAATGTCAAAAGTTCATTCTATCTTTTATCAATACTTTCATACCGACATAATAGAGATAACTTTTGAACACGTATTTAACTGTACTTCTTATGGATCCAACACATGTAGCAATTTAATTGAGGGATAAAATCATTCAAGGCTAAACATAAAGGTTATTACAACCATTAAAGCAACAATTTTAACAGTAGATCAACACAAGAGGTTCAACAAATAAATAAATTAATCACTCAACTCATAAAAGTCCCTTTCAATTTCATAGAATTTTTCAGTCAGTTCAGGGTGAGACGACTGAGCATAGTCCAGCTTCTCCTTCAGGACTTCATTTTCTTGCTGAAGACGAATGAGTTCAGAGCTGGGTGCTGCAGGAGTTCTGGCCATCTATTTGACGCTATTCATGGAAAAGACTTTTGGTCCTCCAAGATTGGTTCCGACAGCAACAATGCCAAGCTGACTGTAAATCCTTGAGATAAGACAGTGAAAATCAAGAGTCTTCTTTGAAATTTGTCTGGCACTTATCATCTGACGAACAATAAGTCCACAAAATCAATATTTCTCCCTTCCACAACATAATACACCGATTACGCAAGAGGTCCTGGTCCACGTTTGTTCATTAATTGTGCTGGGCATCAGGTTAGCCACCAGAAGTTTTCCAGCAATATTGAGGAACAAATCAGCATCATGAACATCAATTCTCCCTTCGTGCCAAGGAGCATTCTTACTCATGAGAAAGTATGAGAGCGCCTCAGAAGAAGGTGTCAAGTGCTCAGGAGGACGCAAAAGAAGGTCACCAGTAAGAGGCAAACACATCAATTCAGCAATTATTTGTCGGTTTACAATAAAAGTTATTCCCTCGACAATAGTTTTGAATCAGTTGACAGAATCAGGCTCATGAAGGTTTGCATAAAATTGAGCAGTTAGCTCCATGTATATAGTTCCCATGGGACGATGAAAAATACCCCATTCATGATTTTCAAAGAACCTAGACATAACATTTACCTTGATAACATAGGGATTGTAAATCCTTTCTGTTAGAGCACTGCTCGGTCGAACTCGCATGCGTTGCTATCTCAAGCATGTTTTTCAATGTTAGTGATCAAAACTATAAGTCTTGATTTCTATTCTACTATATCTAAGTCTCGGACTAGGATAGAAAGTGTAGTTGAGCTCAAGAACTCCATGGCAATCATCATAATGACGAAGAACTACTCAAGGAACTGGTGGAACTTCATCGACTAAAAGGTATGTGGATACTTGAACTTATCTATCACTCAAAAGTCTATCTACTCTATTTCCTATCTTTGAGACAAAAGTCGTTTTGCTATATAGACTTTGATTATACACATTTGCTATTTCGAGCCGAGTTTATCTCGCTTATCTATTTCTCGAAATATGTGTTGGTAAGCTTTTGCTTTGGCCAAGTTCATCTTTACCTAGTGATGAAAGTCATGTTATGTTTCAATCACTTTGAAAATTGCTTTGACGAAAAATAGTTTGTGAATAACAACTATATAATAACGTCCTCTAAGAATGTTTCAATGATTGAAATGAGAGTTTAGATTATATAACCATTGTTGGATATAAGCATTGTGTGGCAACACATATATGTATAACTCCTTTTTCCTTGAACCGAAGTATGCGTACTTTGTTGATCAGGAAAATCGGAACAAGAGCTGTGAACTCAGTCCGCGAACCCAGTCCGTGAACTGGCGAAAGTTCTTCCCGAGAATATCTGTTGGAGTTTGAGAACTCCTTCCGGGAACTTAAGTCTGCGAACTAAGTCTGCGAACTTAAGTTGGTTATATCTAAAGACGATTTTTTGTGACCTTATATTTATGTTAACTAAGGAATGCAAAATGCAAACCGTGGCTATAAAGTTCATGAATCGATTCGAGTGAATCAAATCGTTTTTGCTTCGATTATGTCTTATGTAGTTACATAAGATTTATACAATTGAACAACTCTCTAACTAGTTCATTTGAGTCATTTGAACTAGTTATGGTGAAGAAGAATATGGGTTATATGAAAGTGCTCATATGGCTAACCATTTGGTTAACTATTGTTGAACCAACAAATGTACATGTTTGGGTACGGTTACACAAACCTAAAATCGTGCATTTCATTTATGTGTAACAAGCTAAGTTTTCGATCCAACGGTTGAAATATATTAGCTTGAATCAAATCAGGTTTTCATCTAACGGTGAATATTGAATGCTTTGTAACTAAGCTAACATTGATTGCAAACCCTGATTTGAAAGACTATATAAGGGAGAACTCTAGCAACTGGGAAACCTAATCCCCACACCTCTTGTGTGATACTAGTTGTATTATCTAGAGTCGATTTTCCTTTAACCTTAGGTTTCTTCTTGAAAACCAGGTTAATGACTTAAAGACTTCATTGGGATTGTGAATCTAGACCGATACTACTTTCTCGTAGTTGTGTGATCTGATCTTGTTGATTCTATCGTTTTGAGTACAATCGTAACAATTGGCTTGAGATTAATATCTCCGATAGGAAAGATATAAAAGTAGTCACAAACATCTTCATCTCATTGTTTGTGATTCCACAATATCTTCATTCGCCGCGTCGATTAAGATTATTGTGAGGTGATTGATAATACTAGGTTGTTCTTCGGGAATATAAGTCCGGGTTATCAATTGGTTCCTGTTCACCTTGATTTATCAAAATACGGAACAAAACTTGTAGGTATTTCTGTGGGAGACAGATTTATCTATTACTGTAGACTTTTCTGTGTGATACATATTTGTTTATTAAAGTCTTCGACTTTGGGTCTTAGCAACTCTTAGTTGTGGGTTAGATCAGCTAAGGGAATCAAGTGCGTAGTATCCTGCTGGGATCAGAGACGTAAGGAGCGCAATTGTACCTTGGATCAGTGTGAGATTGATTGGGATTCAACTACAGTCCGGCATCAGGTTAGTTTGTAGTAGGCTAGTGTCTGTAGCGGCTTAATACAGTGTGTGTTCAATATGTACTAGGTCTCGGGGTTTTTCGGCATTTGCGGTTTCCTCGTTAACAGAATTCTGGTATCTGTGTTATTTCTATTCCGCGTTATATTTATATATAATTGAAATATCACAGGTTGTGCGTTAAGATCAATCAATTAGAATATCCAACCTTTGGTTGTTGATTTACATTGATTGACACTTGGATATTGGTCTTTGGTACCATCCAACTTATTTCTCTTGTATTCAATTAGACTTGCAGATTTCTATTTGCTTGAGTAAGAATTGAATCGACAAAGAGAGATATAACTCTTTGATATACTTTATTAAGATTGAGTCTAGTTGATTCTCTTGAAAGTATATTGGAGTTTGTCCATCTGATTGCTAATCGAAATATTGGTTGTGGTTGTTGTACCCCGCTTTTCAATTGGTATCAGAGCAGGCAAACACGTTCAAGACCTTACAAGTCTGTGTTTGTAGCGATCTGACTATATGGACAGTAAAGTCTCTGGAAACGCTTCACTAGGATTAAAAATAAATCGTAAAAGAAGTTCTAATAAACTGGTTATTCTCCAGAAAAAGTTGGATGAACAAATATGGATCAACTCTGATCTCGTTGCAGAAATTGCAATACTTAAGGATTTGAAATCTATCAAAATTCCTTTGATGGATCTGAATAACTCCAGTTGTTCCTCTCTGAAGAACAGTCATAAGTCAGATGATAAACAACGTTCAGATGTTGTGAAAACTGATATGAGTCAGAACTTCTCAGACAAATTTAAAGGTGTTGGCCCATGTTTGTGTTGTGATTCCTCCAATCACTTTCAACATACTTGTATGTCCTTCCAAAAGAGCCTAAAAGTTGCAAGTAATCTTCATAAGAAAACTAAAAAACTAATTGCTTCTCTAAAAGGATGTACAAAACTATCAGGAAACCCTAAACAGGAAAGTACTAATAGTATGGGAGCTTTCGCTTTAAAATCAATATCACCCTTTCAATGGTTTCTTGTCAGTGGATGTAGCAGACATATGATAGGTGATCTCACATGGTTTGTTTCTTCAAACGACTATGAAGGAGGACCTGTAATATTTGGAGATGGGAGTTTTTGCTACATAAGCAAGAAGGGGACGATCAAACTACCCGTGCACCGAAATCCATGATGTAGTATACGTAAAAGGTATGTTTGCAAATCTTCTTTCTATTAGTCAAATTTGTGACAAAGGCCATCGAGTTGTCTTCAATGCAAATGGATGTGACATTGTAGACAAAACTGGGAAAGTAATTTTTCAGGGAACTCGTGGTAAAAACAAATGTTATCTTCTGGATACTCAGTTCAGCAATTGTTGCAATTTGACTAAGGTGGAATCTACACATTTTTGGCATGAGCATTTTGGTCACATCAACTATCGTCTTCTAACTAAGATCATTAACAAAGAACTTGTTAGAGGCGTTCCCAAAATCAATGCCAAGATTGAAGGTGTATGTGGTGCCTGTCAAAAGGCTAAACAAACGAAAGTTCACCATAAGTCATCTCGAGATATTCTCACTAAATCTCCACTTGATTTAATTCATATGGATCTCTTCGGACCAATTCAACAACCCACGGTTGCTGGTAAGAAGTATGCTTTGGTTATGGTAGATGATTACACCGGGTTTACTTGGGTTGCGTTCCTATCTCATAAGAATGAAACCCTTGTGTTGATGGGTGAAAACTACTCCTGCAGAATTTGGTAATTTGGGGTGTGGATGAGGAATGAATTTAAACCTTTAAACAAATGCACCGCGCGGTGAGTGCTTGTAGATTCGAGAGATCAACTGCTCAAGTCCGGCCTAAACCAAGAAATGGCCGTTCCAGACTTGTTTCGGTCACAAAGTGAAGGAGATGGGGTTGATCTTGGGAGGGAAGCGAAGAAGGTGTTGAGATTGTGAAGGTGTTGGCTTGCTTATGACTTGTGTGTAAAAGTGAGCAAAGCTTACTGTTAATGTAAGGAGGCTTGGGTGTTGATTTTCTGTCTTGTTTGAACTTGTGTTGTTCTGTGTCTTCGTTTGAAATAGGGTGGAGAACCTATTTATACAAGTCATTGAGCCTCATTCACGTTTCTCGTGGGAAGTGGAGGTAGTGGAATGATGGAGTAGTGGAGTTGTGTGTCGGTGATACACGACCCGCCTTGCCCACTTCTCCTGTTCATCTCTAACCGCCCATGACTTCCTAACACGTTCTTGTGATGGCGCGTTGCACGCCGCACGCCGTAAAACCGCCGCACCAATACCCCCGATATGTATCCCGATTTGTGACATGATTGATGTCCTGGAATGTGGATCGTGGATCCACGAAAGATAGCATGTAATGCTGAATTGAATAACTGCGTTATTTGAAAAGTCGATACTTGTGAAGTATCGTGGTGTATTTCATGCAGTGCTGCATTGTGGTGTGGTAAGGTGATGGGTAATGACGCCTTCTACCGACCAATTGACTCCCCGACTGTGGTTGTATAACCAAGCTGGTGAAGTTGGACGGATGAGATGAGCCTTGAGACACTCATCCGCGACCGTTAATGAATATTAGGTTTTTGAAGAGGCGCGCAAGCATCACTCTCCAGCTTGGTCGAAACCAAGCATGGGAAGGATTTTGAGAGGACCAGACCATACATGCGTGTTGACGGTATGATGGTGTAGGTGCTCGTATTCCGTTCCCTCATGAAAGCGCGATCCGGGGCCACTCAATTTGACCGTCAAAGAGGAGTGGTCGAGATTGATTTTGCGATAGAAGTTTGATACCGCAAGAAGCCGCGCGCCACACTCTTTTAAAGGCGTTTTCCAAGACGACCTAACTTGGCTCGGTCTTGGCCGGCTAGTTTGACGTGAAGGTGGTAGGCTAGTGTTCACACCTATACCTCGACTATCCCATGAAAACGTGATCTAAGCCGTTCACATCATCCGGTGAAGTTGGAGCGGTCGAGATCGGTTGCAATTTGGGAAGTGTAACCACGCATGTTTGAGCGGGCGTTTGGATTAGCCGGGCATGATATGCCTTGGCCGACCGCATGAGGAGGTAGATGGGCCCATGGTGGTCATCTTTGGTATGACCGGACTCGTTTGATCCGATGACCCTCTATTCGTCTTCGGAGAAGATGGACGCGCGTGATGGCTTAAACTCTAATTTTGTCTTTCAAAGCCGTGCGACCATGCTCTTTCAGCGAGGGACGAATTTGTTGTAACCAATCATGTTTGGTTTTGACCGATTGGTCAAGTGTGTAAAGGTCACATGGTGATTGTGTCGACATGCTCCGGCCCTTTGAGTCTACATCTACACCCTCCATCTATACCTGCGAAGATGGATGGTTGAGACCGTTTTGCGGCACATGTAATATGCCGCAAAACCCTAATTTAGGGTTTTCCGTCCATAATGCTTGGTATGGACGGTTTCCGGGCTGTTGAAGGCCAATGGTCGACCATGCGGGTCGGCTGTGTGCATTCCATACCGCTGGGGGTGATGGAATTGATCCGGGGTCATCCAATCATGCTTGTGGAGTTGGATGACTGCGATCGAATCATATCAGGACTGATATGGTCGGTCTTGGGATGCTCAATCAGCTAGTATAACACACCGAGAGGCTCAATCGGGCTAGTATAACACACCGAGAGGGCTCGGGCTAGTATAACACACCGAGAATCGGCACAGACGGGTATTTCGTACATGGTTTCATTATAGTGCTTGGAGGTTCGTGTTACTCGTAAGAGTAACACTCGGCCGTCATGCCACCGATAATGAGTCTGGAAATACAAGGCTGATATGAAATTCACAGGAAGGGATTGTTGCTACATGCTCCAACCTCGGAGGAATTTCATGTATTCTGAGAATGGGATTGTTGCTACATGCTCCATTCTTGGTGAATTAAGTGAGGAGTATCCGTCACTTATAAACGGCCTTATCTTTTACAAGATGTCAGCGCATGATTTTCTCTGGTTTTTACAAATATAACCTTAAACGAAAATCCACCATCAACACCTTGATGAATTCAAGATTATTGTTAATAGAATCCAGAACGAACAAGGTCGCAAACTAAAGAAAATTAGAAGCGTAGTGGAATCAATTCAAGTACACTAAGGTGTTTGAATTTTGTGACGAATCGGGAATTATTCAACAATATTCTCCACCCATTACTCCTCAAGCTAATGGAGTTGCGAAAGAAAAAAACGAAACATTCAGGAAATAGCCAGGGTAATGCTCCATAACAAAAACTTACCTTTAAGGTTTTGGGGAGAAGCTGTCTTCACAACATGCTATTTGATCAACCATGTCTACCTACGGTCTAAAACCCTAAACACTCCTTATGAGTTGTGGTACGGTAGAAAACCCAACTTTCACTATCTCAGAGTGTTCGGTAGTAAGTGTTACATCTTAAAATATCTAGAAAAGAGAGGGAAATTCGATATCAAAAGTGATGAAGGTATCTTCCTTGGCTATGCTTCTGATAGTCGTGGTTTTCGAGTGCTTAAGCTCGAACCCGCAGTCATGATGGAATCGCTAATGTTATAATCGATGATATTAGTAATTTTCATCACGATAATCCTCCTGCTAAATTGCCTCCAACTGAGACAATTGAGAAAGTCAAAGAAATACCAGAATCAGTTGAAGTTATTCCAACTATTGCTGATCCTGATATTACTAGCGACGAGGAGAAGAGCACTGATCAGGCTATTCATGAGGAACAATAACGTGTCCCTCCACGACACCTCTGGGTTCAAAGGAATCATGATCCCAACAGTATTATTGGGGGAAGAGATTCTACACCCAAGACTAGAGGACAACTTCAAAATATTTGCAATTTTGGTTGTTATCTGTCACAAGTAGAACCAAGAAATATTGATGAAGCTCTTAGCGATCCCTTTTGGGTGAATGCAATGCATGAAGAGTTAAATCAATTTCAAATACAAGACGTGTGGGAACTTGTACCTTGTCCCTACAATATTAATATTGTTGGTACGAAATGGATATTCAAGAACAAGTCTGATGAATTTGGCACAATTGTCGAGAAATAAAGCGGACTTGTCGCTCAAGGATATTCACAAATTGAAGGTATCGACTTTGAAGAAACCTTTTCTCCGTGGGCACGCCTTGAGTCCATTAGACTTTTATTAGATGATGCTTGTTTTCTCAAGGTTAAGCTGTTCCAAATGGATATAAAATCTGTGTTCCTAAACAGAATTTTGAAGGAAGAAGTCTATGTTGCTCAACCTAAAGGCTTTGAAAACCTTGATTTCCAAAATCATGTTCTTAAGCTCAAAAAGGCATTATATGGGTTAAAACAAGCACCTAGATCCTGGTTTGAAAAACTTACCACTTCTCTTATTAGGAAAGGTTTTTCAAGAGGTAGAGCTGATAAAACCTTGTTTACCAAATGGAGTGGGAAAGATGTTATCATTGCTCAAGTCTATGAAGATGATATCATCTATGGTTCAACTTCTGAGAAGCTTGCAAAGGATTTCCAAGTTTCACTTGCTAAAGAATTTGAAATGAGCAATGTTGGTGAATTGAAGTTCTTCTTAGGATTACAAATTCAACAACATAAGGATGGAATTTACTTATCCCAAGAAAAATATGCAAAGGATCTTGTGTCAAGGTTCGGTATGGATAAGTCGACTCCAAAACTGACACCTATGTGATAGGTGTAGAATACACCGTATTTACTATATAGAGTTTATGCTTTCTTTGTTATTTTTCTGGTGAATTATGTACTTTACGCGTGCTTTTGAGTTTTATAGGTGCAATGGAGTCGCACGGACGAAAAGAAGAAGAAATTATCCAAATTGAGCCAAAGGGCGAAAGTGTCATCTCACAGCAAGGGATATATGGAGTCGACCCAAGGTTAAGGGACAACTTTCTTTTGGAGAGGCGTTAAATGACAGTTGACTAACGTTAAGGGGCTACCAGTGGTACCCCTTATCTCTGCCCTGACACTGGTGGCTATATCCACCACCATTCTTACACTTAAACCTAAATCGAGAAATGTATTGCTCGAACATTTACTCATTACTCACCTGAAATGATTGAGAGGCGATTTCACTTTGAAATCTGGATCGAGAGAAGAGAGAAACATTCAGAGCTGCTGATGCCATTGAGATGAAGATTTGAAGTATTGAAGCTGAAAATTGCGAATGAAGAACGAGTTGTTGCTGTGTTGATGGAGGAAGAGCAGATTTGCTGTGGAGATTGAATCCCAGAGATGGAGCTGGGGAGGTGTCGATCACTGAGATGAAGGAGAAATCAGTGAGGATGCCGCTGCGGTTGTCGAGAAAGACTGGGTGTGATCTAAAATCAGGAATGGAGTTGTTAATTGGAGAGGGCTCTGAGAAGAATGAGCTTCTGATGGATTTGGGTGATGGGGTTTGTGGATTTGCTGAGTTGTGGCCTGGTGCAGGTATTGTTGGTGTTCGTGGTAGAGTGTATGAGCTTGAACTCGGGAGGTGATGAGGTTGGTAGAGCATTTGTTTGTGCAATTGGTTCTACAATACTGCAGTCTTGATGTTGAGTTCGGGGAAGAAGAGAAGATGGGGATGGTAGTCCTGTGATGGCTCGGGTGTAGCTGGGGTAGGTGCGGTGGTAAACCGGTACTCTAGTCATGGTGGTTGTTGTGGAGATAATGGAGTCCGAGAAGGCTTGGTGGCGACCAATAGGAGCCTCAATCGTGAGAAGATTGGTTGGCTTGAGATGAGTGCGGCTTGGATTGATGCTTGCTTTGCGGGTTAAGGTGGGGAGACACTGAACCGCAAATGATGGTGCCCTGGCTCTAGTTGCGAGGCTAATGGGTCGGTGATGGTGTTCTTGAACAAGGCTGGAGTTGCTGGCATCAGTGTGTAATGGCTCAGGTGTTTGAGCTTATTGCAGTTCATGGTTCAGCAGGAGCTGTGTCAAGCTACAGAAAGGACTCAAGTCTGGTGCTAAGTGAGATGAATGTTAGACTTAACCAGTTATGGAGCAGGTGGTATTACAAGGAGCTGAAATGGCAGTGGCGTATTATGGCCAGGTTGAGCTGATGCTGGCCTGGAAAAATGGAGCTGCTCATATTATGCAGCTGAGGTTTAGGGTCTTGGGTTATTGCAGCTGTTGAGATGAATTGGTGGCCTGTGATGATGCACTGAGCTGGACTGAGTTGGTTTGATGTGCTGGTATTATTGCAAGGAAAGATGTGCACATGGAGAGGATGCTGCTATTGTTGGTTAAGCTGGATAAAACCTAGTTTTGCAGGTGGAACCAGCTAGAAGTGCAGTGCTTGGATTGTGAGCTGACCTTGATGCAGGCCAGGCTGAGCTGATGCAATGCAGTGGTGGAATTGATGGCCAGTGATAGACACAGCTGGAACTGGTGGTTGTTGAATTCTTGTTTGGAGCTACAGCTGCTGATACAAAGTATGGCAAAGCTGATATTACGGTTTTCTTTGGTGAATGTGAAATGGTTGTGTTCTGTGTCAATGCAGTGATGCACTAAGTTGCAAATGTATCAGTGTGGTGGAGTGGTAGGATGAACTGTGAACCTGGTGGTGACACTGAACTGGTGCAGGTGCACAGAGATGGCAGAGGCAATGAACTGAGCTGACTGTGTTGGTGGTGCAGGAATTGCGGGTGTGGTTCTCTTTGAAGCCTAGGATGGAAGTTGAGATGGTGATGCTTCTGCTGGTGGAGTTATTGCAGTTGGAGGTGGTGCAGAATGGGCATTGCTTGTGGAATTGGAGATTTCAAATCCAGTAGTTCAGGTGTTGGCGCTAGAATGGGATGTAAGTGAAATGACAAGATGTCCTGGGCAATTATGGTTATATGGCACGAGCAATCTTTGTTGCTTGAAAGGTCTGGGATTGTATCTCACGCCGATCACAGGAATGGTGCTATGAACTTGGCCTGTGTTTTGGGGTTTGAGTCGCAGAGCGAAGCTGTTGAGATGGTGTGTGTTACGGAGAGCCAAAAAGAAGGCAAGAATTGGAGTTGCGAGTCGGAGAGAATGGTGCGGAGAATGCACGGCCATTATGGCTGGAAGTGTAAGGCTAATGCACAAGGATTGTGAATTGAGGAATTTGGCCACTGCAATGGCTCAGGCCAAAACAATTCAGCCCAGTTAGACACTAGATGGCTGACTCTGGTCTGACTCACCCTGACCAGGTCTGACTCTGGTTTGACTCGTCCGATTTGACTCGGTTTGATCTGACCCGTTGACCCGGCGGTCCTGACTCGTTGACCGGTGACCGGGCGGACTTTGCCGGTCACCGGAGCCGATTTCCGGCGATTTTCCGGCCGATTTCCGGCCACAATCCCAGTTTTCCGGCGACGACTTTTTGGGTCATATTTTCTACATGGGTTTCTCTTTCTTGTGGGCTTGGTGGATTCTCATCTAATGGACTTGGAAGATTTGACCTAATTTTGGAAGGAGAAAAAGGCTATAAAAAGAGGAATTCTACAACTTTTGGAAATGTTATCTCATATCTTTTTCCTTGGAACTTTGGAGAGCCGTTTTGGGTTACACAACTAGGGTTTGCTTTTGTTCATCTTCTTCTTTATTCCTTTGATATTTTTGTGATGAACTCCATAGCTATGAGTAGCTAAATTCTTTATTATTGGTTAAGGATGTAGTCCAGATTTCTAAAACTTGTGTTTGCTTTATGCATTAGTTTTTCTCTCTTGTTTATCGTTCAATTCTCTGCGGTTTCTATGATCACATGATTGAAGTATTGTGATAGGATTATGGTGTTTGATTAGTTAAGTGGCCAATTAATTGAACTTGCATCTTAGTCCATAGCTATTTTAGGGTTTTTCATCAAGCGATAACCTTGAATACAAGTAGCATGATATGTTTTACGGTTTGTAGTGATACACTCTCGTAATCATATGTAGAGTTTGACCATTGTCCGAATTGTTTTGCGCAACGCATGACAATTGCATTGATTAGCCTATTTCTGAAACTTAATGCTCCTAGGAATTGAACTTGATTAGCGCAAGGCGTTAGGTTATTCTTTAGGTAGAATTCACATATGCAGCCCTAATGTGTGTGTTGATGAACTTGAGAAATTAATAGATTATCTTGCTTTCTTGATTCTCTAGGCTTTTGATAACACAAGAGATTAAATAGTAATTCTATTCATATTTGCAAACACATGTCTAAGATTGAAGATGAATTCCTTGACCAATATCTCTCTCCATTGATTACTTTCTACAATTTACTTTGCTTTTAATTTGTTTTTATTGTTTAATTAGAAATAAGAAATCCCCCCAATTGGTTACTTTAAGAAATTGATTACGAAATAACTACAATCGCCTCTCTGTGGATACGAACTCTCTCTTACCATATACTTCATTCAAATATTATAGAGTAGGAAAGTGAATTATTTTTTTGTCTACCGACAACCGATCAAATTTTGGCGCCCGTTTCCGGGGAGGCACACGGCTAGTTATTAAGTTTTTAGTTTCTTTTTACAATTTCTGCTTTCATCTTTGCTTTTCGTTTCTTGTCTTGTTTCTCACTTGTTTTGCGAGAATTGTGTGCAGTGCATAATCTCTGGCTTCTAAGGATTGGAATTATCCAAGGTGTGGGATAGCTACTCGAAAAGGTACAATACTCCAACCAAGGCGAAACACAACGGACGAGCACGAGGAGGAAGTAGGAGAAGAGATTTTCCAACAACAAGAAGAAGGAAAAGAGGTTCCAATCGTAGAGGAAACACACGTGGAAGAACAAGGAGCAATGGGTGATGCAAATCGTTCACTCAAGGACTTAGCTTCTCATAGGCTTGATATACAACAGGGGTGTATTCAAACGGACTCTACTTTTGAAATTAAACCGGGGTTGCTTAGAGAATTACCAAAGTTCCATGGCATGGTGAATGAAGATCCAAACAAACATCTTATGGACTTCCACACCATTGTCACGGCCATGCTTCAGCGGATGTTGCGGCGGATGGTGCAATGTTGAAAGTTTTCCGTTTCTCTTTAATGGATAGTGCTAAGGATTGGTTGTTCTATTTACCTCCGGAAGTGTCACAACATGGAATGGGTTGAAGAAACTCTTTTTAGAGAGGTATTTTCTGCATCAAAGGCTACTCAAATTCGCAAGGAGATTTGTGGGATGAAGCAAAATGTGGGGGAATCCTTATATGAATGTTGGGAACGATATAAGAGATTGGTGGCAAGCTGCCCTCACCACCAATTTAGTGATGCTATGATCATTCAATATTTCTATGAAGGACTCCAATCAAGTGATAGGAATCTCCTCGACGCTGCGGGTGGTGGTGCACTAGTTAACAAGACGGTGGCACAAGCTAGAGAGTTGATTGAAAACATGGCAGCGAACTCACAACAATTCTTGAGTCGTGGTTCGGATGTGATTCTAAGAAGGGTTAGTGAAGTGAGCGAGGTTGAAGAGCTTCGTCAACAAATGGGTAACATGAACGCAATGCTTCAACAAGTTGCAGCCGCGGTTATACCAAGTTCCTCTCAATCTTATGAAGACGAGCAAGCTAATGCGATCTTTCCAGAATCAACAAAGACGGTATGATCCCTACTCCAACACTTACAATCCGGGATGGAGAGATCACCCCAACTTTAGCTATGCCAATAAGCAAGGAGCGGCTCAACAATCTAGTTTCAACAACCCGAGTGGATTTCAACCTCAACAACAACAATTCCAACCGAGGCAACAATTTCAACAACAACAACAACCTCAAACTATGGGGTCTAATATGGAGGAGTTCTTTGAAATCTTTTATGCAAAGAACGGAGAGTTCGGTTAAGGAGTTGCAAACTCAAGTTGGTTCTATGGCTATGGAGTTGAATCAATTGAAGGCACAAAATGGTGGGAAACTCCCTTCTCAACCTATCAACCCAAAAGAGGGTGTTAATGCAATTACATTGAGAAGTGGTACACAACTTGTGCAACCCGGTTCTTTGATTCGGGCACGGTGGAAACACCAAAGGAACCTGTTTTGGAGGAGAAAACCGAGGATTCTCCCCAAACTTTCGAGGTACCTATTCCTAACTCTAAAACTCCGGTTTCTACTTATGTTCCTCCTCTACCTTTCCCTCACAGATTTGCAAGTTCTAAGAAGGCGGAACTAGAAAAGGAGATTTTAGACGTTCTAAAAAGATCCATGTGAATATACCACTCATAGATGCAATCAAGCAAGTTCCAAAGTATGCAAAGGTGTTGAAGGACTTGTGTACCAATAAGCAAAGGCTCAAAGGTAATGAAGTGCTTAGTGTGGGGAGAATGCTTCGGCAATCTTACAACACAAACTCCCACTTAAGTGCAAGGACCCAGGGTAACCGATATTCCCGTCACAATTGGTAACAAAACATTTAACAAAGCTATGTTGGACTTAGGTGCTTCCGTTAATGTCATGCCTGCGTCTATGTACAATTCACTTGATCTTGGTCCTCTTAAAAGGCTGGAATTGTGTTGCAATTAGCCGATCGTTCTAATGTCTACCCGATGGGTATTGTTGAGGATGTTCTTGTGCGGGTTAATTAACTTGTATTTCCAGCGGACTTTTGCGTGTTAGAGATGGATGAAGGTGCACCGGACTCGTCTCTTCCATTGCTACTTGGGCGTCCCTTCATGAAAACAATGAAAACCATAATTGATGTGGATAAGGGAACGCTAACTATGGAGTTTGATGGAGAAATAATACGTTTCAACATTTTCGAGACGATGAGATATCCTAGCGATGTCCACTCTTGTTTCTCCATTGATATGATGGACACATTGGCGCAACAAATGTTTGAGTTGAATGGTGGTGATACTTTGGAAACCGTGCTCACTACTCCTATTGACAACGGTTATGCGTATAGTGATGAGATGAAAGAAACCATTGGTTCTCTTAACTCATTACCGGAAAAATCAGCAACTAAGAATATTTCATATGCTTCTTTACCTTGCAATAATGAGAAACTTGTGCCATCTATTGTTAAACCTCCAAGTTTAGAAATGAAACCTCTTCCAAGTCACTTAAAGTACTTGTACTTGGGTGACAACGAAGATTTACCCGTGATTGTTTCTAACGAGCTTAATGAATTACAGGAGCAAAAACTTCTACGGGTGCTAAGGAAGTACAAGACGGCCATAGGATGGACAATCGCCGATATCAAGGGTATAAGCCTGCCGTTTGTATGCATAAGATTCGTGTGGAGGATGATTCAAAGCCTACAAGGGAAGCGCAACGCCGTTTGAATCCTCCCATGATGGAAGTGGTGAAAAGGAGATACTCAAGCTTTGGACGTGGGTGTTATCTACCCCATCTCCGATAGCAAGTGGGTAAGCCCGGTACAAGTGGTACCAAAGAAATCGGGAGTAACGGTGGTGGAGAATGATAAGAATGAACTTGTCCCAACTCGTGTGCAAACCGGTTGGAGGGTTTGTATTGATTATAGAAAATTGAATGCCACCACTAGAAAAGATCACTTTCCTTTACCTTTTATTGATCAAATGCTTGAACGTTTATTTGGACACTCATACTATTGCTTTCTTGATGGCTATTGAGGGTTATAATCAGATTGTGATAGCAGGAGGACCAAGAGAAAACCACTTTCACTTGTCCTTTCGGTACTTTTGCTTATAGAAGGATGCCTTTTGGCTTATGCAATGCTCCGCTACTTTTCAAAGGTGTGTGGTAAGTATCTTTTGAGAATATGTTGAAAACATAATCGAAGTGTTCATGGATGACTTTAGTGTCTTTGGCGATTCTTTTGACCTTTGCTTGAACAATTTGTCTCTAATCCTTGAACGATGTGTTGAAACAAATCTTGTGCTAAATTGGGAGAAGTGCCATTTCATGGTAACTCATGGCATAGTTTTAGGCCATATAATATCTTCTAAAGGCTTGGAAGTCGATAAATCTAAGATAGACCTTATTCGTGCTCTAACCCCTCCCACTACGGTGAAGGAGATTCGTTCTTTTCTTGGTCATGCAGGTTTTATTGTAGGTTCATCAAGGACTTTTCAAAGATAGCATCACCACTTTGTAACTTATTGCAAAAAGATGTGGTTTTTAACTTTGATGAGAAATGTATGGAGGCATTCAATTGTTTGAAAGAACTTTTGATTTCAGCCCCTATCATTAAACCACCGGATTGGAGTAAGCCGTTTGAACTCATGTGTGATGCTAGTGATTTTGCGGTTGGTGCGGTGCTTGGGCAACGTGTGGGGAAGCTTCCTCATGCCATTTATTATGCTTCTAGAGCGTTAAATGAGGCTCAACAAAACTACACAACCACTGAAAAGAGTTATTAGCCATTGTTTTTGCTTTAGAAAAGTTTCGCTCTTATCTAATTGGTACAAAAGTTGTTGTTTTTCGATCATGCAGCACTTAGATACTTGCTTACAAAGAAAGAGGCGAAACCGAGGCTCATACGATGGATATTACTCTTGCAAGAGTTTGATATTGAAATCAAGGACAAGAAAGGAATTGAGAACACCGTTGCGGATCATTTGAGCCGACTTGCTGTGTGGACAAGGAGACTATCCCGTTGCGTGAGAGAGTTTCCGGACGAGCAACTATTCTCAATCGCCTTTGGAGAACCATGGTACGCTGATATTGTTAATTACTTAGTGTCTAAACAAATCCCAAAGAACTTGTCTCGTCTTTGAGAGGGACAAACTTAAGAAGATAGCAAACCAATACATATGGGATGATCCATACTTATGGAAGCATTGTAGTGACCAAGTAATACGTAGGTGTGTTCCGAAATTGAATTTAACTCAATCTTGTCTTTTTGCCACTCATATGCTTGTGGAGGACATTTTGGGAGCAAGAGAACCGCTCTCAAGGTATTAGAATGTGGTTTCTTTTGGCCAACTTTGTTTAAGGATGCACATGCATTTTGTATCACATGTGATAGGTGTCAAAGAACCGGCAATCTAGGTGCTCGAAATCAAATGCCGCAAACTATTATTCAATTTGTGGAAGTCTTTGATGTTTGGGGAATTGATTTTATGGGTCCTTTTGTCAATTCTAATGGGAATTATTATATTTTACTTGCTGTGGATTATGTCTCGAAATGGGTGGAAGCTAAGGCCGCCCCAACTAATGATTCTAAAGTTGTTTCAGATTTTGTGCAAGCTAATATATTTGCTAGGTTTGGAATTCCAAGGGCTATAATTAGCGATGGAGGCTCACACTTCAAAAACAGGTTCTTGCAAAGCTTGCTAAGGAAGTACAATGTGTCACATAGGATTGCAACTCCCTACCATCCGCAAACTAATGGACAAGCCGAAGTTTCCAACCGAGAGGTGAAATCAATTCTTGAAAAGACGGTGAATCCCACTAGAAAAGATTGGAGCATGCGACTCAACGATGCTTTGTGGGCGTATAGAACCGCATATAAAACACCTATTGGGATGTCTCCTTTTAGGCTTGTTTATGGTAAACCTTGTCACTTACCCGTGGAAATTGAGCATAAGGCGTTTTGGGCTATTAAGCAATGCAACATGGAGTTGGATGGTGCTGGAAAGCAAAGGAAGTTACAACTTCAAGAGTTGGAGGAGATTCGTAATGATGCATTTGAAAGCTCACGGATTTACAAGGAAAAGACGAAAGCTTTTCATGATAATATGATTTCTAATAAACAATTTTGCATAGGCAGAAAGTGCTTTTGTTTAATTCTCGTTTGCAATTATTTAGGGTAAATTAAGGTCACGATGGATTGGACCTTTTATTGTGACTAATGTGTTTTCTCATGGTGCAGTGGAAATTCGTAGTTTAGCTACAGGTAATGAACTTAAAGTTAATGGGCACCGGTTGAAACCATATTATGAGAACTTCACTTCCGAGGTGGTGGAAGGAGTTAACTTTGTGGATGTGCTCCCTCTGGAGGAGTCATAGAAAGCAAGGAGATAGTCGGGCTGACGACTTTAAACCAAGCGCTAATTGGGAGGCAACCCAAAGGATGAGTATTTCTTGTCTTGTATTTATTTCTTTTCTTGTTTTTAGTTTTTCTTGTTTTGTTTTTACTTTGTTAGGATTTCCCACCTTGGCTTACTTTGGACGATTCAATTTTACATTGAGGACAATGTAAAGTTTAAGTGTGGGGGAGCATTTATATGTTTTAGTTTGATTTAAAAAAAAAAAAAAAAAAAAACCAAAAAAAAAAAAAAAAAAAATTGTGCTTTTTGAACTCCGAAATCTAGAACTTGTGCCTTTAGGATGACACCATTAGTGGATGGAACCATTTTGAATGCAGGAGTTGAGGAACCAATTAACTAAAGGGGACGAACATAGCTCAGAAATCACAAATTAACATGATAGTTGTTACCATATCTCGGAATATCACCATATCACATTCTATTTTTATTTTTCCATATTTATCTATTGTTCTCTAAGTGCTTTGGTGGGTCACTAAACATCGACGTGTTATTACTGCTAGGATGAAATAGAGTGGTTGAGTTACTAAAAAAAAAAAAAAAAAAAAAAAAAAAAAAAAAAAAAAAAAAAAAATGAAAAATATATGAAAAGAAAAAAAAAAGGACCGACCAATTAGACCAAAACGGAATAAAAAGACACTTGGGAATAGCAGTATGTGTGAAACGTAGTCCCTGTCTCCGTCGCCTAAACAAGCGTGGAATGCAGGATCCAAGGCAACTATCATGTACTTGCGACAAGAAGCATGCGCTTGGATCCAAAAGATCTAATCATGCCGTCTAAAAAATATTGGATCCAGTTTGATCCAATCTTAAAAAAAAAAAAGAAGAAATTATTATTGTGTTGAATAAAGTCACTTTTGGTTCCCTTGTATATGCCAATTGATTGATGTAGCATTCAGCACTAAGTAGCTCAATCCAATAGGATTAGGTTCATCTTAGCAAGATGACCTTGATGACGGATATGGGAAACATCGAACACTTGTGAATATTCGCCAACATCTACATCTATATCCATCTTCTTAATCTTTTCATTGTGATTGTGGTTTGTTAGTTTCCGAGTATTGTGGCTTGTTCAACTATCTAATTAGAGTTTATTTACTAATAATTGAATTGAATTTGCAAGGTACCTCCTCCTGTAGTCATTTTGGATTCATTCGTTGATTTGTCACAAATAGACGGAGTTTGAAATATAGGTTTTGTAGGTATATCTCTAGTAAACCTTCACGAGACTATAACTCGTCCACTAGGGACACCTAGGGGTTTAAAGGCTTGTTATTTATGCTAAAAGTGACCGTAGCCTCGACGACACGGAGTTGTTGTATTTTATTGTTTTGTTTGGTTTGCTCGAGGACAAGCAAAGTCTAAGTGTGGGGGAATCTGATAGGTGTAGAATACACCGTATTTACTATATAGAGTTTATGCTTTCTTTGTTATTTTTCTGGTGAATTATGTACTTTACGCGTGCTTTTGAGTTTTATAGGTGCAATGGAGTCGCACGGACGAAAAGAAGAAGAAATTATCCAAATTGAGCCAAAGGGCGAAAGTGTCATCTCACAGGCAAGGGATATATGGAGCTGACCCAAGGTTAAGGGACAACTTTCTTTTGGAGAGGCGTTAAATGACAGCCAGCTAACGTTAAGGGGCTACCAGCTGGGTACCCCTTATCTGCCAGACCTGGGTGGCTATATCCACCACCATTCTTACACTTAAACCTAAATCGAGAAATGTATTGCTCGAACATTTACTCATTACTCACCTGAAATGATTGAGAGGCGATTTCACTTTGAAATCTGGATCGAGAGAAGAGAGAAACATTCAGAGCTGCTGATGCCATTGAGATGAAGATTTGAAGTATTGAAGCTGAAAATTGCGAATGAAGAACGAGTTGCTGCTGTGTTGATGGAGGAAGAGCAGATTTGCTGTGGAGATTGAATCCCAGAGATGGAGTTGGGGAGGTGTCGATCACTGAGATGAAGGAGAAATCAGTGAGGATGCCGCTGCGGTTGTCGAGAAAGACTGGGTGTGATCTAAAATCAGGAATGGAGTTGTTAATTGGAGAGGGCTCTGAGAAGAATGAGCTTCTGATGGATTTGGGTGATGGGGTTTGTGGATTTGCTGAGTTGTGGCCTGGTCTGGGTATTGTTGGTGTTCTGTGGTAGAGTGTATGAGCTTGAACTGGGAGGTGATGAGGTTGGTAGAGCGGCTGTTGCTGCAATTGGTTCTACAATACTGCAGTCTTGATGTTGAGTTCAGGGAAGAAGAGAAGATGGGGATGGTAGTCTGTGATGGCTCGGGTGTAGCTGGGGTAGGTACTGGTGGTAAACTGGTACTCTAGTCATGGTGGTTGTTGTGGAGATAATGGAGTCTGAGCAGCTGCTGGTGACTGCAATAGGAGCCTCAACTGTGAGAAGATTGGTTGGCTTGAGACAGTGCAGCTTGGATTGATGCTTGCTGCAGGTTAAGGTGGACAGACCTGAACTGCAAATGATGGTGCCCTGGCTCTAGTTGCAGGCTAATGGGTCTGGTGATGGTGTTCTTGAACAAGGCTGGAGTTGCTAGCATCAGTGTGTAATGGCTCAGGTGTTTGAGCTTATTGCAGTTCATGGTTCAGCAGGAGCTGTGTCAAGCTACAGAAAGGACTCAAGTCTGGTGCTAAGTGAGATGAATGTTAGACTTAACCAGTTATGGAGCAGGTGGTATTACAAGGAGCTGAAATGGCAGTGGCGTATTATGGCCAGGTTGAGCTGATGCTGGCCTGGAAAAATGGAGCTGCTCATATTATGCAGCTGAGGTTTAGGGTCTTGGGTTATTGCAGCTGTTGAGATGAATTGGTGGCCTGTGATGATGCACTGGCTGGGACCGAGTTGGTTTGATGTCTTTGGTATTATTGCAAGGAAAGATGTGCACATGGAGAGGATGTTGCTATTGTTGGTTCAATTTGGATAAAACCTAGTTTTGCGTGTGGAACCAGACTAGAAGTGCAAAGTGCTTGGATTGTGAGTGACCTTGATGCAGGCCAGTGGTGATGCAATGCAGTGGTGGAATTGATGGCCAGTGATAGACACAGCTGAACCGGTGGTTGTTGAATTCTTGTTTGGAGCTACAGCTGCTGATACAAAGTATGGCAAAGCGATAGACAAGGGTTTTTTTGGTGAATGTGAAATGGTTGTGTTCTCGTGTCAATGCGGTGATGCACTAAGTTGCAAATGTATCAGTGTGGTGGAGTGGTAGGATGAACTGTGAACCTGGTGGTGACACTGAACTGGTGCAGGTGCACAGAGATGGCAGAGGCAATGAACTGAGCTGACTGTGTTGGTGGTGCAGGGAATTGCAGGTGTGGTTCTGCTGAAGCCTAGGATGGAAGTTGAGATGGTGATGCTTCTGCTGGTGGAGTTATTGCAGTTGGAGGTGGTCTGTAATGGGCATTGCTTGTGGAATTGGAGATTTCAAATCCAGTAGTTCAGGTGTTGGCGCTAGAATGGGATGTAAGCTGAAATGACAAGATGTCTGGGCAATTATGGTTATATGGCCCGAGCAATGTTTATTTGCTTGAAAGGTCGGGATTGTATCTTTGCTCTTCGATACAGGGAATGGTGCTATGAACTTGGCCTATGTTTGGCTGGCTGAGTCGCAGGCGAAGCTGTTGAGATGGCTGTGTGTTACAGAGCTGCAAAAGAAGGCAAGAATTGGAGTTGCAGAGTCAGAGAGAATGGTGCAGAATGCACGGCCATTATGGCTGGAATTGTAAGGCTAATGCACAAGGATTGTGAATTGAGGAATTTGGCCACTGCAATGGCTCAGGCCAAAACAATTCAGCCCAGTTAGACACTAGATGGCTGACTCTGGTCTGACTCACCCTGACCAGGTCTGACTCTGGTTTGACTCGTCCGATTTGACTCGGTTTGATCTGACCCGTTGACCCGGCGGTCCTGACTCGTTGACCGGTGACCGGGCGGACTTTGCCGGTCACCGGAGCCGATTTCCGGGCACTTCTCCGGCCGATTTCCGGCCACAATCCCAGTTTTCCGGCGACGATTTTTGGGTCATATTTTCTACATGGGTTTCTCTTTCTTGTGGGCTTGGTGGATTCTCATCTAATGGACTTTGAAGACTTGACCTAATTTTGGAAGGAGAGAAAGGCTATAAAAAGAGGAATTCTACAACTTTTGGAAATGTTATCTCATATCTTTTTCCTTGGAACTTTGGAGAGCCGTTTTGGGTTACACAACTAGGGTTTGCTTTTGTTCATCTTCTTCTTTATTCCTTTGATATTTTTGTGATGAACTCCATAGCTATGAGTAGCTAAATTCTCTATTATTGGTTAAGGATGTAGTCCGATTTCTAAAACTTGTGTTTGCTTTATGCATTAGTTTTCTCTCTTGTTTATCGTTCAATTCTCTGCGGTTTCTATGATCACATGATTGAAGTATTGTGATAGGATTATGGTGTTTGATTAGTTAAGTGGCCAATTAATTGAACTTGCATCTTAGTCCATAGCTATTTTAGGGTTTTTCATCAAGCGATAACCTTGAATACAAGTAGCATGATATGTTTACGGTTTGTAGTGATACACTCTCGTAATCATATGTAGAGTTTGACCATTGTCCGAATTGTTTTGCGTAACGCATGACAATTGCATTGATTAGCCTATTTCGAAACTTAATGCTCCTAGGAATTGAACTTGATTAGCGCAAGGCGTTAGGTTATTCTTTAGGTAGAATTCACATGCAGCCCTAATGTGTGTGTTGATGAACTTGAGAAATTAATAGATTATCTTGCTTTCTTGATTCTCTAGGCTTTTGATAACACAAGAGATTAAATAGTAATTCTATTCATATTTGCAAACACATGTCTAAGATTGAAGATGAATTCCTTGACCAATATCTCTCTCCATTGATTACTTTCTACAATTTACTTTGCTTTTAATTTGTTTTTATTGTTTAATTAGAAATAAGAAATCCCCCCAATTGGTTACTTTAAGAAATTGATTACGAAATAACTACAATCGCCTCTCTGTGGATACGAACTCTCTCTTACCATATACTTCATTCAAATATTATAGAGTAGGAAAGTGAATTATTTTTGTGTCGGCTGACAACCGATCACTATGCCCACTACTGGTAAACTGCACAGAGATGAGAAATGAGTAAAAGTGGATCAAAAATTATATCGATCTATTATTGGTAGCCTTTTATATCTTCACCACTAGACCTGATATTTATTTTAGTGTTGGTTGTTGTGCTAGATTTTAGGCTAATCCAAAGGAATCTCATCTTGCAGCTGGAAAAAGGATCATACGATATGTCAATCACACTGTCGGGTATGTTTTATCATATACTTTTGATACTAACACTGACCTTTCTGCTTATTCGAGATCTTTGATTGGGCGGGATGTGTAGATGACGAGAAAAAAGTACATCGGGGATTCTACTATGTAGGACTGAATCTTGTGGCTTGGCATAGCAAGAAACAAAATTCACAATCCTGTCTACATGTGGCGAGTAGTATATTGTCTTTGGGTCATGTTGCACTCAACTTCTATGGATGAAACAAATTCGGTTGATTATGGAATTGATCTTTTGGAATAATGAAGATCTTTTGTGAAACTCTAGCGCAATTCGAATCACTGAGAATCCCATTGAGCACTCAAGAACAAAGCACATTGATATAAGGTACCATTTTATTCGAGATCTCTATGAAAATAGTATCATAAATATGGAATTTGTGTCTTCCGAACAACAGTTGGCTGACATTATCACCAAACCATCAAACCATTAGACACTGCTACATTTCAACACTTACGACAGTATATTGTTGTTGTTTTGGTTCATTAGTGGTTTCCACGACTCTTCCCCATGTGCTTATCTCGATTTTTTGGGCAATTGAGTTTGGAACTCCAAAGAAGTGTTTAATTCAATTCGCATTTGTTTAGTAGGTTGATTTTCTCATCATGTTCTCTTTAGTGTGTTAGGTCCAAAGAAATCCTTCTTTTCTTCTGAAATTAAGGTCGCTCTTGTTGTTCTTTCGGGAATGACATATTATGGGGGAGAGTTCTTAATTGAACTTGTGCTTATTTGCCAAATCTTTGTGGGTAGTGCGGCTGTGGAATATTATAGGGGTTATATTGTATCTTTATAAACTCCTTGATGAATGCATTTAGCTTCGGCTATATGATTGCATCTAAATAAGATGATATGTGCTTTCTTTTGGTCATGAAATGTCTTTTCTGGAAATTTTATTAGGATCCCGTTTTCGTACCTTTGCCAATTTTATTGACAAAAAGGGGGAGAATTAATACGTAGTTCACACTACAAATACATATGGTTTTCAGATCATTATGTAGGGGGGGAGTGGTTTCCATGTGAGATGGAAGGGGGAGTGATACATATCACCATAGTATTGTTGTCGAAGTTGTGATACAATTGAACTTTGATGCTATATAATGATACTATGACACTGTATAACAATAATTGAGAATTCTTGTTTTCTCATTGTCATAGCTATGGATTTTCAACAACGATGATGCTGAACTTACAACCTTTGGGATCATTGGAGTACTTAGAAGTGATGAAGATTTCGAGTAATGTTGAAGATTAGGCATGTGGAATAGGAGCTACAAAATTTAATTCATTTATTTTTGTATTCCATATGTATTGATAGTTTTGTCACTAAAATTGACAAAGGGGGAGATTGTTAGAGCATTGCTCGGTCGAACTCGCATGCGTTTCTATATCAAGCATGTTTGTCAATGTTAGTGATCAAAACTATAAGTCTTGATTTCTAGTCTATTATAGCTAAGTCTCGGACTAGGATAGAAAGTGTAGTTGAGCTCAAGAACTCCATGGCAATCATCATACGGAGACGAAGAACTACTCAAGGAACTGGTGGAACATCATCGACTAAAAGGTATGTGGATACTTGAACTTATCTATCACTCAAAAGTCTATCTACTCTATCTCCTATCTTTGAGACAAAAGTCGTTTTGCTATATAGACTTTGATTATACACATTTGCTATTTCGAGCCGAGTTTATCTCGCTTATCTATTTCTCGAAATATGTGTTGGTAAGCTTTTGCTTTGGCCAAGTTCATCTTTACCTAGTGACGAAAGTCATGTTATGTTTCAATCACTTTGAAAATTGCTTTGTGAAAAATAGTTTGTGAATAACAACTATATAATAACGTCCTCTAAGAATGTTTCAATGATTGAAATGAGAGTTTAGATTATATAACTATTGTTGGATATAAGCATTGTGTGGCAACACATATATGTATAAGTCCTTTTTCCTTGAACCGAAGTATGTGTACTTTGTTGATCAGGAAAACCGGAACAAGAGCCGTGAACTCGGTCCATGAACTCGGTCTGCAAACCCGGTCCGCGAAGCGGCGGAAGTTCTCATCCCGAGAATATCTTTGGAGTTTGAGAACTCCTTAGGGAACTTAAGTCCGCGAACTAAGTCTCGCGAGCTTAGGTTGGTTATATCTAAAGACGATTTTTTGTGAACTTATATTTATATTAACTAGGGAATGCAAAATGCAAACCGTGGCTATAAAGTTCATGAATCGATTCGAGTGAATCAAATTGTTTTTACTTCGATTGTGTCTTGTGTAGTTACATAAGATTTATACAATTGAACAACTCTCTAACTAGTTCATTTGAGTCATTTGAACTAGTTATGATGAAGAAGAATATGGTTGATATGAAAGTGCTCATATGGCTAACCATTTGGTTAACTATTGTTGAACCAACAAATGTACATGTTTGGGTACGGTTACACAAACCTAAAATCGTGCATTTCATTTGTGTATAACAAGCTAAGTTTTCGATCCAACAGTTGAAAGATATTAGCTTGAATCTAATCAGGTTTTCATCTAACGGTGAATATTGAATTCTTTGTTACTAAGCTAAAATTGATTGCAAACCCTGATTTGAAAGACTATATAAGGGAGAACTCTAGCAACTGGGAAACCTAATCCCCACACCTCCTGTGTGATACTAGTTGTATTAACTAGAGTCGATTCTCCTTTAACCTTAGGTTTCTTCTTGAAAACCAGGTTAACGACTTAAAGACTTCATTGCGATTGTGAAGCCAAACCGATACTACTTTCTCGTAGTTGTGTGATCTGATCTTGCTGATTTATCGTGTTGAGTACAATCGTAACGATTGGATTGAGATTAATATCTCTGATAGGCAAGATATAAAAGTAGTCACAAACATCTTCGTCTCATAGTTTGTTATTCCACAATATCTTCTTTCGCCGCGTTGGTTAAGATTATTGTGAGGTGATTGATAATACTAGGTTGTTCTTGAGAATATAAGTCAGGGTTATCAATTGGTTCTCTGTTCACCTTAATTTATCAAAAGACGGAACAAAACTTGTAGGTATTTGTGGAGACAGATTTATCTATTACCGTAGACTTTTCTGTGTGATCTGATTTGTTTATTAAAGTCTTCGACTTTGGGTCGTAGCAACTCTTAGTTGTGGGTTAGATCGGCTAATGGAATCAAGTGCGTAATATCCCATTGGGATCGAGAGACGTAAGGAGCGCAACTGTACCTTGGATCAGTGTGAGATTGATTGGGGTTCAACTACAGTCCAGCACTCGAAGTTAGTTTGTAGTAGGCTAGTGTCTCAGAACGGCTTAATACGGTGTGTGTTCAATCGAACTAGGTCCGGGGTTTTTCTGCATTTGCGGTTTCCTCGTTAACAAAATTCTGGTGTCTGTGTTATTTCTATTCCGCATTATATTATATTTATATATAATTGAAATATCACAGGTTGTGCGTTAAGATCAATCAATTAGAATATTCAACCTTTGGTTGTTGATTTACATTGATTGACACTTGGATATTGGTCTTTGGTACCATCCAAGTTATTTCTCTTGTATTCAATTAGACTCGCAGATTTATATTTGCTTGAGTAAGAATTGAATTGAGAAAGAGAGATATAACTATTTGATATACTTTATTAAGATTGGGTCTAGTTGATTCTCTTGAAAGTATATTGGAGTCTGTCCATACAGATTGGTAATCGAAATATTGGGTGTGGCTGTTGTACCCCCGTTTTTTCACTTTCCATGATAGGTTTCTTAGTACTATATTCCACATAGTAATCACGAGCCTTACGATTAATGAACCTAATTCTTAAGCTCGGGTCAAGAAATTCTTCTCCACGATTTTGAGGACCCGAACTCTCACCACGATTAGTTCTCTTCCTAGAAAACATTTCAGGTAAAGTAAGTGAACAAGAAGTTAGAGAAACTTACTTGGTTCGTGAACTGATAACAATAGTGAAGTACCGGAACTGCAAAAAGGAGAAAAACGGACACCAACTCCTGAAGTAGTTTTTCGTTGCGATTCTAAAAAGCTCAAGAACACTCAAACTGATTGAGCAATGTATTTGATGGGAATCGAGAGAAACACAACAGCTGTTTTTCTTTTTTGTACACGAACTGAAGAAGAAGAAGATGACGTGGTGAACGAAGAGAATCCTTTCTCTTTTTAAGTGTCAAACGGTGAAACCTGAACCGATTGAACACGTTCTGGAACAAGGTTCCTATACGGACATGTTAGGATAATAGTGTGTGAGTCGCACGTGAGCTGACAAGGGCTCGTTTGTTTGTGTGAAAAACAAGGAACATCCTATTTGGAGTAAAACTCAACAAATATGATTATGAGCAGCTACATGTAATCAGTTATGCTACATAGGAGCATATTACACCATGACACCAAGAGAGAATTTCTTTCCAACAACTCTTACATCTTGTCATGTTGAAAAAAACCCAGGAAATTGTTTTTATAAGTCTATCAAAGAACTTCAAGAGAACCCAAAAAAAATTATTTTTTTGATTTCTCGTTTTCCAACTTATAAACAACTGTTTCTTCAGATAGTTTTTATTACTGCGAAGGGAAACTCTTTTGATAAAAAGAGACGTCCTAGCTTCTTCATGAAAGAAGACAATACTACTATCTTGATACGAAGTATCATGGATTGAGCAATGAATCAATTCATCCTTTGAGGTGATGTACTCAGATAACTGAGATTCAAACTCCTCTTGTAATTCGTTTAGTTTGTTACAACTAATTGGATTACACAGAGGAGGAGTATTGCACTCACTGATTAGCAAATCGATATCAACCTCAACATGAATATTATTCATCATAACTTGATTTAGCCTGTCAAGAGACTCTTGACCTTTCTGGAGAAATAAATCAACATCAGAAGATAGGCATCCAAGTTTCTTTTCAATTCCTGAAAAAACTTCAAGGGATTTTAAACATGGTGGAGGTTTAGACAAAACTTCTTCTATGGATTTAATTAAATTAGACATGGAAACGAATTCTGGAATCCATGGATCTGGTGGTGCATTTATTGAGATAGCATTATATCCATATCAGATTGCTACAAACACAGACTTATAAGGTCTTTAATATGTTTGCCTGCTCTGATACCAATTGAAAATGCGAGGGTCTAACAACCACACCCAACAATTCATTTGGAAATCTGAGAGGACTTACTCCAATACACTTTCTAGAGAATCAACTAGATAGTCAGACTCAATCCAGAGTAAAGTATATCAAAGAGTTTAATATCTCTAACTCTTAATTCAATCCGTAATCAGCAAATAGAAATCTGCGAGCCTGATTGAATATAAGAGGAGTTACTTGAACGGCACCAAAGACCAATGTTCAAGTGTCAATCAATGTAAATCAACAACCAAAGGTTGGATATTCTAATTGATTGATCTTAACGCACAACATGTGATATTTCAATTATATAACAAAATATAATGCGGAAAAGAAATAACACTGACACAAGAATTTTGTTAACGAGGAAACCGAAAATGCAGAAAAACTCCGGGACCTAGTCCAGATTGAACAACACACTGTATTAAGCCGCTACATACTCTAGCCTACTACCAATTAACTTCGTACTGGGCTGTAGTTAAACCCTAATTAATCTCACACTAATTCAAGGTACAGTTGTGTTCCTTACGTCTCTGATCCAAGCAAGATACTACGCACTTGATTACCTTAGTTGATCTCACCCACAACCAAGAGTTGCTACGGCCCAAAGTCGAAGACTTGATAAACAAATCTGTCTCATACAGAAAAGTCTATAAGATTGAATAAATCTGTGTCCCACAGAAATACCTAAGAGTTTTTGTTTCGTCTTTTGATAAATCAAGGTGAACAGGAACCAATTGATAAACCAAACTTATATTCCCGAAGAACAGCCTAGTATTATCAATCACCTCACAATAATCTTAATCGACTAGCGAAACAAGATGTTGTGGAATCACAAACGATGAGATGAAGATGTTTGTGATTACTTTTATCTTGCCTATCAGAGAAATTAATCTCGAGTCAATTATTTCAATTGTACTCAATACGATAAAATCGGGCAATATCAGAACACGCAACTACAAGAGAATAGTTGGGTCTGGCTTCACAATCCCAATGAAGTTTTTGAAGTCGTTAACCTACAGGGTCTCGATAGAAACCTAAGGTTAAAGGAGAATCGACTCTAGTTATGCAACTAGTAATACACATGAGGTGTGGGGATTAGGTTTCCCAGTTGCTAGAGTTCTCCTTTATATAGTTTTCAAATCAGGGTTTGCAATCCAAGTTACCTTGGTAACAAAGCATTCAATATTCACCGTTAGATGAAAAACCTAATTTAACCAAGCTAATATCTTTCAACCGTTAGATCGAACTTAGCTTGTTACACACAAATGAAATGTACCCTCATTTAGGTTTATGTAACCGTACCCAAACGTGTACACCACGTTGGTTCACAAATAGTTAACCGAGGTTAGCCATATGATCACTCTCATATCACCCTTATTCATCTTAACCATAACTAGTTCAAATTGAAAAGGCGGGGGTACGACAACCTCACCCAATATTTCGATTATCAATCTGTATGGACTAACTCTAATATAATTTTAAGAGAATCAACTAGACAGTCAGACTCAATCTTACTAAAAAGTATATAAAGGAGTTAATATCTCTATCTCTCGATTTGATCTTTACTCAAGCAAATGGAAATCTGCGAGTCTTTATCAAATACTAGAGAGATAAACTTAGATGGTACCAAAGACCAATATCCAAGTGTCAATCAATGTAAATCAACAACCAAAGGTTGGATATTCTAATTGATTGATCTTAAAGCACAACCTGTGATATTTCAATTATATAACGAAATATAATGCGGAATAGAAATAACATAGACACCAGAAGTTTTGTTAACGAGGAAACCGCAAATGCAGAAAAACCCCGGGACCTAGTCCAGGTTGAACACCACACTGTATTAAGCCGCTACAGACACTATCATACTACAAACTAACTTTGGTCTAGACTGTAGTTGAACCCTAATCAATCTCACACTGATTCAAGGTACAGTTGTGCTCCTTACGTCTCTGATCCCAGCATGATACTACGCACTTGATTCCCTTAGCTAATCTCACCCACAACTAAGAGTTGCTACGACCCAAAGTCGAAGACTTCAATAAACAAATCTGTATCACACAGAAAAGTCTACGATAATAGATAAATTTGTCTCCCACAGATGAACCTATGAGTTTTTTGTTCCGTCTTTTAATAAATCAAGGTGAACAGGAACTAATTGATAACCCGGACTTATATTCCCGAAGAACAGACTAGTATTATCAATCACCTCACAATAATCTAAATCGTATGGTAGCGAAACTAGATATTACGGAATCACAAAACAATGAGACGAAGATGTTTGTGATTTCTTTTTATAATGCCATATCGGTGATATAATCTCATGTCAATTATTCAATTGAACTCGTACGATAGAAAATGTCAAGATCAGATCGCTCAACTACAAGAGAAGTAGTTTCGTCTGGCTTCACAATCCCAATGAAGTCTTTCAGTCATTAACATACAGGGTCTCGAGAAGAAACCTAAGGTTAAAGGAGAATCGACTCTAGCAAAACCAACTAGTATCACACAGGAGGTGTGGGGATTAGTTTTTCCAGTTGCTAGAGTTCCCCTTATATAGTTTTCAAATTAGGGTTTGCAATCTAAGTTACCTTGGTAACAAAGCATTCAATATTCACCGTTAGATGAAAAACCTGATTCAACCAAGCTAGTATCTTTCAACCGTTAGATCGAAACTTAACTTGTCACACACAAATAAAATGTATTCATTTAGGTTTGAGTAACCGTACCTAAACGTGTACACTTAGTTGGTTCACAAATAGTTAACCAATGGTTAGCCATATGAGCACTTTCATATTAACCGTATTCATCTTTCTCATAACTAGTTCAAATGACTCATAAGAACTAGTTCAAGAGTTGTTCAATTGCTTAGGTCTTTATTCATAGACAAAATTGAAGCAAAATCGGTTTGATCCACTTGAATCAATTCATGAACAATATAGCCACGGTTTGCAAAGATTGCATTCCTTATAATTTATTGTTTTAAGCTCATGAACTACCGATTTGAGAAATAACTAGCTTGGGTACGCGTACGAGTATGCGTACCTTAGCTACCGGATTTTAGTTGGCTTTGGTTTCCAAACTCAACAGAATTTTTCAGGTAGAAAAGTTCTGCCAAGACGCTGCACGGGCACGCGCGTACCTAAGGTGACTGGTTTATGAGTTCGTAAACTCCAAACTCAGTGAGAATTTTTCGGGAGGAAAAGTTCCGCCAGTACGCGTACCCAACTGTCTCCTTCACCAATACCGTATGCACACACTTGGTTTCCGGTACATGGATTTATACACTAATGTTCGAACACACTATATATGCTTATATCCATAGATGGTAATCTCAACTCTACATTTCAATCATTGAAACATTCTTCTATAATGTTATAACAATCGATATTCACGACTATCGTCATCAAAGCTATTTTCAAGATTAAAACATCATCATGACTTTCGTCAAGGGTAAAGATGAAAAAGGTTAAAACGAAAGCTCACCAACACATATTTCGAGAAAAAGATAGGCGAGTAAACTCGGATCGAAATAGCAAATGTGTATGTATGAAAACTATCATACTTATACAACAATTGTCTCAAGAGTAGGAGATAGAATAGACTTTTGAGTGACAGATAAGTTCAAGTCTCCACATACCTTTTTGTCGGATGAAGTTCCACTTGTTCCTCGAGTCTGGAGCTTAACTACACTTAACTATCCTAGACCGAGACTTATTCATAAGTAAACTAGAAATCAAGACATAGTTTTGATCACTAATATTGACAAACATGCTTGAGGTAGCAACGCATGCGAGTTCGACCGAGCAGTGCTCTAACAATCTCCCCCTTTGTCAATTTTAGTGACAAAACTATCAATACATATATATTACAAAATAGATAAAACTTTGTAGCTTCTCGTCCACATGCTTGATCTCCTTGGTGCTTCAACATTACTCGAAAACTTCGTCTTTTCCAAGTACTCCCATGATTCCATAGATGTTCAATTCAGCATCATAGTTGTTGAAGTCCCGTAGCCATAACAATGAGAAAACAAAATCTCTCGATCATTGTTATACAGTGTCATAGTATTATTACACATCATCAAAGTTCTCATATCACAACCCGACAACAATACTATGGTGATATGTATCACTCCCCCTTAGTCAATACTTCGTCTCAACACGAAAACCACTCCCCCTTACATAATGATCCGAAAACCATATGTATTTTTAGTATGAACTACATATTAATTCTCCCCCTTTTTGTCAATAAAATTGGCAAAGGTACGAAAAGGGGATCCTAATGAAATTTCCATGGAGACACTTCAAGACCAAAGAAAAGTACATATCAACTTTGTTTAGATGCAATCATAAATCCGAAGCTAAATGCATTCATCACGGAGTTTATAAAGATACAAAGATAACTCCTCAAATATTCCACAACCGCACTCCCCACAAAGATATGGCAATTAAGCACAAGTTCAAAAGAACTCTCCCCCATTTGATGTCATTCCCGAAAGAACAACAAGAGCGACCTTACTTTTACGAGAAAAAAAAGATTTCTTTGGACACTAAAAACCACAAAATGATTTTGTATCCAAAATTCTCAATTAAACTAACCACAAGAGAACCCGTGATTAATTTAATCGGAATACACAACCAAAATAACCACAAACGAATCTATGATTAGTCTAGTTGGAAGTGCTCACACAAGAAGACTTATGGAGCCGCACAATATATACACAAAATATGGATCAGGGAAGATCAATACTGCGGAATATACAAGGATTCATTCTATTTTCCATCACTATTTGCACAATGACATATAATAGACATAATCCTTGTAAACAAAAGATTTTAACCTATCTTCCATCAATAAATGACATAATAGGCTTAACTTTTGTTTGTCACAAGTTCATCGATCTTGTATCAATACATGCATGTCGACATATAACCGAGATAACTTTTGACAATGTATGGTACAATAATAGTTCACGGACACAAACACACATATCCCATAACATATTGCAATATATAAAACCATAAAGATTAATACTGCAAAAATCATCTTCCTAACAAACTTTTTAGAATTTAAACAAATAAACCTAAAAACATGAAGATGAAAACGTTGTACATAGCTATGTGTACTCACAATAATGGCTATTCCAAACCCTAGTTATCCTTCTTAAACAAAAACAAGAATAAAAATTCTTTTAAGAAGTTTCCTAGATAAATAAATCAAACATCTATCCAAGACTTGCAATAAGATTTCGAACACAAACAAGTTCCTCATTGGCTTCCTTCAGCTTGATCCTTATGAACTCGAGATTCCTTTTAGCAATCACGAACTGTTCTTTTAGGACTTTAAAATCCTGAAGAAGATTTCCAACCAGATTGTTGTGACAATTGAACTGGTTTCTTGTCTACATGATCAATTGCATGATAGCAATTTATAAGAACAGGGTTCTCATAAAACTCAGCAAACTTGTCATTCTCAACTTCCTTCTTGCACCCTTTCATAGTTTGCACCATTATTTCTTAGGAGGCTATTTCCGTTACGAACTAGTACATACCAAGAAAAGCTTCATGATATATTTACATATAGAAAAACCCTAAGGGTTCATGAATAGAATTCGGTAATGGACCAGTGCACGCAAGCGTTCTGATTATGAACCGGGGTTCAAAACCGTCTAGGTAAAGGGGTCTTATAAAAGACTTTGACAAGGATCTTTAGATCAAAAGAAGGAGCACTGAAAAGTTCAGTTTCAACAAGTCATGGTTTTCTCAAGAGTTCTTATGGATCAACTATGCTTCATTACGAAGAGAAGGCTAGAGTAGAATTCTTACTTAGAAAGAATTAATTTAAAGAATTAAACGAGAAATACAACAACCATTTTTGTTAAGACGAGTTGCATCTTGACTTCTATGTGCATCCTCACAGGATTGGAATGAGAATGCACAGTAAAACTGGTCAAGTTGTAGACAGAGCATGTAGCTCATCATCGTTTTCCTTCTATGAATCACAAAGAGAATTAGCAGGATTAATCTCAAAGGAATTACTACAAGGAGAACAAGACATACCTGAAGATGTTTTCTTCCTTAATTTTTTTATTTTCCGCTTGAGATTATTCACACTAGTTCTTAAATCTGAGGCATGATTTTTGATGTGAATGTGATCAAAATCTGATACTTTGGTCACAGTGTAATCCTTGCCAATAGAAGATATTCCTTCCTTAATTGAACCATTCTTTTTCCTTTGACGTCTTTTTCTTTTTCTGAAACATCAAAAGTCTTAGTAGTCCATGTGACATTCTTTCCCCTATGATCGTAGACGGATTTCGTATCATACATATTTAAAAAGGACTTATCACGATTACTCTCCTGGATTTGAGACCACGATGTTCTCGGTACGGAGAGAAATAGGTTTGATTACTTCCTTTGACATCCATATGAGAATGTTATGAAGTTTTTATTTCTTATCCGAAAACGACATTTCCATTCAACATGAACTGGTTTCCACTGATAGTGCTTGATTGAAGGTAGTGTTTTTAACGGTTTTCCTACGCCTTGTCTTAGAAGAATGACTATCTTTGTTTACAAAAACATCATTTTGTAATAGGTGAATCTTCACATAGCAAGTTCTTATTAGCCACGACAAAATTGATCTTCCCAAATTATTTGGAGCGTCTATTCCTTTATAGCCTGAGACCACGTTGTTTATGGGTGAAAACAAATTTCTCTTGGTTTTGGTAAATTTGGGTGTGTGGATGAGAAACGAGTCTAAACCTAAAACAAATGCCTTTGCACGGGAGTAATTTAGATTCGAGAGATCAATCGTACAATCTCGGCCTAAACCAAGAAATGGTCGACCAGTCTTGCTTCGGTCACAAAGTGAAGGAGAAGGGTTGGTCTTAGGGAGGAAGCGAAGAAGGTGTTGAGACCGAGAATGGTTAATTCTGAAGGTGTGGCTATTTTATGACTTGTATCGAGAATTTGGGAAGCTTACGGAATGAAAGCTATCGGTTCTTTGGTATTTTTTCAGGATACTGTGTTGTTGTTCTCACCAAAACTTGTTGTTTGATAGAAATAGGCAAAACCTATTTATACAAGTCATAATTGAATACACCTTGGTCTTGTAGGATCAAAATATCGCGACATCAATACCTCGCGAGATCGATAAACGACAGCATTGCGAAGGTATCGCAGATGAGTAATATAAATGACGCAATGAATGACGCACAGCCAAAACACGAGAAAGATGTGAAGACCTAGCGAGATCTAGGGAGTTGCGAGATTATATATTTGTACACTTGCGATATTTCGCAAGTTATTCCCGAAAATAAAGGATGACATAGTTTGTCATCCATTATGTAATACCCTATATAAGGAGCCGAAGCAGGCCTATTGTAAGGGATCTTTTTTGAGTCTTTGGGCAAGTCATTAAGAGAGAGAAAGTTTAGAGTGATTGTAATTCTTTAAGTGATTTCCATTTCATCTTGTAAACATTTTAAGAGTTTAATCAATAAAAATTACAATTGTTCATCCTAAAAATGATTTGATTGTATAGATTCTTGTGAGGGGTGTAGTGTAGGATTTCCTGCAACTACATATTGGCGCTAGAAACAGGGGAGCACGAAGATTAGAGATTGGATATTGTCATTATAATTGTTCAAATCGGGAGTATGATGGATAAATTGGAGAAAGCCAGAATCAAGGAGAGTAATGGAGAATTGGAATGTAGTATGATTACTAAGACGATGGTTAATAAATTTCATGAAAGTAACAGAGGGAGAATACACAAACGAGATTTTGAAGGAAAGAAAATTATAACAACAGAGAGGCGTCACCCTTGAAAGAATGGGAAAAACAGAAGATTATGTTCACAACAACGGAGATATCAAGAGAGAATTTAAATCACACATCTCCACTAGTGATTACGATAAGCGCAAGCAAGGAAGAAGGAGAATTAACAAAAACAGTGGAAGAATGGGCAATAAATAGAACTTTGGTGGACACGGGGAGTTTAGTGAATATAATGTTTTATCATGCTTATAAAGAATTGGGGTATAAAAATGAAGAAATGACTTCCTCAACATATCATATCCATGGTTTCGGCAAATCTATAACAAAACCTAAAGGGAAAATAAAAATACGAATTCTGTTGGGAGAAATTGAAACACAAGTGACGTTATGTGTAGTGGATATGGAATCGCCATACAACATGTTGTTGGGAAGACCATGGGTACATGCAATAAAAGCTGTCGCCTCGACATTTCATCAATGTGTTAAATTTCCTATGCCGAGTGGGATTGGCGAAATCAGAGGAGATACCGATAAAGGAAAGATATATCATCAAATTGAGGTAAAACATTATGAAGAACAGATAAAGAGGCGAAAAGATCGCAAAAAGATGGCAAGAGCAGTGAAAAAGGAAGAAGAATTTAGAACTTACATGATAAGAGCAGAAGAAGGAAAAGGAATACCTGGCGAAATCTCGGAAGAATAGGATGAGCTTGCGAAGGAAATAAAAGGACCAACGCCTATGGGAGAACCGAAGGCTAGCTACACTGCGGCAGAGTCGATAAAGGAAGTGAACGTCGGAACTGAAGAAGAACCCAAGATGTTAAAAATTGGGACTAAGATGGATGCAGATGAAGAAAGAAAAACTGTTGATTTATTGCGAGATTACAAAGAAATTTTCGCATGGGACATGGATGAAATGCACGGTATAGATCCATCGTGGCGTGCCATAAATTGGAGATTGACAAAAATGCAAGACCATTCAAACAAAGAATTAGAAAAATCGCAACAGCATATCATCCTCAAATAGAAGAAGAAGTTAGAAGGACATAATAGAGCATGGTGTGAACAAGTGCATAATGCAGTATGGGCTTACATTACAACCAAAGTAGAAGCTACGGGAATGTCACCTTTTTGTTTAACATATGGAGTTGAAGCTGTACTTCCAACAGAAGATATGATTCCAACCACAAAGAAAGAAGCTTGGGAGAAAAATCTTAGTGCGGGTAACATTTTAATCAATCTAGATGAATTAGAAGATAAAAGAGAAAGAGCACTACAACATATGGAGAATTATCAGCGAAGATTAGCCAGAGAATTTAACAAACGTGTCAAGACACGAGAATTTCAACCAGGCGATCTAGTATTGAGAGAAACACCAGCATATCAGCGAGAAAGTGGTGGCAAGTTAGCGAAAAAATGGGATGGACCTTATATCATTAAGGAGATAGTTGGAACAGGGGCATATAGATTGATGGATCCCGAGGGCAAAGATGTGGGCCACAGATTGGATATACCATGGAATAGATTATATCTGAAGAGATATTACCCATAAAAGATTGTGGGAAAAGATTAGACTGCGAAGTACTGAATGGATAAAGTGAAATGAATTCATACAAAAGTTTTTTGCAAAAGAATGATTCTGAAATTGCATAAAATAAAGAAAGAATGTGTGAATACCTCGCAAACAAAATAACAAGAAATAATCAAAAATGAGTGATTTATACAAACGGGACGAACCTTTATGGCGTACACCCTAGTTCGCGAATGATATTTCGCAAGAGGCAAATGTAAGACCTAAAGTGCGTCATACAAGGGGGTATCTCTTGACATGGCTCAGGGAAAAGGTTACACCGCTCCTGGAACCTGAGTCATAAAAATTTAGGGTCAATAAAGCCCATCCGGGAGAGATACCTAGGATTTCCAACTATATAAGGTTATACCCTGGTTGGACGACCGAGGATCTCTTCCAAGGAGTCAGTGTATGACCAAGACGCCGAGGTACACGGTTTATCCAAGAGTGCCTGGGGCATTTGAAGTGTCTCGGCCATTCTTGGCAAGTCTTGGCACATCCGCACTCGGCCCGAAGAAAACTCCACTTAGGGTGCGGTCTCGTAACCATAAGCCCTATAGGTATAAGGGATAAGAGGCTACGAAAACAATCTGGTTGTTGTTAAGACCAGGATGGGAGGAGCTAGTCTTGTATGGCCGGTGTACGCCTCCTTGAAGGGGCAACCAGGGAGATGATAAGGGCGGCACCCTCCATTAGGGAGCTGATAAGTGTCTTAAGACGCAAATGTCATGAGGCTCAATTTTCGCAAGAAAATTTAGACTTGTCATATTTGGGCGATGATCCTGAAGAGGCAATAATACTAACGCGAGGATAAGACGAGATCAATGGGTCTTTACATGAAAGTGTAAGACGTCCTGCGATTTCGTCGCAAGACGGCAATGTCATGGGCTTTAAATTCGCAAGAACTTTTAGGCCTGTCATATTGTCGCAACGAAAACATCATGCAGAGGCAATAATACTAAGAAAGAGATAAGGCAAGATCAATGGGTCTTTACATGAAAATGTACAGACGTCCTGCGATTTTGTCACAATAACAAGGGGTGGCAAAATAAGACCTTTAACTAGGAAGGCAAAATAAGACCACACAAAAAGAGTAAGCAAACAAGCTTGCGAGACTGAACTTGAAAATATTAATTCAGAACGACTTTCTTAATCATTTGAATGTAAGCAAAACCACAAAAGAAAAAGTCAATCATAAGATAGTAAGAGGAAATAAGAGAATTGTTCAACAGTAGACTCAATGTTTCTTATCAAAAAGTGCACTTCAGAAGGAATTGAAAAGTGTCTTATGCAAAAAGTAATGAAGATAAAGAAGCTAGCAAATACAAAATTATAAAGAAGTTTAACTCTCTACATCATTCTTCTCGCCAGCAGGAGATTTGAAACACTCTTCAACAATTTTATCACTTCAACAATTTTCACATTTTCGCCGAGTTGATTGATTCGCATGAGAACCCCCTTCACTTGGGTCATTATTGACAGCTTCATTATTAGAGGGGATCGCCTTTTCATTTGCGACATCCTCGCCACTTGTAGTTGCAGGAAATCCCACACTACACCCCTCACTAGAATTTATTCAACTAATCCATTTGAAGATGAATAACTATAGATTTTATTGATTATTTTCTTGAAATGTTTACAAAGGAAGATAGAACAGAGCTAAAGAAATTATAATCACTCTAAATTTTCTCTCTCCTAATTACTTGCTTAACAATTCAAAAAGAACTCCCCCTACAAAAGACTTACTCACCCCTTTATATAGGGTAGTACAGATGGATGATGACTACTAAGTTGTCCTTTATTTTCGGGAATAACTCGCGAAGTGTCGCAAGTGTATAAGTGTTCATCCTCGCGACACTCTTAACCTTCGCTGATTTTCACATCTTCCTCGTGTTACGCTGTCGTCATCCATTGCATCATTTATTTTACTTCCTGCGACACCTTCGCAATGTCGTTTATTAATCTCGCGAAGTATTGATGTCGCGATATTCTGATCCTACATCTTGCTTCTTCTCATGTCTTCTCTGCGAAGGAGAGAATGTCATGAGAACCAATATTTTCAAATGCCGCAACATCTCATCTTTATCTGTTTCACTCCCGTACTTTTATACGGAATTTATTACAGATGTTTCTTCTTCCACTCTTTTCTTGACACGTCTCTTTCAACCGTTTATTCTTGACCATTCACGTCCCATCTCGCATTAAATGTATTTGTTTTCTCGAGGATTCTTCTCTCTATATATAGTTTCTCACCCTTCTCTTCTTCTCTTTTATTTTCCCTCTGCAACTTTCCTTCAACCTTCTTCCTCCGCAATTTGCGCTTCTGCTACTGTAAACCTTCTCTTTTTTCTTTCTCTCGATCTTCAATTCTCTATTCATTCCCATACTCTAATAATGGCTTCACTTGGTCGTACATATAAACCCCTTTTTAATGAAGCTCAAAAGAATTTAAAAGAAAAGGGCTTTACTCTATCAACCATTCCTGATCAAGAATCTTCATTTATACTTTCTGCAAAACTATTTTCTGATCATCAGTGTGATGATCAGAAAATCATAGTCTCGCTAGGTCAAATCCTCGCAGGCCTTCCCATTCCTCTATACAATCCTGAGATGCCATTATTCTATGAAATTCTTGCTCATGAGAAATTCTCGCGAGCTATTTATCAATTGAGCGGCGACTGCATCCGTCTAATGCTTGAATTCGCCAACTGTGGCGCTGGTAAAGGATCTTTATATCTGATAATGTCAAAGATCCTAGATTCGCAAATTTACAAATAGTATTTGAGAAGTATCCGTAGAAAACTTCTTTGCGAATTATGCGATAATAAATATGAGAAATGATAAATCTCATTTGGGGTGCTCTATTGAAGAGAAAAGATAACATTGATCTTTGATAAAGCTGCTCATGCAAGATATTAAGCGGCACTCGGGCAAAAATAATGTTCCTCGGCACTCCAAAGATGAGAAGTGGTGGGTTGTTCCTTTGTTTCGAGTGGACCCTATATCGCGAGGTTCACATGTACTCCTGCGAATCTCACAGACTACCATCCTTGGGAATTTAAGTGGCCCGAGAAGGCAAAGAGGTATACTTCCTATTTCAGATTTGCTTTTGCGATATTTCCTTCCTCTTATATTTACTAGATTTGCAAAATCTTCAGATTACCAAATTGAAAAGAGTTATAGTAGACAATACTCCGATCGATCACGGATGAAGTAAGAAATACTTTCTTTTGTTATTTTTAACAATATTGTTGCCTCTGTTTCTTATCTTCATTCGTGTGCGAAGGTTGTTGAAGAAATAGACATTCCCGAAGCTGCGAAGGTTAAGGGCAAGAATAAAATCACTCTTCGCAAGGATAAATCTTACGCTCCATCTTCTAAAAACGGAAAACCCATCCCTCTTCTCGTTCTAGTTCTCAAACCAGCGAGAGCTCGATGAGGATGAAAATGAGGTTGGTACTTCCTCTGCGAAGGAGAATCACTCAATTACTTCTCGCTATGGCGCAATTGTCTAGTGTCTTCTCCGATTCTATGCAAGGATTAGGAGATGATCATTTATCTCGCTACTTGCGAAGCTCTCGCTAAAATTTGCGATGCCCATTGTTAGAGGATAATGAATCTTTTCGCGGAGTTTCCAGAACATTGACTTCCAGTTTCTTAAATGCTCTCAATGCTTTGGTATGTTCACATTCCTTTGCTTCTCTCGTGACTTCGATTATAAGCTTTATCTTAACAATTTCTTTACTTTCCTTTATAGTCCGGAGAGCTTCCTTTGTTGTTGCCTCGGATCTCGAGAAAAGACGCGACAACCTTGAAAAGAAAAATCTCAACTCAAAGAGAAGATCCAAGAACTAGAAGCGGAAGTTGCGGCGTCTCGCAAGAAAGATGAAAAAATTCAACGGTTGGAAGTTGAGTCTACTTCTCGAGAAGGATAAAATATCTACTCTTCAAAGTGCAAATCAACAACTTTATGGTAAAAAAATTTTACTCTTCAAGTCGTCTTTATTTTGTCATCGCTTTTCTTTGCCGATTTATTATTTTATGAGACATATATAATCTCTTTGAAGAAGCCATTCTTCTCCATTCATTTCGAGCCTATGGATAATGATGTTCTTCTCACTCATCTCAACGAATCTTTAAGTAGTTCGTCAAACAAAGTTGATTCCTTTCCATTAAATGAACTTCAAGCCAAATATAGTCTCTTAGAGATTGAGCATAGATCTAGTTTAGGTTTAGCCAACCGATTTAAACAAATGTATCTTGATTCCCATAAGAAAACCAAAACTTTAAGGAAGAAAATTAGTGGCCTTATAGATGACAAAGACCGCATTGCCAATAAAGGTGCACAGGCATTAGCAAAATTTCAAAAATCTCTTCTCGAAGTACAAATTGAACGAGATGAATCTCTTCATCAGAATGCCATACTTAATGAGCGAAAAGATCAAATTCGTTCGCTTCTCGTTATAAATAATGATGATGAATTCGCTTGGACTGCGAAGGTTCTAGATAATGCCAGAATAACTTAGGTGTTGATGTTAGCCTTCATGCCGAGCATCCGCCTTGGTTAAAGATATGATATCGTCGAGAAAAAGGTTGTTTATTATTCCTTTTTACTTTATTACTCCTTTTTTCTGTAGTATTGCTATTAACTTATTGTCACTTGTTTGCAGAAGCCAAGAAGAGATTTCAGACAAGGATTGAAAAACTTGAATCTGAAAAAGCACAACTCGCAAAGGACCTCTCTATTCGCGACATCAAGTATTCCAAGTTGAAGAAACAACTGCAAGCTACAGTAGCGAATTTTAATAACGATGATGTTCGTTTTCGCAATCAAACTATTGAAACAGTTTGCAATGATCACCGCATTCCTCTTAGTTCATATCCTTGTCTTCTTGATGATATTCCTGAAGATATGCCTTTCTCGGATGTCTCGATAGTGAAGCTAGCGAAGAAGAAGAATCAGCGAAAAGAATGATGGAATTGAAGAATCGACAAAGAAGAAGAATCCTCGAAGAAATAACTTCTTTCTCTTCTTTTCGCTTCTTGTAATATCTGTATATATACCCTTTTAATCTTCCATTTCTATAGCCCCTCATTGTAAATTTCTTGGATTACTAAATATGAATTCAATCTTTGTTTTCTTTACTTGCGAATATTAATCAAGCAATTATTCTTTGTAATACAACTGACCAGCATTATGAATATATAAATCTATCATGTGGAAATGAATAACAAGATTTTATCCTATTCATCCCCATACTTGCCTCTGTTATTTATTTTCAAATGAGAGATTTGATCAATTATCTCTGAGTAATGAACTCTCTGAATTTTGCCCTTATTGTTGGTAACTTTATGAAGAAATATAATCGTTTTCGCAAGCTTATTTGCTTCCTCAATTTTTTGTATGGCTATATCTTTATTTATGTTGAAGTTCACCATTGCGACAAGATCGCAGGACGTCTTCACAAATGAAGAAATCTATTTATCTTGCCTTATCATTTCTTGTGTGGTCTTATTTTGCCTTCCTAATTAAAGGTCTTATTTCGCCACCCCTCGTTGCGACAAAATCGCGAGGACGTCTTTACATTTTCATGTAATAACCCATTAACCTTGTCTTATCATTTCTTAAGTATTTTTGCCTCTGCAGGATATTTTATTTGCGACAATATGATGAGGCTTAAATACTCTTGCGAATGTAAAATCCCATGACATTGCCATCTTCGCGACGAAATCGCAGGACGACTTTACATTTTCATGCAAAAACCCATTGATCTCGTCTTATCCTTGCGTTAGTATTATTGCCTCTACAGGATCATCGCACAAATATGACAAGCCTAAATTTCCTTGCGAAAATAAATCCTCATGACATTTGCGTCTTTTGACACTTATCAGCTCCCTAATGGAGGGTGCCGCCCTTATCTTCTCCCTGGTTGCCCCTTCAAGGAGGCGTACATCGGCCATACAAGACTAGCTCCTCCCATCCGGTCTTAACAACAACCGAGTTGTTTTCGCATGACCTCTTATCCCTTATACCTATATGGTTTATGGTTACGAGACTGCACCCTAAGTGGAGTTTTCTTCGGGCCGAGTGCGGCATATACCAAGACTTGCCAAGAATGGCCGAGACACTTCAAATGCCCCGGGCACTCTTGGCTCAACCGTGTACCCGGCGCCTTGAGCATACATCGACTCCTTGGAAGAGACCCTCGGGCATCCAATCGGGGTATAACCTTTTATATATATAGTTGGAAATCCAAGGTATCTCTCCAGGATAGGCTTTCATGGGCCCCAAATCTCCATGACTCGGGTTCCGGGAGCGGTGTAACCTTTTTCGAGCCATGTCAAGAGATACCCCCTTATATGACGCACTTTATATCTTACATTTGCCTCTTGCGAAATATCATTCGCGAACTAGGGTGTACGCCATAAAGGTTCGTCCCATTCACTCACTCTTTCATTTTTGTTAATTCATTTAATCATTCATTTTGTTTGCTCCTGCTGCTCTCTGCCTCTGCACCATTCAAATCTTTTAATGATTCCTTTCCATCATGATTTTCCACTGTTTTCCTGCATTTGCTTCGCGATGTATCTTCACCTCTTGTATCTATGGTATCCACTATCAACCTTTCTCTCCTTTGTTCATCTTTTATATTTTGCTTCCAGCCCTTTCTTTTTGCAGCTCTTTCCTCGCAACTCTCCACATCAATCTCATAGCATTTTTGTCCTTCCATCCAATCTCCCTTTATAACTCCAACACCGCTAGGATGAGGAAACTTTATACATTGATGATACGTCGACGCTACACCCAGAATTTCGTGCAACCATGGCCTTACGATCAATGCATTATAAGGGGACTCCACATCGACTACACAAAACAAAATTTCAGTTGATAATCCTTGCAAGGGTATTCTCATATGAACTTCTCCTTTAGGCTTATTCGCTGTGACATTGAAACCGTATATTTTGTATGTCGAAGGTATCAATTCTTCATCCTTCCCACCTATAGTCTTGTAAGTATGGTAGAAAAGAATGTTTCTTGAGCTCCCGTATCAATTAATATTCTATTGATCGCCCAGAGTTTTCTCGCTTCATCATCTTCGCCATCTACGGGTTTTGGATTAATTTCCAATTTTACGACCAATGGGTTATCATGCGCCTCTCGCCTTCGGGAATCTCTTACGTAGTGAAAGAAATAATTTGCATTTGCCATTCTTTTAAGCTGCGTGACGCCTTCGCGATGTTCATCACTTCTCATCATCGACATCCCTCGCAAAGACCCTACTGAGAACATCATCATGAAAATCTTCAATTGCTCGGTATGAATGTATAATAGAGTTGCAAAACAAATTTTTGGCTTTCGTTCCAACTCTATTACGAATGTTTCTTTCCCCTTTCTTTGAGTTTGTCTGTGCATCTCTGGTGGTGGTGGTAACGGTTGAACTTTCTCTTCACTTTTTAGAAAGTGATTGACTTTCCTTGGTCAATCATTCCGAGGATGATTCTTTTTATGTTTCTATAGTCATTTGTTAGATGTCCATGAAAGCGATGGTAAGAGCGAGAATTCGTGACTCCCTATCACTGGTGGCGGTTCATTCCCCATGTTCCATGGTGCGGGTATATTTTCCATCAAGAGTATAGCTTCCCATATTTTTCCACACTAGTATTTAGTGGTGGCATTTTGATTTCTTCCCATACTACTCTTGTGACGTGTTTGCCCTCCATGATAATTCCGCCTTTGACTTCCATAAGTTTCTTGCGGATGATCAAGTCTTTGAATTTTGTTATTGCCGCCACGGTTGTAATAATTCCTTTCTCTTTCATATTCTTCCTGATCACGACTTCCTATAGCGAAGTGCTCGCTACTGTATTTATCAATTTGGGTAATAAGCTTGCATTCGCAGCATTTGGATTTGTATTCGCAATGGCTGGGTATGATTCCATCTCATTTTGTCTTTCCTCTAGAGCAATATATTCCTCTGAAGTTCTCGCAACTCGGTCATTGTAATTGTATTCTTGACTCTAAAAACTTGAATATATAACAAATTGGTTGCGAACATAGCGTTTATGAATGATAAAATGAGATATCTTTCATCCACTCGTCCAGCCATCTCTCTACACATCGTCTTCCATCTCACAGTTAAGTGTCTTAAACTTTCGCCAACTCTTTGTTTCAGCCCAAATACATCTTCAATTCCTGGTCGCGAGGAGTTGTTACTTATATATGCCCCTAAGAATATAGCTTGTAAATGGTTGAATGACGTGATTGTGTTTCTTGGTAAACCCTCAAACCATTTCGGTCTTTCTCTGTTAAACTTGATGTGAAATATTTGCACAATATGGCGTCATGATTTCCCACTATAGCATACATCTCACATACGATTTGATGTGTTGTATTGGCAAGTTGTTCCATCAAAAATCTTTGGTTAATGCGGGTAAATTGCACTTTGGGGGTATTCCTCCTAATCGCACTTCTAGCGTAAATGGGGTTTTCGCAGACTTCTTCGATGGCCTCATCCAATTGTCTTCTTCCTCCTCTCTTCTATTGTTCAACATTCCTCTCATCTATGCCAACTCTCTTAAGATTTGTTCATTTACATCAGGGTTCGAATTTATTGGTCTTTTTAGCTCTGCCTCTCTCCTTCTGCGTTCATGTCTACCTTGATATTCTTGTTCAGCATTTTCTTATCTTCTTTTTCTGCGACTTTCTCCTTCATCTCGTTCACGAATTCGCACACCATTGTATCTATCATTTTCTCTTCTTGGTTGTCTATCAGTTCTCCTTTGTATTCTTTCATATTCTTATTTGATATTTCCATTGTTGCGATTTTGCTCACGCCTTCTTTATCGATTGTCATGATTGTTCTGCCGAATTGCTTCCTCCAATTCTCGTTCTTCCATTTCTACTCTTAATCTTTCCCTTTCGCAAGCTAGACACGCTTGTTCAATATAATGCTTTTCGATGTCATCTTCAATTTCCTTTTATTTCCTCTGTGTTTCTCTCCCATGCAGTATTCTTCTTCCTTCTTCCTGATTTTGTTCACCAATTGGACTATTCTACTGCCTATTTCCTTGATTTCCATCATTTTGGTCATTCTGTAAAATCTCAGGACGTGGAATACACACCACTTCCCTTCTTTCGCAGCATCCTTCACCGAGATTTGGCTCTCTTTCTAGATTTTCTTCATTAACATTTTCTTCAGGTAATATTCTCCTCATATCATCTCTAACCGATCCTGATCTTGATCTGGTATTACTTCTCGACCTCCTATTCTAAAACCTCATATTTTCCATTCTTAACTCATGGTTTTGCCTTGTTAAATTTGCGCGTTCTTCCGCTTCTAATCGCCTTTCTTCATGTATTGTTTGCCTCAACATTTCTAATGCTGCGATTTCTTCATTTCTATGAGCTGTTTCTCCCATTTCTTCTCGATTTCTCTCCTCTTGTCCATTATTTATCAATTGTTGCACTTCTTCTCTTTCTTCCATAGAATCCGATCTCCATGTATGCACACTCATCCTATCATAATCTATTACTCTATTTGGTCTTTGGTTGAATTGGTGGTTGAATTTGACCTTCTTCTCTATCTCTTGCGTTTATTCTTGATGGTTCACCTACTTCATTTCTCCTTTCTCTCAGCTAATCTCCGCTTCTCCTTACAATTGTTGGTTGTTCTGACGCATTCCTTCTTCTAGCCATTTCTCAATTTTAGTAAGTTGTTGAAAATTATGCGAAATTTCTTTCTTGTTACTCCTGATTCTTTCAATTCACAAGGTTGATCTCTACTCAGTCCCTGTTTCTAGCGCATATGTAGTTGCAGGAAATCCCACACTACACCCCTCACTAGAATTTATTCAACTAATCCATTTGAAGATGAATAACTATAGATTTTATTGATTATTTTCTTGAAATGTTTACAAAGGAAGATAGAACAGAGCTAAAGAAATTATAATCACTCTAAATTTTCTCTCTCCTAATGACTTGCTTAACAATTCAAAAAGAACTCCCCCTACAACAGACTTACTCACCCCTTTATATAGGGTAGTACACAGTGGATGATGACTAAAGTTTGTCCTTTATTTTCGGGAATAACTCGCGAAGTGTCGCAAGTGTATAAGTGTTCATCCTCGCGACACTCTTAACCTTCGCCAGATTTTCACATCTTCCTAGGGTTCTGGCTGTCGTCATCCATTGCGTCATTTATTTTACTTCCCTGCGACACCTTTGCAATGCTGTCGTTTATTAATCTCGCGAAGTATTGATGTCGCGATATTCTAATCCTACACCACTTTCGTATTCATAATCACTATCAGACAAATTAGGGATTTCATCTTCTTCAACTTCCAGAGGTTCGATAGATACGGGATCGAGAGATTTGGACAATAGTATATTATTCACGATGACTTCTGCTTTGAGATGAAATTGGCGAAGGAGTGCCTTCTGGTGATTTCTACTCTTGATGTCTTTGGAGTGAATAAGGTAATCCAATCTTCTTTCGGCCCGGTCGCGAGACTTATCAAGAGTAGAAGTAAGTAACGCATCCTCCTTGCGAATCTTGGCATAGTTAGACTCCAGAATAGAAAGGGAGGAGCGAAGATCTCTCTCAGACTCTGCAAAAACAAAGAACAAAAGGAGTTATATAAACAAAAGATTTGAAGACTTGATAAAGGAAGAATAGATGAGGCAGTCAATTTCTATGACTACCTTCCTTTTGCGAAATAAGATGTTGGGTCAAAGCCAAGCAGCTATTCTCCAAGTGATCCATGGCATTGTCAAAATTATCTCCAACCAAACCTTTTAATCGAGAGCGCAAACTCTTTTCGTTGGAAACAAGCAAGTTATTTTCCTTAACAAAGAGAAGAATATGATTCTTTTAACTTGGAATATTGGTCTTTCAGTTGGCTGGTTTTCACACTTAAAGTTATTCTACCCTGAATAAGTTTATCCCTCTCAACTGTGACTTCTTGAAGTTTACTACTCAGCGAACATAGAGATTGTTCCTGTTCATTACATATTTTCTGACAGACATCAAGCTGTTGCGAAGCGATCACCATCTTGTTTAACAAAACTCGCTTCTCTTGAGATAGAGTTCCATTCCCATCTGATAAGGTTTCCAACTCCAAATTAGATTTACTCAAAGAATAAAGAGATGAGATAATTCATTATTCAGCGAGTCTTGCTTCTGAACTAAGTGAACATTCTCTTGGGTAAGATTATCTATTTGATCAACAGAGTATGTATGAAGATTATCTAACTGGTTATATTGCTTCATCCAAACATCTCTATCCATTCGAGTTTCTTCAATGATGATTCCAACTGATATATCTCCATTTTTCGTTTACGGTTTAAAGCTTGAAAGGCGAACAATGTCTTCAAAAAAAAAAAAAAAAAAAAAAAAAGGTGGGGAGGAGAATTAATACCTTTTAATTCTTCGTTCTTCTTGCGAAGATTATCACGATCCAGCGAAATATTTTGAAGATTATTCTTCAATGTCTTAACTTCTTGTTCTAAAGACATTTGCGACATTTTGTCAGAATCGAAATATTTACTCAAAGACTCGCAAACGCTAAACCTGATGGGATCAACGGAGGTCTTCTTGACATCATTCATGATGTCTGATAAAACTTTGAAAGCTACATCCATCCCCTCCAGGTTTTCTTTGGTAAGAGGGATAGACCCAGATGAAGAGGTAACGGTGGGAGAAGAAGGAAGAATTGAGTCATCCTTGGTCATAGAAATTCCAGAAGAAGAAATATGATGAAGATTAATGAGTGGGGGTGAGACAGAGGCATTGATGGTAAAAGTAGAAAGGGGTCCATCTTGAGGAACTTCATTGATGGAAAATTCGGGAATATCGATAAAGTGGCATTTTCGAGAGATGGTGAGAATAGGAGGAGGAATTGATTTATCTGCGAAGATATCGCGAGGAGAAGATGGTTTATCCTGCGAAGAAGGAATTGATTTATCCTGAAGATATCGCAAGAGAAGATGGTTTATCTGCGAAGATACTTTGCGGGAGGAGTTATGAGATTGAATGAAGGAAAGGAAATAGAAGATGCAACGAGGCTTAGAACGGCGAGGTTTCTTAGGGGATTTATCAATATTTTTGTCATCTGCGAATTACAAGTTAAATAAGAAACAAGAGGCAACAATATTGTTATTAGAAGAGTAGATGTTTCTTAAATACCTTGTCATTCGCGAGGCTTTCTTTTAGTAACGGTAACTTTCGATTGCGAAGCCGGGGGAATAACGGGGTTCGGGACGGTGAACTTGGTGTTAGATTTGTTCTTATTGAAACAAAAACAGCAAAGGAATCATTAAAAGAAGAACAATGTCAAAACAAAACAACTTTAACAGGAGAGATCAATCACAAAAAGATCAAATTCAGCAAAATTAACAAACCTTGATGGCTCCATAGAAAAAGTAGCAGAAAAGAGATGAGAACAGTAGCAGAAGAAAGAAAAACAGCACTAAAAGTTGCAGACGATGAAGAAGACGAAGTAAAAGAAAAGAAACACTTTCATAAGGAACTCCTCCTTAAATAGGCAAGAAAAGGGTAACCAGATAGCATTAAATGTGCCGGTAAAAAGGGGAAATTTTAGACACGTGTAAGCGGTCATCCCTAATTCACGGAATCTTGTCGGCAAAAATTGATGAAAAACAAATGGTTGCGGCATTTCAAAAATACTAGTTCTCATGACATTCTCTTCTTCGCAGAGAAGACATGAGAAGAGGCAAGATGTAGGATCAGAATATCGCGACATCAATACCTCGCGAGATCGATAAACGACAGCATTGCGAAGGTATCGCAGATGAGTAATATAAATGACGCAATGAATGACCACAGCCAAAACACGAGAAAGATGTGAAGACCTAGCGAGATCTAGGGGAGTTGCGAGATTATATATTTGTACACTTGCGATATTTCGCAAGTTATTCCCGAAAATAAAGGACAACATAGCTGTCATCCATTATGTAATACCCTATATAAGGAGCCGAGCAGGCCTATTGTAAGGGATCTTTTTTCGAGTGTTGGGCAAGTCATTAAGAGAGAGAAAGTTTAGAGTGATTGTAATTCTTTAAGTGATTTCCATTTCATCTTGTAAACATTTTAAGAGTTTAATCAATAAAAATTACAATTGTTCATCCTAAAAATGATTTGATTGTATAGATTCTTGTGAGGGGTGTAGTGTAGGATTTCCTGCAACTACAGGTCTCATAGGAAGTGGGAGTGATTGAGTGATGGAAGAGTGGAGTAATGTGTAACTGCCAGAAACCACGCCCCCACTATGAAGGAAGCGGGTTTGTTTACACCCACTACTTCTTTTCTCCACTAACTGCCCTGTTTTCCTGACACTTTCTTATGATGGACGTGTTGCACGCCGCACGCTGTAAACCGCCAGACCAATACCCTGATGAGCATCCCCCAGTTTATGACATGTTTGATGTCTCGAGTGTTTTGTGAAAAACGTGTAGCAGATTTCTACGTGTGGCAAGTCAAAGTCAAGAGACTTGCCATAGGAAAATAGCATGTGATGCTATTAGGCTTGCCTTGGTTGGCCGCCTAAAACTTTCCACAGGACTGTCAATTCCATGGAGAATTTGGACGACTGAGATTGTAGCTTATGAGAAAGGATGGCCATTGATTATGGTCACATCCCGTTGTATAACAAAGTGGCACCATTGGCATAGTGGCGCCCGGCGTAGCCATGACATAGCGGCATGCCAGTGGCGTAGCCGTGGTAGCTGTTTTGGCATATTGGTGTTAGACCGAAATAGGGCTCCGACAACATTGGCCCTATTGCCACATCAATCCCAATGTTCTGGAAAACGTTACTTGGCTTGGTTGGCGTAGCAACTTTGCCTAAATTAGGGTTTGGCGTGCCAAAATGATAGGTGTAGAATACACCGTATTTACTATCTATAGAGTTTATGCTTTCTTTGCTATTTTTCTTGTAAATTATGTATTTTACGCTTGTTTTGAGTTTTATAGCTACTATGGAGTCACACGGAGGAAAAGAAGAAGAAATCACCCAATTTGAGAAAAAGGGGCAAAATTGTCATTTCAGGGGTGAACACTATTTGGAGCCCAGTCATGGTTAGGGGGCAACTCTGTTTTGAAGGAGCACTAAATACAGCCGATTCAAAGTTAAGGAGCTGTCATCTGGTTAACCCTTAGCAGTGACCGGATGCTGAATATCCAGTCCCAGCTTTATTACCCTTACCCTAAATCGAGAAACACTTTACTCTCCTTTAATTCATTCTCACCTGGCGAGAAGAAACGCGAGGCAATGCGGCTGCGTCGAAATCGAGAGAGATTGGAGAGGGATTAATGGGTTTGTTGGTTGATAAATCAAGATAGAAAATCAGATCAAAACTCGTAAGATCAGACATAAATTGAAATTAGGGTTCGATGTTGCATCTGTGAATCGATTGAGACGTTGCTGGTTCCGACCAGATAGAGAACAGTCGATGAACGAACAGGGAGAATTGATGAAGTCTGAAATTGAGATGGGTTGCAGTCGAGAGGAGAAAGAACATGGGTATTGAACTAACGGAGATGATGATGATCTTTGGTAATTTCGTGGAGAAGGCATTTGAATCCAGAAAGGCGAGAAGAAGGGTATGCTATAGAAGAGACAAATTCGGGGTTGTTGATGATGCGATTCGAGAGATGATGAGAAAGGGGATCCGAGGTTCTTTGAATCTGTAATGAAATTGAAGATGTTGATGAATGTCTTTGTTGAATCGAAGATGGTGGTATTTGTTGAAGTTCTAGTGGAATGGGTATGAAGCCGAGAATGAATCAAGACGAAGAGAAGGAAATTGAGAGTCTACTAGGCTCAGGAACAATGGGTTTTGTGGCCGGAAAATCAAGACAGGTTAGATGGTTGTTGAATAGGGTTCTGTGGATGAATCAAATCGAGAGTAGCTGTTAATGGGATGAACCTGATGCTAGGAAATTGAAGCTACAGTGAAGACTGAAACATTGCACGAATTGAGAAATCAATTAAGATGGTGTTGTCACGTAACGATGGTGGATGAGATGTAAATGATTTGTCAAGATAAGGGTTGTTGTGTTGATGTTGTGGGTAATGGCGATAACGATGAATTATCGATTAAAGGATGGGTTGTGAAACAGCTGCGAGACAAGAAGGAAAGAGCCCGGTGATCTTGTGCAAGATATTGCAGGAGATGGTTCTTGAATGCTTATGGTGAATGCAATACTGGGGAAGTATGATGTTGCCGGGGATTGACAGGAAGTAGTGATCTTTGTGAGCTTTCTAATGGAGTTGCAATGCAAATGAATGGAGCGGTTCGAGAATATGGAGGAATGGTTTGGTAGTATGGCGTTTGCATTTGAGTTTCACCTGGAGCTCTTTGGAGGAGGTAAGGAGAACTAAATGGTGATGTTTTGATGGAATTGGTTGAGAACAAGACAGGGAGACCCATGGATGGTAGTAGTGACGATTTTATGAGAAGACTTGCCGGAGAATTGTGCATTCGAGCCTGGAGATGCAGGGAGGAAGTTGTGTTGATGCCATGAAGGCACCGGTGGTAATTGTGTTGTGAGTTTGTGTTTGGAGCTGCGGGGAAGAGCATGAAGTTAAATGAGTTTTGGGGCGGATGCAAAATGCTGTGGAATGAAGGCACAGCCATCATGGCTGGATTTTCCCAGCTGAAGTGCAATGATGGTGCAACACAAGTTCAGGCTAGTGCAATGGCCTTGGCCAATACCAACTCATTCAATCAGCTGAGTCAGTGACTGACTCATACCTTAACTCGGTCTGATTTCTGGGTTGACCCGGATGACTCTCTGGATCGGTTGACCCGACTGACTCTCCTGGCCGATTTGACTCGTTGACCGGTGACTGGTTTGACTTTGCCGGTCACCTGAGATACTTTCCGGTGCCGGATTCCGGCCAAATTCCGGCCATAATACCAGCTTTCCGGCGACCAAAATTACAGATTTTTTGTGTTGGATTCTTCTCATGGGTGTGAAGACTTGGACTTGGAATTGGATGGAGAATTTGGGTCAAATTTGGAAAGAGAAGATGGAAGATGAGGAAGACTTGAATTTGGAAATTGAATTGCTAAAGGAAAGGGGTTCTATTCTTTGGAAGATATGGAGAACATTGAAGCCTATAAGTAGAGAAGTTCTCTACACACTTTTACATATCTCTTTACACACCTCTCTACACACACAACACTTGTGTTTTTACTTGCTTTTGAAAATTCTTCTTTTTAATTATTTGTGTGAACTTGAAAAATTCTCCCTTTAATTATTTGTGTGAATTTCAAAAACATGAGTAGCTAATTTTCTTATTGATTGAGGATGAATTCCTAGTTCTTTACATGATTTGAGTTTTGTTTCAATTCTATCTTGAAGTTTTTCACATGATTATCGTTTGTTTTTACTAATAGGAATGTTTATTCATTCATGATTGATTGATAGATTGTTTAGAGTGCACGCTAAATTGATTTTTTAATTTGATCTAAAGCTAGTGAAAGTTAGGGGATAAGTAATCGTTTCTTGACTCTTTACATAAGTAGCAAACACGAGACCTTGCGGAGGGATTCCGTGGAGCGATTGTGTGTAAAAACAACGCTAGAAAGTGGACCAAGCGAACCGAGTTTAACTACTAGTACTAAACCTAAATTCATAGATCTTAATGCATTCGGGGAATTACATCTTGTAAGCGAACCTCAAGGTGGTTCTTTTGAATAGAATCGATAACTAAGCGGACTTGTTACTCGGTGAAATAAGGGATTTTGGGGCTAGCTAAGCGAACCCTTTATCCTACGGTTGGTGATAATCTGTGACTAATAACATGTGGATGAAAAACATAATTTGAATCAGTGTTTTGCAACGAAGAAGGATTCCTTGGTCTTGTCTCTCTTATTGATTTCAACTTTATCTTTTAATTGCTTTGTTTACTTTCTTTTGTTTTACACATCCCCCCTTTTGTGACAATTAAGACAACTAGAACCTCTTGCTCCTCGTGGGAACGAACTTGACTTCCATTATATTATTTTTAATTGAGTGGAAATAAGATATTAATTTGATTGCACCTACGACACGCATCAAATTTTGGCGCCGTTGCCGGGGAGCAGCGGACGATTTTAGTTGTTTTTATTTTTCTTTTTGCTTTATTCTTGCTTTGTTAGATTTTATACCGTATCTAACTTAGTTTTCGAGAATCTTGTTTCAGGTGCTATACCTTTGGTGAATGCTTAAAAAGGGTAGACCGAGTCCAATACGTCTTCGATCCGGCACTCAACTAAAGGATTTCATTCGAGCGGTTAACACTCCACTTCCTCCTTCTTCATCAAGTGATTTCACAGATTCGGACAAAGAGGAAGAAACAATGGCTGATCGTACACTCAAGGACCTAACTTCTCACAGGCTTGATACACAACAATGGTGTATCCAAACTAACTCAACCTTCGAGATCAAGCCGGGGTTGATTAGAGAGTTACCAAAGTTCCATGGCATGGTGAATGAGGACCCAAACAAACATCTTATGGACTTCTATACCATAGTTATGGCCATGCTTCCACCGGAGACCAATGCGGATGGAGCAATGTTGAAAGCTTTCCCGTTTTCTTTGGCGGGCAATGCTAAGGAATGGTTATATTATTTGCCTTCCGGAAGTATCACAACATGGAATGGGATGAAGAAACTTTTCCTCGAGAGATATTTTCCCGCATCCAAAGCTACTCAAATTCGCAAGGAGATTTGTGGGTTGAAGCAACATGTGGGAGAGTCATTGTATGAATGTTGGGAGCGATACAAGAGATTGGTGGCAAGCTGTCCACACCATCAATTTAGTGACGTTATGATACTCCAATACTTCTACGAAGCTCTCAACCCAAGTGATAGGTCTCTTCTTGACGCCGCGGGTGGTGGTGCACTAGTGAACAAGACGGTGACCCAAGCTACCGAGTTGATTGAAAGTATGGATGCGAACTCGCAACAATTCTACACAAGAGATGAACCCATGGTTAGGCGAGTGCATGAAGTTAGTGATTCATCATCACATCTTGATCAAAGGATGGGTAACATGGAGATAATGATTCAAAGGATGGCCGCGGTAATTATTCCGGATGGTGAGACCGAACAAGTAAATGCTTTATATCCAAATCAAAGGCCAAGGTACGATCCATACTCCAATACTTACAATCCCGGTTGGAAGGATCATCCTAATTTTAGTTATGCAAACAAGCAAGCGGAGGCTCCTAATCCATATGCGCAACAAGGTGGTTTCCAACAATCACGTTTCCAACCTCAACAACAATTCCAACCACAACAAGTCAAGGAGCGTGATTCTTCGAATGATGACAAGCTTAGTGCGTTAATGCAAGGCATGCAAGGTCTTACTTCTATGTTACAACAAAGCCAACAAAAGACCGATTCGGCCATCAAGGATTTACAAACTCAAATGGGACAATTGGCGACCGATGTGAACTTATTGAAATCTCAAGCATCCACAAAACTTCCTTCACAACCATTTGTGAATCCAAGAGAGAATGTTAATGCGGTTACCTTACGAAGTGGAAGACAAATGGAGGGTCCAAGTCATCATGAAGAAGTTAGTGAAGAGGTAGTCAAAGACAAGGATGAAGCCACACCAAAGGAGAATTCAACACCAACCGACCAATCCAAGGAACCGGTTCCTACTTTCACTACTCCACCTCCTTTTCCTAGTCGTTTTGCTAAATCCAAGAAAGAAGCTCAAGACAAGGCACTTATGGATATTTTCAAGAAGATTAAAATCAACATCCCATTCATTGAGGCCATCAAGACAATTCCAAGGTATGCTAAGTTCATGAAGGAATTATGCATCAAAAAGGATAGGTTACTTGATAATCAAATTACTAAAGTTGGCGAGAGTGCGTCGGCTATGATATTGAAGAAGATGCCTACAAAGTGTACGGATCCCGGTGGTTTCACGGTGCCAATTACTATTGGTAAGAAAAGGTTTGAACATGCTTTACTTGATTTGGGAGCTTCCATTAGTGTGATGTCGGCCGAAATATATGACTCCTTGAATCTTGGACCTTTGAAAGAGACGAGAGTTATTATCCAATTAGCGAACAAGTCTAACATATATCCAAAGGGGCTTGTAGAAGACGTGCTAGTGCAAGTAAATGAGCTTATTTTTCCGGTGGACTTCTTTGTGGTGGATATGGATAACAATGAGAACCGATCATCTACTTCTTTACTTCTTGGGAGGCAATTTATGAAGACCGCAAAGACGAAGATTGATGTTGATAAGGGTACACTCACTATGGAATTCGACAAGGACTTAACATATTTGAAGCCATGCGCTACCCAAGTGATGTGCATTCCGTTTACTCTATTGATGTGGTTGATTCATTAGCGCAACAAATGGTGGAATTGAATCAAGAGGATGAACTTGATGTGGTGTTGCAAAAGAGCATTGAATTGGACATCCACGGCTTGTCTAACTTGGATGTTGAAATCTCCAAGGAATTGGTGGAGATGTGTGGGGCCTTGGCGACATTGCAAGAAGCTAAAAAGGGTAATGTTTCATATATTTCTTTACCCGTGAGTGATGAAATACTTGTACCATCTATTGTGAAGGAGCCCAAACTAGAATTGAAGCCGCTTCCGGACCATTTGAAGTATGCTTTCTTGGGAGATGGAGATGAGCTTCCGGTGATTATTGCAAAGAACCTCACACCGGTACAAGAAGACTGTTTGCTTAGAGTCTTGAGAGAGCACAAAACGGCTATTGGGTGGACAATTACGGACATCAAAGGCATTAGTCCATCCATGTGCATGAATAGGATTCTAATGGAAGAAAACGTGAATCCGGTACGTGATGCTCAACGTCGGCTTAATCCTCCCATGATGGAGTTTGTGAAAAAAGAGATACTCAAATTGCTAAGTGTGGGGGTAATCTACCCAATTTCCGATAGCAAGTGGGTTAGTCCGGTACAAGTGGTACCAAAGAAGTCCGGAGTCACGGTTGTTCGAAATCAAGACGATGAACTTGTTCCTACAAGAGTTCAAACCGGTTGGAGAGTGTGCATTGACTATAGAAAGCTTAATTCCGCAACCCGAAAGGATCACTTTCCTTTGCCTTTCATTGATCAAATGTTGAAGCGGTTAGCGGGGCATTCTTATTATTGCTTCTTGGATGGTTATTCGGGATACAACCAAATTGTTATTGCACCGGAGGACCAAGAGAAGACCACTTTCACTTGTCCGTTTGGAACGTTTGCATATAGACGGATGCCGTTTGGCCTTTGCAATGCGCCGGCTACTTTTCAAAGATGCATGGTAAGTATATTCTCGGATTATGTGGAGCGCATCATCGAGGTATTTATGGATGACTTTAGTGTTTATGGAAATTCTTTTGATGGTTGTTTAAACAACCTTGAACTAGTTCTTAAACGATGCATAGACACAAACCTTGTCCTTAATTGGGAGAAATGTCACTTTATGGTAAACCACGGCATAGTACTTGGTCACATTGTGTCCTCTCGAGGGCTCGAAGTGGACAAGTCAAAGATAGATTTAATAAGAAACTTACAATATCCCACTTCGGTGAGGGAGATACGTTCATTTCTTGGCCATGTAGGTTTCTATAGGCGGTTTATCAAGGATTTCTCCAAAATCTCCATGCCGATGTGCAAGTTATTACAAAAGGAGGTACCTTTTGACTTCAACAAGGAATGCAAGGATGCTTTTGACAAATTGAAAGAAATGTTGACAAGTGCGCCGATTATCAAATCACCGGATTGGAATCTTCCATTTGAATTAATGTGTGATGCTAGTGATTATGCGGTTGGAGCCGTTTTGGGTCAAAGAGTGGACAAGTTGTCCCATGTCATCTATTATGCATCTAGGACCCTTAATGATGCACAAATCAATTATTCTACCACGGAAAAGGAGTTATTGGCTATAGTTTTCGCGTTGGAAAAATTTCGATCATACTTGGTGGGTACAAAGGTTATTGTGTATTCCGATCATGCCGCACTAAGACACTTAATAAAGAAGAAAGAAGCTAAGCCAAGATTAATCCGGTGGATCCTATTGTTACAAGAGTTCGACATAGAAATTCGTGATAAGAGGGGTGTGAAGAATACCGTTGCGGATCATCTTAGTAGACTTGTTATGTCTCAAGAAGAACTTCCATTATATGACCGCTTTAGGACGAACAACTTTTCTCCATGGAAGAATCAACACCTTGGTATGCGGATATAGTGAATTACTTGGTGACAAGGAAAGTACCTAATACAATGTCTAACTTCCAAAATATGAAACTTAAGAAGGTAGCTAAGCAATATGTGTGGGATGAACCATGCTCATGGAAATATGGCGTTGATCAAATAATGCGAAGGTGCGTACCTAACTCCGAATTTCAATCCATCCTCTCCTTTTGCCACACTTTTGCTTGTGGTGGCCATTTCGGTTCTAAACGCACCGCTCTCAAAGTTCTCGAGAGTGGATTTTATTGGCCCACCTTGTTTGAAGATTCATATGTTTTTTGTAAATCGTGTGATAGATGTCAACGAACGGGCAATCTAGGTGCTCGAAATCAAATGCCACTCACACCAATTCTCGCCGTTGAGATTTTGATGTGTGGGGTATCGATTTTATGGGCCCTTTTGTCAATTCGAATGGAAACTTTATATACTTCTTGCCGTAGATTATGTTTCGAAATGGGTGGAAGCTAGAGCCACCAAAACTAATGACTCTCAAGTTGTTTGTGATTTTGTAAGAGAAAACATATTCGCAAGGCATGGTACACCAAGAGTGGTGATAAGCGATGGAGGCTCACATTTCAAGAAGGCTTTCCACGCTCTCCTCAAGAAGTACAACATAACACACAAAATTGGTACGCCTTACCATCCACAAACTAGTGGACAAGCGGAAATTTCAAATCGTGAGATCAAGTCCATTCTTGAGAAAACGGTGAATACCACAAGGAAAGATTGGAGCTTTGAGCTCAACGATGTACTTTGGGCGTATAGAACGGCGTATAAGACACCGATTGGTATGTCTCCATATCGGTTGGTTTATGGCAAGGCTTGTCATCTTCCGGTTGAACTTGAACATAAGGCTTATTGGGCGATAAAGAAATTCAACATGGAGTATGATGAAGCGGGGAAACAAAGGAAGTTACAACTAAATGAGCTAGAGGAGATACGTAATGATGCTTACGAAAGTGCCCGTATTTACAAGGAAAAGACCAAGCTTTTTCATGACAAGATGATTTCTCGTAAAAGCTTCATCGTGGGACAAAAAGTCCTTTTATATCATTTTCGCCTTAAACTATTTCCTGGAAAGTTAAGGTCCCGTTGGATTGGACCGTATGTTGTTACTAATGTTTTTCCTCATGGTGCAGTTGAAATTACTAGTTTTAGAGACAATTCGGTTTCCAAAGTCAACGGCCATAGATTGAAGCCATACTATGAGAACATCGCTTATGTGAATGTGGATGAACTTTCATTTGGAGATGCACTCCCTCTGGAGGAGTAATGTGCAGCAAGAGCTAAGTCGGGCCGTCGACTTTAAAACAAGCGCTTAATGGGAGGCAACCCATAGGTTTTGTATTTCTTATCCTTTTGCTTTTTATTTTTGTTTATTTTTTTTCTTGTTTCTTATCATGTTAAAATTTTCCACCTTGACTTTACTAGGACGATTCAATTACATTGAGGACAATGTAAGGTTTAAGTGTGGGGGAGTGGTTAAACATGTATTTATTTAAAAAAAAAATATTTAAAAAATTAAAAATTAAAAAAAAAAAAAAAGGTTTTACATAAAACCTCCAACTTTTAGAGATTTTAGAATCACTAGCATATTTCTAGGTATGTTTACATAGAGAATTCTGACCGACATAATTGAACTTGGAAATGTTAGGGAACTACATTCGGATTTCTTGCTTGTTTGAGTGTTAAATAATGGATTTAATCATGCCGGTGATGCGAATTTGGTGCAGGGAGAAATGCATTATTAGAGTTGCTTTGATCAATCATTAGTGGAGACTACCCGTATTCATATCATGTGAGGCACCGACCAGAAATTTTTCCATCTACTAAAGAGCTTTCTTTTGAGTGTGTGTCACCGTACGTAAATTCCGGGTAGAATGGTGAGCTACCCAACCTCCCACCAATAGAAGCACTACTCTTTGATCTCTTGAGTGCTAATTTTGTCAATCATAAGGGTGACGTCTATAGATGAAAGCCTCCTTCTTGTAGTTCAATTTGCAGTTAGCATCATTCTCTCTCTCGACAACAACGGATCCATAGAAACACCATCATCATCAACAAGGAGAGACATCAAAATCTACAAGGAAAGTTGAAGAAGTTTAAGGTTTACAAGCAACGGAACGAGAAAAAGAGCAAATTTCAAACTCAAGTAAAGCAACATACAAATGAGCGGATTTTACATATATGTTGAGGACTTACAATACAATGAGGTAATTTTATATCCAAGTATGAAGACTTATTTATAAGAGCGAAGAAAATAAAAAGGTGAGAATTGTTGAAGTTTATGATTTCGAGACGATACAAGTTGTGAAGAATCAAGCGGTAAAATACTTCTCCCATGGCCACGGTTTGTTTTCACTTTGTTATATTTCTCTAGTTTTCTCAAAAAAAAAAATTTGAAAAAAAAAAAAAAAAAAATTGAAAAAAAAAAGAAAAAAATAAATAAAAATAAGCCGTGGGGAAGGAAGATCTATAAGGAAGTTTCAAGCGACAAGGATTTAAGGTAAAAAGAGTTACAAAGTGTCAAGGATTTATGAAATTCGAGAGTTTATCATCAATAGTTGAAACCGAAGACGAAGACCAAGAAGATCAAGACGAGGAGCGGAAGACGTTTCTATTGGATGCCGTGAGAGTGGTGTTATCGTAATTGGCGATCGGATGTGAAGGTGAGTAATTAATCTCATCCTCGATAATAGTGGTTGATTTCTTTTCTTAGAGATCGTCAGAAAAATGGTTTTTCAAAATGTTAAAAGATGTGGGTTTTTAAAAATATTTCGGAAGTTGTCCTTCCTACCATTCAACGTGTTGCGGGATTTCTCTCTTCATTCCTACCTGCACACATGTGAGACCCATAAAAAAAGCCGTCTTTTTGAGTGCAATTATCATAAAATCCTTTTTGGTGAGGCAGAAGTCGAGGCGAAATGCTTATTGATCGTTTCTCAAACACGCGTTCTCTCATTATGGTGTGGTTATTTCTCACTCGACATTTAAGAATGAGAATATGTTCTTTAGTATTTTTAACTTCTTATTACTAGCATGCGAAACTCTATGTCCTCATAGCTCTTTGGATGCTCGGACGGGAACGCTTTGAAGTTGTGAGTTTTAGTTTGATTTGCTCGAGGACTAGTAAAGTCTAAGTGTGGGGGAATTTGATAGGTGTAGAATACACCGTATTTACTATCTATAGAGTTTATGCTTTCTTTGCTATTTTTCTTGTAAATTATGTATTTTACGCTTGTTTTGAGTTTTATAGCTACTATGGAGTCACACGGAGGAAAAGAAGAAGAAATCACCCAATTTGAGAAAAAGGGGCAAAATTGTCATTTCAGGGGTGAACACTATTTGGAGCCCAGTCATGGTTAGGGGGCAACTCTGTTTTGAAGGAGCACTACATACAGCCGATTCAAAGTTAAGGGGCTGTCATCTGGTTAACCCTTAGCAGTGACCGGATGCTGAATATCCAGACCCAGCTTTATTACCCTTACCCTAAATCGAGAAACACTTTACTCTTCCTTTTATTCATTCTCACTGGCGAGAAGAAACGCAGGCATGTGACTGCGTAAATCGAGAGAGATTGGAGAGGGATTAATGGGTTTGTTGGTTGATAAATCAAGATAGAAAAGCAGATCGAAACTCAGAAGATCAGACAGAAATTGAAATTAGGGTTCGATGTTGCATCTGTGAATCGATTGAGACGTTGCTGGTTCCGACCAGATAGAGAACAGGTCGATGAACGAACAGGGAGAATTGATGAAGCTGAAATTGAGATGGGTTGCAGTCAGAGAGGAGAAAGAACATGGGTATTGAACTAACGGAGATGATGATGATGCTGGTAATTTCGTGGAGAAGTTATGGCTGAATCCGAGAAGCTGAGAAGAAGGGTATGCTATAGAAGAGACAAATTCAGGGTTGTTGATGATGCGATTCAGAGATGATGAGAAAGGGGATCTGAGGTTGCTGAATCTGTAACAGAAATTGAAGATGTTGATGAATGTGATGTTGAATCGAAGATGGTGGTATTTGTTGAAGTTCTAGTGGAATGGGTATGAAGCCGAGAATGAATCAAGACGAAGAGAAGGAAATTGAGAGTCTACTAGGCTCAGGAACAATGGGTTTTTGTGGCAGGAAAATCAAGACAGGTTAGATGGTTGTTGAATAGGGTTCTGTGGATGAATCAAATCGAGAGTAGCTGTTAATGGGATGAACCTGATGCTAGGAAATTGAAGCTACAGTGAAGACTGAAACATTGCAGGAATTGAGAAATCAATTAAGATGGTGCTGTCACGTAACGATGGTGGATGAGATGTAAATGATTTGTCAAGATAAGGGTTAAGCTGTGTTGATGTTGTGGGTAATGGCAGTAACGATGAATTATCAGTTGCAGGATGGGTTGTGAAAGGCTCTGAGACAAGAAGGAAAGAGCGGTGATCTTTGTGCAAGATATTGCAGGAGATGGTTCTTGAGCTGCTTATGGTGAATGCAATACAGGGAAGTATGATGTTGCCAGGGATTGACAGGAAGTAGTGATGCTGTGAGCTTGCTAATGGAGTTGCAATGCAAATGAATGGAGCAGTGCCTGAGAATATGGAGGAATGGTTTGGTAGTATGGCGTTTGCATTTGAGTTTCACCTGGAGCTGCTGGAGGAGGTAAGGAGAACTAAATGGTGATGTTTTGATGGAATTCAGTTGAGAACAAGACAGGGAGACCCATGGCTGGCAGTAGTGACGATTTTATGAGAAGACTTGCCGGAGAATTGTGCATTCGAGCCTGGAGATGCAGGGAGGAAGTTGTGCTGATGCCATGAAGGCACTGGTGGTAATTGTGTTGTGAGCTGTGTTTGGAGATGTAGGGAAGAGCATGAAGTTAAATGAGTTTTGGAGGAAGATGCAGCTGTGGAATGAAGGCACAGCCATCATGGCTGGATTTTCCCAGCTGAAGTGCAATGATGGTGCAACACAAGTTCAGGCTAGTGCAATGGCCTTGGCCAATACCAACTCATTCAATCAGCTGAGTCAGTGACTGACTCATACCTTAACTCGGTCTGATTTCTGGGTTGACCCGGATGACTCTCTGGATCGGTTGACCCGACTGACTCTCCTGGACGATTTGACTCGTTGACCGGTGACTGGTTTGACTTTGCCGGTCACCTGAGATACTTTCCGGTGTCGGATTCCGGCCAAATTCCAGCCATAATACCAGCTTTCCGACGACCAAAATTACAGAGATTTTTTGTTGGATTCTTCTCATGGGTGTGAAGACTTGGACTTGGAATTGGATGGAGAATTTGGGTCAAATTTGGAAAGAGAAGATGGAAGATGAGGAAGACTTGAATTTGGAAATTGAATTGCTAAAGGAAATGGGTTCTATTCCTTGGAAGATATGGAGAACATTGAAGCCTACAAGTAGAGAAGTTCTCTACACACTTTTACATATCTCTTTACACACCTCTCTACACACACAACACTTGTGTTTTTACTTGCTTTTGAAAATTCTTCTTTTTAATTATTTGTGTGAACTTGAAAAATTCTCCCTTTAATTATTTGTGTGAATTTCAAAAACATGAGTAGCTAATTTTCTTATTGATTGAGGATGAATTCCTAGTTCTTTACATGATTTGAGTTTTGTTTCAATTCTATCTTGAAGTTTTTCACATGATTATCGTTTGTTTTTACTAATAGGAATGTTTATTCATTCATGATTGATTGATAGATTGTTTAGAGTGCACGCTAAATTGATTTGTTAATTTGATCTAAATCTAGTGAAAGTTAGGGGATAAGTAATCGTTTCTTGACTCTTTACATAAGTAGCAAACACGAGACCTTGCGGAGGGATTCCGTGGAGCGATTGTGTATAAAAACAACGCTAGAAAGTGGACCAAGCGAACCGAGTTTAACTACTAGTACTAAACCTAAATTCATAGATCTTAATGCATTCGGGGAATTACATCTTGTAAGCGAACCTCAAGGTGGTTCTTTTGAATAGAATTTGATAACTAAGCGGACTTGTTACTCAGTGAAATAAGGGATTTTGGGGCTAGCTAAGCGAACCTGCTATCCTACGGTTGGTGATAATCTGTGACTAATAACATGTGGATGAAAAACATAATTTGAATCATTGTTTTGCAACGAAGAAGGATTCCTTGGTCTTGTCTCTCTTATTGATTTCAACTTTATCTTTTAATTGCTTTGTTTACTTTCTTTTGTTTTACACATCCCCCCTTTTCGTGACAATTAAGACAACTAGAACCTCTTGCTCCTCGTGGGAACGAACTTGACTTCCATTATATTATTTTTAATTGAGTGGAAATAAGATATTAATTTGATTGCACCTACGACACGCATCACAAAACCCTAATTAGCGCAAGCGGCATGTGGCGTGTGGCCGTGGCGCATCGACGTTTTGTGCAAGTGGTGCCATAGCCACGCCAAAGGAACCATCGCCAGGCCATCATGTGGAAACGGCCACAGGAGTGAGGATTGCCACAGGTGGCTATGATACGACGTCTTTTTTAGGGTTTCCCGGGTCCCGCATGGCTCGTGGCATGTTGTGGGCCCGAAGTGGCATAATTCGTACCACGACTTGAAATTAGGGTTTCGAACATGCAAGGTCGTGTTTCTGGTTAGGATAACCACATTGACGTCTGTTATGGCGTTGGCCACGGACAGAAGATGGGCTGGCATGTAAGTGCACTATTTATGGTATGTTGCCACGTTCGGCATGCTTTTGTGGCAAAGTGGCACGTCCGTCATGTTGGGCATGCACGTTTGGCATGTCAGTTAGCGCATTGGCGCAACTTTAGGGAAGCCAATTTTTACATATCTTTTTTAATACTGTGGCAGGTTTCGAGAAACCTGATTGGTCGAAAGAGAGGGCAGACCAAACATGGGCGTGGCCACACTTCTGGTGTAGGTGTGGCAAATTTAAACCTACCTGATTGGTCGATGGGAAATAGGTCTGGCAAGTACGGGCCCAGCCATAACTTATGTGTTTGTGTGGCAGGTTTAAGGCGACCTGATTGGTCGAGGGAAATAGGGTCGGTTAGGTAGCATGGGGCGTGGCCAATGGAAAATGACGTCGGCTGGCCTAAGGCATGTCCACGCCTCCCTTTGCTGTTGTTCCTATTCTGCGGCTCCTCTGCTTCTTGTTTTATGTTTTTGGGTAGGATTTTGAACCTACTAATCCATGGTGGATTAATTACCTAGTTCGTCTAGGCTTAACTTTGACAGGCAAGGTCTAATATACTGCGCAGGGCGCAAAACCCTATTTTTTGCAAATTAGTCAGGGTAATATCTGAATCTTGTGAATTATCACAAAATTTACTGAATTATGTGTGTTGACACAGAATTCTTTAAGTTCATTGCCAGAGAGCAGTATGCTTTCTGACTGAATACTTTATGCAAGGACCTTAGCCTTGATACTTGGAAATACGTGTGTTTATGGGTAAAAATCGTTTCCGCCGATTTCGGTAAATTCGGTAGGTGAGTGAGAAACTGGTTTAAACCCTAAACAAATGTGCTGCTCGTGAGCACTTTCTAGATTCGAGAGATCAATCTGTACAAGTCCGGCCTAAACCAAGAAATGGCCGTTCCAGACTTGCTTCGGTCACAAAGTGGAGGAGAAGTGTTGATTTGGGGAGGGAATCAAAGAAAGGTGTTGAGACTAGAATAATTCTGGGAGAGTAGTGTCTCGACTTATATCAGAAAGTGAAAGCTTCGGAAGCTTGCAAGAGATGAAAGCTTTTGGAGAGCTTGCAAAGTTGCCTTTTCTGAGAGTGTTGTATTTTTCTCCTGACCGAGACTTGTTGTCCGGTGGAAATAGGTAAGACCTATTTATACAAGTCGAGGGGTGAAACGTACCTACCGGCCTCATGAAGGAAGAGAGTAAAGGGTGAAATAATGGGAGGAGGTGGTAACCGCAAGGTGTTTATGGGTGAAAACGTTTTCACCATTATTTCCTCATTTATTTGACCGCTTTATTCCTATTCACGCTTTCTTAATGTGAGCGTAGTGTACGCTGCATGCTGTGACCGCCAAACCAAAACCCTAGAAAGCATCCCCAGTTTGTGTTGATGTCTCGAGTGTTGGTTGCATCTTGAGTGCAAGTGGCGCTGCTAGAGGCGCGTGTGCCATGTGCGGAATGCCTTTGTTGCGGGTTGCACCTTGAGTGCAAGTGGCAATGCCAGAGCTGCTAGTGGCGTGTGTGGCATGTGCCAATGGCATGTGCGAAATGCTTGTACGTTGAGTGTAAGTGGCAATACCAGGGCTGCTAGTGGCGTGTATGGCAAGTGCCAATGGCGTGTGCGGAATGCCTTGATGGTAGGTTGCACGGTTTGCAAGTTAGGCTACCAGCGTGCGTGTTTGGCATGTGTCAATGGCACGTATGGCCATTAGGGCCACGGCCTGGTAAGAAAAAGCTACCAGCGATGCGTGTTGGCATGTGCCAATGGCATGCTTGGCCATTAGGGCCACGACTTGGTAAGAAAAGCTACCAGCGATGCGTGTTGGCATGTGCCAATGGCATGTTTGGCCATTAGGGCCACGACTTGGTAAGAAAAGCTACCAGCGAGCGTGTTGGCATGTGCCAATGGCATGCTCGGCCATTAGGGCCACGGTTTGGTAAGAAAAGCTACAAGCGAGCGTGTTGGCATGTGCCAATGGCATGCGTGGCCAATTTGGGTCACGAACTGGTAGGAAAAGCTACCAGCGAGCGTGTTGGCATGTGCCAATGGCATGCGTGGCAAATTTGGGTCGCGCCCTGGTAGGAAAAGCTACCAGCGAGCGTGTTGGCATGTGCCAATGGCATGCGTGGCCAATTTGGGTCGCGCCCTGGTAGGAAAAGCTACCAACGAGCGTGTTGGCATGTGCCAATGGCATGCGTGGCCAATTTGGCCTAGGTTGCATGATTTGCAAGCCTAGGCGCGGGCGCCATTTTGGCATGGTGTGGCTAGGGCCAAGGTAAGGGTGCTTGGCTTGGCGTGGCGTGACTAGCGTAGCTAGGGCCAAGGCAGAGTGCGTTTGGCATGGCGCGGCTAGCTCGGGCTAAGTGTGGCTGGCATGATTTTCCATTGGCACGGAGGTGCGGCTAGCATGGTTGGCATACTTTGGCGCGTTTGGTGTGGCTGGCATGATTTGCCATTAGCACAGAGGTGCGGCTAGCTTGGGCTAGGTGTGGCTGGCATGATTTGACATTGGCACGGAGGTGCGGCTAGCATGGTTGGCATGCTTTGGCGCGTTTGGTGTGACTAGCATAGCTAGGGCCAAGGAAGAGTGTGTTTGGCATGGCGCGGCTAGCTTGGGCTAGGTGTGGCTGGCATGATTTTCCATTGGCACGGAGGTGCGGCTAGCATGGTTAGCATGCTTTGGCGCATTTGGTGTGACTGGCATGATTTGCCATTGGCATAGAGGTGCGGCTAGCTTGGGCTAGGTGTGGCTGGCATGATTTGCCATTGGCACGGAGGTGCGGCTAGCATGGTTGGCATGCTTTGGCACGTTTGGTGTGACTAGCATAGCTAGGGCCAAGGCAGAGTGTGTTTGGCATGGCGCCGCTAGCTTGGGCTAGGTGTGGCTGGCATGATTTGCCATTGGCACGGAGGTGCGGCTAGCATGGTTAGCATGATTTGGCGCATTTGGTGTGGCTGGCATGATTTGCCATTGGCACAGAGGTGCGGCTAGCTTGGGCTAGGTGTGGCTGGCATGATTTGCCATTGGCACGGAGGTGCGGCTAGCATGGTTGGCATGCTTTGGCGCGTTTGGTGTGACTAGCATAGCTAGGGCCAAGGCAAGAGTGCATGTTTGGCATGGCGCGGCTAGCTTGGGCTAGGTGTGGCTGGCATGATTTGCCATTGGCACGGAGGGGAATTATGGTTTTGTTAGTTGTAACCCTAATTTGAAAAAAAATACCCCCTATTAATTATTGACTACCCGCATTAAATATTCTAATAAATGTGTCACCTCAGGTGACATTAGGTTATTTGGGGTTTTACAATTTTACCCTTTGTTTAAAATCCACCATCAACAACGTGCTACTATGCTGCGAGTGAACACAAATTGTCATTCCATATCAATATTAAGGGTTCAGCCGGGGAACATAGCACAGAAAGCATTCAAAGAAACTTATGTTAATTGATAATATAGGCAAGGCGCCAAATTTATAGAATATCTGGGATTGTTGCTACATGCACCATTCTGGGTAAAATTCATGTGAATATATGTTGCTCAATAAATGCTCCAGTGAAGAGGTTGAGCACTCATCACTTTTACATGGCTTCGTTTCTTTGCCAAGTGACGACACATTAAATGCAAGGTTTTACAAATTTAGCCTTGAACTAAAAACCAACATCAACATTAAGTCCCCTGCTTAGCACGTAACAGTGACATTGTTGCGAGGTAAGCAATAGATGGTGACACAGATGGAAATAAAATCCATGAGAGGAGTAAACAGACATTACGAGTAGAGAGAGGCCGGCTTGGCCTTTGAGCAGAACATGTTTAGTGAAACGTCGAGGCAAGTAGCAATCACCCTTCTGGTACGTTGAGGCCGAGAACACTAAAATGATGTAGTGGAGCCTCGGCGATGAGTATTAAGGAAGTTGATCCTTGAATACAAAGATGAGTGTTGAGGTGGTGGAGCCCTCATCACTATGATGTGTTGAGGAAATGACGCCCGACAACATGAGTGAGTGATGAGGAGATTGCGCATCTCAACACTAAGATGAAGATGTGTTGAGGCAGTGATGCCTGACAATACGGTAGTGAGTGTTGAGGAATTTGCATGTCTCAACACTAAGAGGAAGGATGTGTTGAGGCAGCATGTCTGGCAATACAGTGGTGAGTGTTGAGGAATTTGCACGTCTCAACACTAAGAGGAAAACATGTTGAGGCAGTATGCCTAACAACACAATAGTGGTGTTGAGGAAGCATGCCTGGCAACACAGTGGTGAGTGTTGAGGAATTTGCACGTCTCAACACTAAGAGGAAGGATGTGTTGAGGCAGCATGCCTGGAAACACAATAGTGGTGTTGAGGAATTTGCACGTCTCAACACCAAGAGGGGGGTGTGTTGAGGAAGCATGCCTAGCAACATAGTGGTGAGTGTTGAGGAATTTGCACGTCTCAACACTAAGAGGAAGGATGTGTTGAGACAGCATGCCTGGCAACACAATAATGGTGTTGAGGAATTTGCACGTCTCAACACCAAGAGGAGGTTGTGTTGAGGAAGCATGCCTAGCAACACAGTGGTGAGTGTTGAGGAATTTCCACGTCTCAACACCAAGAGTAGGTTGTGTTTAGGTAGCATGTCTAGCAATACGGTGGTGAGTGTTGAGGAATTTGCACGTCTCAACACTAAGAGGAAGGATGTGTTGAGGCAAAGCATGCCCGGCAACACAATAGTGGTGTTGAGGAATATGCACGTCTCAACACCAAGAGGAGGGTGTGTTGAGAAAGCATTCCTTGCAACACAGTGGTGAGTGTTGAGGAATTTGCACGTCTCAACACTAAGAGGAAGGATGTGTTGAGGCAGCATGCCTGGCAACACAATAGTGGTGTTGAGGAATTTGCACGTCTCAACACCAAGAGGAGGGTGTGTTGAGGAAGCATTCCTTGCAACACAATGGTGAGTGTTGAGGAATTTGCACGTCTCAACACTAAGAGGAAGGATGTGTTGAGGCAAAGCATGCACGGCAGCACAATAGTGGTGTTGAGGAATTTGCACGTCTCAACACCAAGAGGAGGGTGTGTTGAGGAAGCATGCCTAGCAACACAGTGGTGAGTGTTGAGGAATTTGGACGTCTCAACACTAAGATATTTAAAATTTATTGAATATGCCTAATAGATATAAAACATTTAGTTTAAGGATAGTTACTTAGCTCTGTCTCCGCTAGGCATGTCCTTCGCGCATGATTGGGCTTTGGGTATTTTAGGCTCCCCCATGAGTGAGCACTATCAGGCGTTAGTGATGACATCAGGATGATGACGGGTTGATAGACGGACAAAAGTCCCCAGGTCTTTGATGGGATGAAACAAAAGGTGGCCACAACTATGAACCTTGGCTGGCTGCGATCACGATCCTTGACAGGGAGGAGTGTAGTGGCTATGGGCACGAACCTTGGAAGGAAGGAGTGTGGCGGTTACGGCACGATATTTGGTAGGAAGAAGTGGCGGCTACGGCACGATCCTTGGCAGGAAGGAGGTGTTGAAGCGGTTTCGGCTCCTGGAGAGGACGTTGAAGCTTATGGAGCAGAACGCCGAAGCTTCGGCTTCGGATCTGGGAGAGGATATTGAGGCTTTTGGCGGTTGTGTTGACCTAGTGTTAGGATTATCAACCACTGGTTCCCTTGTATATGCCAGTTGTGTTGATATTAGTCAGACCGGTATCTCAGTCCATTAGGATAGGTTCATTTTGGCGGAGGCCTTCAGACAGATATGGGAAACACCGTTCACTTAGTAAACATCAAAACCATCTATGTTTTTCTCTATATCCATCTTCTTGATCTATCCATGTGATTGGTTGACTCCGGTTATGATGTCCAGAAACTATCTGAGTAGAGCTCTGTCACTTATATATGAATTTTAGTATGCTTGAGTGCAAACTCGTGTACATCAATTGGAATTTCGCATCGGGTACTTCCTACTGTAGTCAATAAGTATGCCAACCAAGGAGATTCTTTAGTGCCTTCCAAGGTTCTGCGTAAATAGCTAAGGTCTGGAATGTAAAGGTTTTGTGGGTATACCTCTTGTAAACCCTCCCGAGACCATAACTCGGCCACTAGGGCCACCTAGGGGTTTAAAGGCTTATTGCATACGCTAAATGCAATCGACGATGCCTCATGACAAGTGAGTTAGGATTTTATTTTTTTTAAATTTGCTCGAGGACTAGCAAATAATAAGTTTGGGGGTATTTGATAGACGCATTTATGTGTCTATTTTAGTCTCAATTCTCTGTAATGTTAGTACTCGATTTTGCGCTTATTTTGGTATTTTATGTCTTTGTAGGTGTTTTTGGAGAAATAAGCTTTTGCGGGAAAATTGGCTCGAAAAGTGGTTTTTGCGCTCGTGGGAGAAACTTACTATTCGTACCCCTCATTTGGATAAGGGGCACTCAATTACTAAGGGGCGCCTACTTGTTATTTACACCCCAAGACACCCCAAGTGCTATTCGCACCCCAACAGTGGATTAGGGGGCCACCATTCTTCATCGTTTAAAGTTTAAAATTGGCGGGAAAGGAAAGTTGCACCTGCGTGTTTGCTGGAAGATTATTTGGGAAGATTTGGTCGGAATTTGACGCGGAAATAGATTGGGACCACCCTGTTACACTTAAACAGGGTTGGTAAGTTGTTTCAAATCGGAAAAAAAAGGAAGTTACGTCGAGTTTGGAAAGAACAGAGAGGTAGAAATAATATCGGGCTCTGTTGATTGTTTTGGGAGAAATTTCCATGGAGTTTTTCACGGGATTGGACTGGAATGAACCTGTCTCGATTAAACAGGATTGGTAGTTGCATCAGATAGGAAAGAAAACGAGAATATCACCAAATCTCGTAAACAGAAAGCGATGGAGTATTTCTCGGTTATGTTTGGAAGTTCCGTGAGGATTTAAGGAAGAATATTTCCTCCGTTAGATTGTACTATATCTTTGGAAAGAGTTTGGATACTTTCAACATCTGGAAGAGACGCGTAGAAGAAGAAAGTAGGAAAAGAAAAGCCGAGACTTGGGTTGAAAGGCATAGAAAGATATTTTCAGAATTTATTCGTCTGTGGTGTATAAAAAGAAGCTGTGGAAGTTTGAAAAGGGTATCGAGACTTTAGGGGACCGGCAGAGAAGAACAGAGAGTTGCAGAGCTCGATTCAACATCAGCAGGTGAAGAAGAAGGATAAGGGTTGCAGACGACACTACAGAAGTGTCGTTCTCAAGAACCCTAATCCGAAGAACAATGGTCCAACATTAACTATCGCAAACATGCTACACCAGAAATTTATCGTTCTCAAAAGTCTTATAAAATTGTAACAGCAGCTATTGTAACGACCATTAAGTGTTGCGGATACTCTGCATTATTACTCCTCTTCAATAAAAACACCTTTTGAGCCATGATTTATTATTTTGAGCGTGTTTTTACCATGAGGAGCTAAACCCCAACACTGGGATGACGGAGGAAGCCATATTTCACGCATGTGGTAATTCTAATTAATTCTTTTATGACTTTTGCACTATTCTAAATTGATTTATGATTTTTCTTGATTATTTGTGATTTTGTCTCATGGTGTATGCTTAGTCTAAGAACTTTTGATTCATCATGCTTATGATTTACATCTAATACTTTATAAAATCTATTTTTGGCAAAGAAAGAGTCAATATCTTATAAGCTATAATTGTATAGAATTAATAGTTGAACCACATGAATATGAGTTTATGGTGGAATCCCGAGTCTCAGTATCTCTCGTTATCGTGACAATCTTGTGAATATATTTTCTTTGTTTTTAGTATTTTCTTAAATCAAACCTTTACAAGCCTGAGTTGAACGAACTTTTACTACCACTTTACAAACAACTTCGAAACCACATCAATTTTTGGCGCCGCCGACGCGGACTTGTATTTAGGTTTTAGGTTTTAGAATTATTTCTATTTTTATATTTTTATATTTTTTGTTCTCTTTTACGCCTTTGGTATTTTTCGATTCTTTTCAGATTTGAAGCGAGGCTACAAGGAAAGAAAAAGTGCTATAAAAGGAAAGCATCGCCAAAGAAGGAAAGAAAAGAGGAATCTGAAGGGAGTGAAGAAGAAGATTTTGTATATGGTTATTTTGTTTTATTTTTAGAAACTGTAAATAGGGTTGTATTTTTGTAATTTTTCTTTTTATTTTTGGACACTTTTTGGACTTTATTTTTGGACTTGGACTTTATTATTTTAAAACCCTAAGGAAGGGTTGAAAATTAAATATAAATTGTTTGCAGGGAAGGACGACAGTTACGATACTGTCTCGGCCCCTCGGGTTCGTACACTGACATCGGAGTCGGTGGCCTGAGTCGACTTCTACGGTTCATCGCCCGTCTGGTACGGGAGGTAAGACTCTATCCACCCACGAATCCCCTGTCAGTGGGTTTTTATTCTGTGTGACAACTAACACCCCTGCAATAGAATGTCGAACTGGTATTACAATAGCTAATACAACGAATATCCGACTGAGTTTCAAAATGGACGTTACTACTTTGACCATAGTGTGAATAGTGGTTGGGAACATCAGCCTTTTGAAGGTTATGGTCCATACCATGGTGAGCCCAATTACTATCCATACGCCCACCGGTCATACGAGAAAAATTCCTCTTTACTAGAGTCCGCACGTAAGTTAGCTGAGTCATCAAAAAAGTTACTTGAGTCGACACGTAGTTCAGCTGAGATGAATAACTTAGTTTTGGACGAAAGCAATGCAACGTGTGAACCTTCTTTCCTAGATAAAATCAGGAAGTCATGTGAGTCGACTCAGAAAATATTGTTAGAGGCCCAGGAAAGAACTACTCAAGATAGTCTTAATTTCCAATATAGTGTTTCCAATAGTATCTTTGAAAATGAGGATAGTTATTTGCATAATCAAGATGACGAGGATAAAATTGGTAACACTACTTGTTTAGATGAGGTTCAACCATTTTCATGTTATTATATTGATGATTATGATGAGGATAGTGTTGATGAAGAATTTGAAATAAGTAGGCATAGTGATCAGGAATTTGTTACCCCAATTGAGCTTAATAATGATAATGTTTTTAGTTCAAATCCAAATAATTTTAATAATTATTCACCTATTCAAAAGGACGAGGATTTGACTAGAGATACCACCGTTTTAGACGATGTAGTTTTTCCTTACGATTACGAAGCTGATGATGGTTTAGAGGAGGGGTCTATCCTGAGAATATTATTTTAGAGTCTAGCGATTTAGAAACATTAGTCTTAGACAATAAAAATGAACTCGTAGAGATGAGTGAGGATGAACCTGACTTAGAAGAATCAATTGACCATTTTCAGGAATCTGATGACCTTGAAATTAGGGAAGTTGTGACTAATTTTTCTAGAGACACTGAAAACTCTAAGTTTGGGGGTGATTATCATTCTCCATGTGCTTTAACTCTTAAAGAGGTCCCTCACTTGGGACTTGACATATGTGCCTCAACCATTTTACAAGATTATCTTCATACACGTTTTCCTGAACCTAGTGATGTCCATAAGGAAGTTCAGTTATTAGAAACCCATCCTCTGGTTGATGTGGTTAGCCCAGGCTATGATACCCAGATTGACTTTGTTTTCCCACCAAATATTTTTCAACCAATTGTGGGAACGTACGAGTTCAAAATGTGTCAGTTATTAAGTTTTGAGACTGAGCCTAAGTACTTTAGGAAATTAGTATCGACACATTTTCTTATGATTGACCGCCAGTTTCATCGTGGTCAATTGTGTGAGTCAAAACTGATTGACTTTAAGGATCCGCAATTATTGAGTTATTATTATGTGCTTCTAAGTTCTTATTTGAGTTTTACAGGACTTTACAACCTGAACCGGATCTTAGCTTTGAGGAATTCCAGCCCATGAAAATATTTTATTTGGACCCAGTTATAGAACCTGAATCTGAACCACAGATAGATGTAGTTGTCTTAAACAGGAAACTAGACAAGGATGTGCTTTATTTGTTAATTTTCTTGGCATGTTGCAGATTCCTTTTACTTGTGATAGCTCTATTTGGTTTTGATGACCCACAGATATTTCGGCTATTACTTTATGATTTTATGAGGTGACTAATCCTTTCTTAGTCTGGCTGAAGACTTTAAATTTAGCACTTCTTGGGAGGTAACCCAATATTCATGCGACACGGTAATATCTTTCCTTATCTCTTTTGCTTCAAATGGTAACAGATTCTCCTTGTTCATGCTTTTAATTTTAACTTTAGAACATTGAGGACAATGTTAGATTTAAGTTTGGGGGTATGGGAGAAACTTTTTAGTTGCGATAAATAAACTCAAGAGTCTAGAAATTTATGCTTATTAAGGATGGCACTAACCAATCTAAGTTGATGGAAGCATTTTGGTTGTAGGAGTTGAGGAACCAATCTGATTAGATGGAAACATCTAAAGAGTCTATTCATAAAAGCACGAGCTCGGGTGTTAGAATTAAAGAAAAAACATGGTAGTTTCGCCATATCTCGTTGAATCCTTTTCACTTCTATTTTTATTTTGTTTTCTTTAAAATATGTTTCTCTAAGTGATTAGGTGGGGCTCACGATTCAAGTTGTTACCACTGCTAGGGTGAAATAGAGTGATTGAGATACCAAAAAAAAAAAAAAAAAAGAAATTGAGACCACACCATCAGACCAATCAGAATATATTTATTAAATTCGACCACTGGAACCCTTGTATATGCCAGTTGTGTTGACCTAGTGTTAGGATTATCGACCACTGGTTCCCTTGTATATGCCAGTTGTGTTGATATTAGTCGAGACCAGGTATCTCGGTCCATTAGGATAGGTTCATTTTGGTGGAGGCCTTCGATGAGATATGGGAAACACCGTGCACTTAGTAAACATCAAAACCATCTATGTTTTTCTCTATATCCATCTTCTTGATCTATCCATGTGATTGGTTGAATCCGGTTATGATGTCCAGAAACTATCTGAGTAGAGCTCTGTCACTTATATATGAATTTTAGTATGCTTGAGTGCAAACTCGTGTACATCAATTGGAATTTCGCATCAGGGTACTTCCTCCTGTAGTCAATAAGTATGCCAACCAAGGAGATTCTTTAGTGCCTTCCAAGGTTAACGTAAATAGCTAAGGTCCTGGAATGTAAAGGTTTTGTGGGTATACCTCTTGTAAACCCTCCCGAGACTATAACTCGGCCACTAGGGCCACCTAGGGTTTAAAGGCTTATTGCATATGCTAAATGCAATCGACGATGCCTGCGATAGGTGAGTTAGGATTTTATTTTATTTTTGCTCGAGGACTAGCAAATAATAAGTTTGGGGGTATTTGATAGACGCATTTATGTGTCTAT
>JAJJWW010008375.1:0-220869 GCA_023531295.1 Papaver armeniacum
AAATTCATCAACACACACATTAGAGCTGCGTATGTGAATTCTACCTAAAGAATAACCTAACGCCTTGCGCTAATTAAGTTCAATTCCTAGGAGCATTAAGTTTTAAATAGGCTAATCAATGCAATTGTCATGCGTTGCGCATAACAATTCGGACAATGGTCAAACTCTACATATGATTACGAGAGTGTATCACTACAAACCGTGAACATATCATGCTACTCGTATTCAGGGTTATCGCTCGATGAAAAACCCTAAAATAGCTATGGACTAGGATGCAAGTTCAATTAATTGGCCACTTAACTAATCAAACATCATAATCCTATCACAATACATCAATCATGTGATTATTAAAAACAGTAGAGATATGAGCGATAATTAAGAGAGAAAACTAATACATAAAGCAAACACAAGTTTTAGAAATAGGACTACATCCTTAACCAATAATATAGAATTTAGCTACTCATAGCTATGGAGTTCATCACAAAAATATAAGTTGAATAAAGAAGAAGATGATTAAAAGCAAACCCTAGAAGCGTAAACAAAAGAGGCTCTCCAAGTTCCCAAGAATAAGATGTGTCTCCTAAAAGTTGTAGAACTTCTCTTTTATAGCTCCTCTTGTTCCAAAATTAGGTCTATCCTTCAAAGTCCATTAGATGAAAATCCACCAAGCCCATAAGAGAGAGAAACCCATGTAGAAAATATGTATAAAAATACATCGCCGGAAAAATGGTATTATAGCCGAAAATCGGCCGGAGAGGTGGCCGGAAAACGGCTCAGGTGACCGGCAAAGTCCGCCCGATCACCGGTCAACGGGTCAAATCGGTCAACGATCCAACTCGGCCGGGTCAACTCGGTCAAGCACCGAGTCAGAGTATGAGTCAGAGTCAACCCAGTCAGCACCGAGTCAGAGTCTAACTAGCCTGACTAGACTTGGCATGAGCTATTGCAGGCCTAAGCGTCTGCTGCACTATCATTGTGCTTCACCAACTCATGTTCAGCCAAGATGGCTGTGCATCCTGCAAATCCTTATCTCAGCACCATTTCCAGCTTATTTTGATCCATTCTCCATCTCAGTTCATTCCATGCACATTTCATTCATATACACAATCCTAATCAATCATCTAGTGCAATTCAGGCATTCTCACAGCTCAAACCTCCATTGGCTGTAACTTCCACTTTCAGCTGCATCTTCATATTCCTCACAGACCACCAGAACCAATCTTCTCTGCCTTGCCTGACTGTCACCTCCAATACCCACTGCCATCTCAACTCACTGCATAAAACACCAGTGCCTTCAACTGCAATTGGTAGCAGTCAACATTTCAAACTCCTTTCTTTGAATCATTCTCGCAAATGACAACTCCATCCCAGGTTTTCTCAATCATTTGAGCCATCTCACCTGCACACAAGCATCAGTCACACTGTAAGCATCCCTGGCCATTGCAAACTCCAAATGTATCATGGCAACAACACCCATTTCAGCATAACCACTGCCATTCCTTGTGCATCATTCGCATTCTGTAACTTCTCAACCATCTAGCCCATTGCAATCAACACCTATAACGTACCCACCCGAAGACTTGACTCCAAATTTGAGTTCCCATTCTTTATTGCTTGCTTCCATCGATTCTCTCGTCCCTGCACCCGCAATTGCTCATCAACACAGCATTGCAGCTGCAATTCCATCCCCTATTCCGTTGCAGCTTCTTGCACCTCAATGACTCAGCTGCAGCTCCTCAGTTCCTTCTTATTCTCAACACAAAATCTGGTGCCACCTCTTCTGCTTCATGTTCTAGCCATTACAACCACACAATTTCTTCATTGCCACTGCCAATTCCATATCACAAAGCTCTCCGAATACATCAGCTACACTTCATTGCTTCTCACTGCGATCATTTCCATGAACCGCCAGCTAACTCCTCATCTTGAGCTCAATTGAATTCCATCAAAACATCACCATTCGTAGCACAACCGATGGCAGCTCCCTCAGATATTCAGCTGTAACTTCCCAGGCAGAAATCTGAGCAAAAATCTCCACTCCAACATCAGAACCATCTCCTAATTCTCCGTCACTGAACATGGCCTTAATCCTTGGAAGCCATCGGACCTTAGCTATTACTGACGACAACAAATCTTGGAGCAACAACGGCAGGTACTGGCAGAGAGACACAGATTTCTTCCATATAAGCAAAGCATCAGCTCCATCCATTGCCAAGCTCAGTCCATGGCTCTTTGTATCATTCTCTGCTCACTTCTCCTCTGTTGACTCGAACTCCTCCATGTACAACCAGTCTTCATCGATCACCAACTTCCTCCATCCATCTATATCCTTAGATGCAACACCATCCAAACCAGCTTGCACCTGCCATTCATAGTATTCCTTCATCTCTGCCACAGTTCACATCACCACCACTCTCATTACCTGCAATCCCAGCTTAAGCCCAAAGACAAACACTATCAGCACAGCAGCTTCATCTCTACCTTCTGTCTTTGTACCAACCTCAGCATCAAACTGCAAAAATCAAGACCCTAACTCCTGTGAGACCCCCAAGTCAACAGAAACCTCTTCTTCAATTGAATAATTACACCCTAACTTCTTCAATTCTTCATCTCTTTCTGTCTAGATCCCCTTTTCTCTTCTGCATTTCTTCTCATAACGAGATTAGAACTTGAGATTGATACAAACCCCTGAAATCCATTGAACCCATCTCTGATTTTTTAAGCTGAAACTTCGAACCCTAATTTCTTCGTCATCTCATCACAGCAGCACTTCCCTGACCTGAATCTCTCACACCCATTTTAAATCTATGACAGATCCATCGTTCTCCCATTTCTCATGATTCGGTTTCAATGGCAGCGAGTTCTCAGATCCAATCTCGCTGCAGAATAACATTTGGAAAAGAACTGAAAGAAGAAAACTCGATTAGATTATCAGAGAAGGGGGATATTAAGACACCCCAAATAAAATACACCCCAAGATAGGTGCCCCTGAGTTTCTCCTTTGGTGCGTTTAGCGATTCCTTTAAGCACAAAATTGACTACCCCTTAACCTTTCTTGGGTTGTCCTTAACATTCCTTATGAAATGACAATTTTGCCATTCTTTCTCCATTTTGGATGATTTCTTCTTCTTTTCTTCGGCATGACTCCGAAGTAGCTACAAAACTCAAAACATGCGTAAAATACATAATTTTCAAGAAAAATAGCAAAGAAAGCATAAACTCTAGATAGTAAATACGGTGTATTCTACACCTATTAGATTCCCCCACACTTAGACTTTGCTAGTCCTCGAGCAAATCAAACAAGACAATTCTAAAAAATTCATACAACTCCGTGTCGTCGAGGCTACGGTCACTTTTAGCATAAATAACAAGCCTTTAAACCCCTAGGTGTCCCTAGTGGACGAGTTATAGTCTCGTGAGGGTTTACTAGAGATATACCCACAAAACCTATTTTCCAACTTACTAGTTCTCCGTAATAATAGCATCCAACGCGCTAAGAAGACATAGAGATTCTGCACACTAGTCATAAGAAGTTAGACACATAAATGAACACAATCTCATTCTTAAAAGTTGAGAGAGAAATAACCATCCCTTCTCGAAAGAAATTCGGGTTCGGAGTGATCAAAAGTCTCGACTCTGCCTCACAAGAAAGGGTTTTATGAATTTGCACTCAATAATAAATGACTTTTTATGGGTCACACATGTGTCCAGGTAGGAATGAAGAGAGAATCTGCGACACATTTGAATGGTAGGAAGGTAAAAACCCTCCGAAGTATTTTAAAAACCCACATCTTTTATTCATTTTGAAAACCCATTTTTCTGACGATCTCTTCGAAAGGAAATCAACCACTTAACGAAGGTGGGAATATGCTTACTCACCTCATTATCCGTTCGGCGTGCAGCTAGCACCACTCTCACAGCATCCATAGAAACGTCTTCGGTCTTCAATCGGTATCTTCATCTTCGTCTTCGGTCTTCAACTCTTGATGATAACTCTTGAATTTCGTAGAATCTTGACAATGTAACTCTTTTCCTCTAATTCCTTGTTGCTTGAAACTTCATTATAGATATTCCTTCTTTCCCTTGGCTTTATTGAAAGAATACAAAACTAAAAACAAACTATACAAGCCCAAAATTTATTTATTTATTTCTTCTTTCTTTTTTTATTTTTTTTTTTAATTTTTTTTTTTATAGTTAAATACAAAAAGTTTTACACAGAACTTTTGGTTGGCAGCCTAGCGACAAGCTGAGCTCCAACTCCTCTTTGAATAGCGATACCTAAACGATAGAAAATAAAACTACCTAACCCACTACTAGCGTCGTTGCTAACCAAACAATTCCTTAGACGTTTGAAAAAAACTAGAGTGTCTTCTCCAAGCTCTCCTAAGGTAGAGAAGGCCAGAACTCCCAAACCATAGCCATGTGCAGCGCACTTGTCCAAGTATTTGGCACGTTTTCGTGAAACTGCACCAGAAATAGCCTTACCTGGGGTGAAAGAGCGCACACCATCACCAGTGAATGGAGATACGCCTGTAACATCCATACAAACGTCTTGCCCATTCTCCCAATTAAGGACAAGAATGTCAGCAGGTTTTAGATCCTTTCCATCGTCTGACTGAAGACCAAGAGACACCTCTTTACGCGCAGGAACATTAGACTTGTAACAAATGTCTGCAACAATGTCGCGAACCACATCATGTCGAAACTTGTACCCAATATCCTTAGCGCAATGGAGCGCATGATCCCCAAAGACATCCATAGACTTGTTACAACATGGGCACAAACTATTCTCCACGAACAAAGGAATACCCAAACGATAACAAAGCATGACTCTAAATTGCCGAGGCCCAAGACATTGGTTTAGTCCACTAATGGGGACCGCCAAAAGGTAATCTTGAGCATGTTTGATGCGATTGCCTTTGCCAAAGGGCTGAATCTCTTTCGGACATATGAAACGGGTGCCGGAATATGCTTCTTATTTGCGTCAAAATAGACAATGCCAGGGAATGCATGGAAGGGGGGTATCATCGACACTTGTAAGTAGACGGTAATCCACATACCCGAGTAAAGGTGTCGAAGAGCCAATTGAAAAGAGGTCCTTTATCCGTTGAGAAAAAGTTACCAAGGATCGTTTTTGTATCAAGTAGTCGACACTTTGGGAAGCAAGATAACAATAGGCACGAGTGTCAGCCATGGTATAAATGCCCAATCCGCCATCCTTGATAGGTAATGTAACTAATCTCTTCTGTAAGGGACCAAAACCCGCGCCGTCACCAGTAATTAGAAGTCTCAAGTACTGATAAAGCTGATCATCGAACAAATCAGTGACAGGTTGTAAAGCAGCCGGATTAGTAGTTCGCATAGCAAAGTAAAGTCTAGACACGCCAGTGCAATTGCGGAGTAAAAGCATCTCACTTTGAGGGTCCCTAAGCTTTTTAATAGCGTCCATTAATTGAACAGTTTTATGGACCCTGTTCAACAACATGTCGCTGATAAAGCCCATATCCAAACTTACTGGACCGCCCAAAAGTTTAACACCTTTAGAAGGCCTACCAATATCCGTAGGGAAAACACCATCCATTGTACTCCTAGGATCAATAGAAGGCCAAAAAACTTCGGTCTTCTTAATGTTGAGATGTAAACCTCTGCTTGGCCCTTCTGTTTCAATTATCCGCAAAGCCTTAGACACCTCCAAGGTGTCTCCAACTATTGTGCCATCATCAAGGTACCAAGCATGTAAGTCAAGTTTGCATTGAGCAGCAATAGTCTTCACTAGGGGGTGAAGTGTCAATGCAAATAACAAGGGACCGAGAGGGTCACCTTGTTGTACACCAAGAGAAGAAGACAAAATATAATGGGAGTAATAAAGCTTGGCGGGCCGCAGGTAGCAAAACTCTACCCAACGAGAAATACTTGGGCAATGAAGGCGTACCTCCTTGATGAGTTGAGACCTACTCACCATGTTGAAAGCATTGGAGAAGTCAATAAGCAGCATTGACATGTTCTCTGAGCTCCCTTTCAATTCCAAAAGGCGATTTACAGCGTGTAAAATGCCTTCCCCTCCTACAGGAACTCCAACTCCGAATTGGTAATCTCCAAGATAAGAAGTCATGTCCTTTCCAACAGCAAAATGCCTTCCCCTCCTATAGTTAAATATTAATCATAAAAAATAAAAGAAATTTTTTTACACAGAACTTTTGGTTGGCAGCCTAGCGACAAGCTGAGCTCCAACTCCTCTTTGAATAGCGATACCTAAACGATAGAAAATAAAACTACCTAATCCACTACTAGCGTCGTTGCTAAGCAAACAATTCCTTAGACGTTTGAAAAAAACTAGAGTGTCTTCTCCAAGATCTCCTAAGGTAAAGAAGGCCAGAACTCCCAAACCATAGCCATGTGCAGCACACTTGTCCAAGTATTTGGCACGTTTTCGTGAAACTGCACCAGAAATAGCCTTACCTGGGGCGAAAGAGCGCACACCATCACCAGTGAAAGGAGATACACCTGTGACATCCATACAAACGTCTTGCCCATTCTCCCAATTAAGAACAAGAATGTCGGCAGGTTTTAGATCTTTTCCATCGTCTGACTGAAGACCAAGAGAAACCTCTTTGCGCGCAGGGACATTAGACTTGTAACAAATGTCTGCAACAATGTCGCGAACCACATCATGTCGAAACTTGTACCCAATATCCTTAGCGCAATGGAGCGCATGATCCCCAAAGACATCCATAGACTTGTTACAACTTGGGCACAAACTATTCTCCACGAACAAAGGAATACCCAAACGATAACAAAGCACAGCTCTAAATTGTCGATGCCCAAGACATTGGTTAAGTCCACTAATGGGGACCGCCAAAAGGTAGTCTTGAGCATGTTTGATGCGATTGCACTGCCAAAGGGCTGAATCTCTTTCAGACATATGGCTGGGTGCGGGATATGCTTCTTAAACTGCGTCAAAATAAACAACTGCCAGGGAATGCATGGAAGGAGGGGCAGTATCATCGACACTGTAAGTAGACGGTAATCCACATACCTGAGTAAAGGTCTGAAGAGCCAACTGAAAAGCAGGTCCTTTATCCGTTGAGAAAAAGTTACCAAGGATCGTTTTTTGTACTGAAGTAGTCTGACACTGAGAAGCAAGATAACAATAGGCACGAGTGTCAGCCATGGTATAAATGCCCAGTCCGCCATCCTTGATAGGTAATGTAACTAATCTCTTCTGTAAAGGACCAAAACCCGCGCCGTCACCAGTAATTAGAAGTCTCAAGTACTGATAAAGCTGATCATCAAACAAATCAGTGGCAGGTTGTAAAGTAGCCGGATTAGTAGTTCGCATAACAAAGTAAAGTCTAGACACGCCAGTACAATTGCGGAGTAAAAGCATCTCACTTTGAGGGTCCCTAAGCTTTTTAATAGCGTCCATTAATTGAACAGTTTTATGGACCCTGTTCAACAGCATGTCGCTGATAAAGCCCATATCCAAACTCACTGGACCGCCCAAAAGTTTAATGCCTTTAGAAGGCCTACCAATATCCGTAGGGAAAACACCATCCATTGTACTCCTAGGATCAATAGAAGGCCAAAAAACTTCGGTCTTCTTAATGTTGAGATGTAAACCTCTGCTTGGCCCTTCTGTTTCAATTATCCGCAAAGCCTTAGACACCTCCAAGGTGTCTCCAACTATTGTACCATCATCAAGGTACCAAGCATGTAAGTCAAGATTGCATTGAGCAGCAATAGTCTTCACTAAGGGGTGAAGTGTCAAAGCAAATAACAAGGGACCGAGAGGGTCACCTTGTTGTACACCAAGAGAAGAAGACAAAATATAATGGGAGTAATAAAGCTTGGCAGGCCGCAGGTAGCAAAACTCTACCCAACGAGAAATACCTGGGCAATGAAGGCGTACTTCCTTGATGAGTTGAGACCTACTCACCATGTTGAAAGCATTGGAAAAGTCAATAAGCAGCATTGACATGTTTTCTGAGCTTCCTTTCAAATCCAGAAGGCGATTTACAGCGTGTAAAATACCTTCCCCTCCTACAGGAACACCAACTCCGAATTGGTAATCTCCAAGATAAGAAGTCATGTCCTTTCCAACAGCAAAAGCAGCCACCTTAGAGACTAATCTCCTCCATACCATACCAACCGCAATGGGCCTAAGACCTTCCCCAGGTTTAAGCAAAGGAGTCAAAGGGGCGCTAGCAATGTATTCAACCAAGGCATTGGGGCATTTACCAGCCAACCAAAGGTTGACAACCCCAGCAATAGAAAACAACAAATCATCAGCCACTGCTGCCGCTGCGCCACTAAGAACATCAACTAAGTGTTGAGCCCTTAGACCATCTCGACCGCAAGACGTACCCTTAGGAAAGCTTTTGATCGCGCTCAAAACAGCCTTATGATCCACCGAAATGGGATCCGCATCAATATCACATGTGGGGATCTCTGGAGGGGATGCAGAAGGGTGTTTCTCCAACAAATCCAGGTAAGTTTTCTCCTCATAGGGTGTGACACCAGATGATGACAAAACTCTTATAGCTGCAGCAAAATGCCTGCGTTGATCTTCCGCTGACAAGCACCAATAATGAGCCCGAAGACGTTTGTCCTCTGCCTTGTTATCATCTGGTTTCTTAGAACCAAATCTAAGAGGCTGTTGCATCAACTTCTTAACCAATGAATTACAACCGTTCGGCTCATTCCATTCCACTAAGGCCTGTAGGATGGCTGTAACTTGCAGTCGCTTTCGATTGCCTGACTTGCGCTCAGTAGGACATTTAGGTTGGTATAAAGATAGAGTGCATGTGGGAAGAAGCAGCAGTCGTAACCAAGCTGTCATGTTGCTCGGACTGGCAAGGACTCGGTCTAGACAAGTCTTCAGCGCCCTGGAAAAAGCAAGAGGGCACTTGTGAGGAATGCAGTTGACGGTAGGGACCTGGCGCTGCAACACAATATTAACTAAATCTGTAGACAACATCTCTATAGCATCGTCGGACTCAACCTCTGCAACTACATCACCCACAACTCCATTACACCCTCTTGCCTGTAGCAACTCCAACACCTCCTTCGGCTTATCTATATCATGTATCAAGACCGCATCTTCATCACCAGGCCCTGGAATGAAGTCGTGAGCAAACCCATCACGTCCCTTACATGATTTCGACCAGGCATGGAAGTAACAGCATCTACTACAAAACCACATACGCAAGGCAAATAAGGTCTTCTCCAGATCACCATAGACTTTCGAGTCACTTGCAATCAACTCCAGAACAACATCTTTGATGGTCCTCGAAAAAAGATGCTTGTCATGAATGTGTTTCACTATTGACCCTTTAACATATCCTCTTCCCTGAACTCCGTCAGGGCAGCCATGGAGGCATCGGAAAGGGCAGTGAATGACGTTCGAACCTGAATCTTTGATGGGAGTCGACGAGGCTGGGGGAAGATGAGATGGGGATGAACTCAAGGAGACTCGCGAGGAAGAAGATCGTGTAGTCCTTGCCATGAACGAAGCAAAAAAAAACAAAGAAAACCGAAGCAAATAAACAAAAGTGTAATGAACCCTAAAAAAAAAACGAACAAAACCAAAACGAAAAAGGAAGCCGAAACTGGAAGAAAGAAGAAAAATCCGTGGAAAACTAGCTACCAAATCCACCAGGGAAAACGAATCAAAAGAAAAGGTCGAAGAAATCAACGAAAAAACCATAGTGAAAACGTGATTGGAAAGAGTTTCCAATCACCGGGTTTCCGCCGGAGAGAAACATTGACGTAATTAGTTATTATTATTATTATTTTTTTTTTTTTCAGTTTTTTTTTTTTTTTTTTTTTTTTGAATAAAAATAAAACAAATACAAAATAAAACAATAACACTAATGATGAACCTAAAGAAATTTTCTCTTGTCTCTCTTTTCTTTTTTATTATTATTATTATATTTTTTTTTTTTTTTTTTTGAGACAAGAGAAAGATAAAATACAAATAAGATAAAATAAAAACGTAAGTACAAAGGCCACGGTGTAAGTACCTTACCACTTGATTCTTCACAACTTGTATGTCTTGATATCATAAACTTCTCGAACTCTCATCTTGATAATTTTCACTCTTGTACAATAGTCTTCAACTTATAAAAATTCTGCTCCTTGTTTTGTTGCTTTACTTGAATCTGAAATCTGCTCAATTTTGTACCGTTGCTTGTAAACCATGAACGTGTTCAACTTTCCTTCAAATTTTGTGATGCTCCTCTTGTTGATGATGATAGTGTTTCTATGGATCTGTTGGTGTAGAGAGAGATAAGGTGGATGGTGCTAACTGCGAACAAGATTACAAGTGGTATGTAAGTTAGCAATTCGATGTCACCAACATGATTGATAAAAAATAGCACTCAAGAGATCAAAATAGTGCTTCTATGGTGGGAGGTTGGACAGCTCACCATTCTGCCCGGAATTTACGTACGGTGACACACACTCTAAAAGCACAAATTTAGACAGGTACAAAGAATTGAAGGTCGGTGCCTCACATTATGTAACATGGGTAGTCTCCACTATAGGGGATCACTAATCTAATACCGAATTCAGTCTGCACCTTATTTGCCACTGGCATGATTAAATCCAACTTTAACTCTCATACAATTAAGAAACCCGATCATGTTCTCTGTCATCTCTAAGTTCAGTCACTCTTGTGAGATTCTCGATGTAATCTTAGCGACATGTATACTATGTGACTCTAAACTAACTACAAGTTGGAGTTTTCTTATTCACTAATTACATAAAAGTTGAAAAAATTTGAAAAATTTACAAAGCAAACCACTCCCCCACACTTAAACTTTACATTGTCCTCAATGTAATTGAATCTTCCAACGAAAGTCAAGGTGGGAAATCCTAACAGAAAAGTGACAAAAAATCAGAAAAAGTAAAAACATGACAAGAAAAGAAAATAAAAGACAAGAGATACAAAACCTATGGGTTGCCTCCCATTTAGCGCTTGGTTTAAAGTCGTCAGCCCGACTATCTCCTTTTTTTCTATGACTCCTCCAGAGGGAGCACTTCCACAAGATTAACTCCTTCCACGACATCCGAAGAGAAGTTCTCATAATATGGTTTCAACCGGTGCCCATTCACTTTAAGTTCATTACCTGTAGCTAAACTACGAATTTCCACTGCACCATGAGAAAACACATTAGTCACAATAAAAGGTCCAATCCAACGTGACCTTAATTTACCCGGAAATAATTGCAAGCGAGAATTAAACAAAAGCACTTTCTGCCCAATGCAAAATTGTTTCTTTGTAATCATATTATCATGAAAAGCTTTCGTCTTTTCCTTGTAAATCCGTGAGCTTTCAAATGCATCATTGCGAATTTCCTCTAACTCTTGAAGTTGTAACTTCCTTTGCCTTCCAGCACCATCCAACTCCATATTGCATTGTTTAATAGCCCAAAACGCCTTATGCTAAATTTCAACGGGTAAGTGACAAGGTTTACCATAAACAAGCCTAAAAGGAGACATCCCAATAGGTGTTTTATATGCGGTTCTATACGCCCACAAAGCATCATTAAGTCGCATGCTCCAATCCTTCCTTGTTGGATTCACCGACTTTTCAAGAATGGATTTCACCTCTCGGTTGGAAACCTCGGCTTGTCCATTTGTTTGCGGATGGTATGGTGTTGCATTTTTATGTGACACATTGTAATTCTTTAACAAGCTTTGCAAGAACTTGTTTTTGAAGTGTGAACCTCCATCGCTAATTATAGCCCTTGGAATGCCAAACCTTGCAAATATATTAGCTTGCACGAAATCTGAAACAACTTTAGAATCATTAGTTGGGGTGGCCTTAGCTTCCACCCATTTCGAGACATAATCCACAACAAGCAAAATATAATAATTCCCACTAGAATTGACAAAAGGGCCCATAAAATAAATTCCCCATACATCAAAAACCTCAACAAATTGAATAATAGTTTGCGGCATTTGATTTCGAGCACCTAGATTGCCTGTTCTTTGGCACCTATCACATGTGGTACAAAATATATGTGCATCCTTAAACAAAGTTGGCCAAAAGAAACCACATTCTAGTACCTTGAGAGCGGTTCTCTTACTCCCAAAGTGTCCTCCACAAGCATATGAGTGGCAAAAAGACAAGATAGAATTAAATTCAATTTCGGGAACACACCTACGTATTACTTGGTCACTACAATGTTTCCATAAGTATGGATCATCCCATATGTATTGGTTTCCTAACTTCTTAAGTTTGTCCCTCTCAGCACGAGACAAGTTCTTTGGGATTTGTTTAGACACTAAGTAATTAACAATATCAGCGTACCATGGTTCTCCAAAGGCAATTGAGAATAGTTGCTCATCCGGGAAACTTTCACGCAATGGGATAGTCTCCTTGTCCACAGCAAGTCGTCTCAAGTGATCCACAACGGTGTTCTCAATTCCTTTCTTGTCTTTGATTTCAATATCAAACTCTTGCAAGAGTAAAATCCATCGTATGAGCCTCGGTTTCGCCTCTTTCTTTGTAAGCAAGTATCTAAGTGCTGCATGATCAGAAAAGACAACAACTTTTGTACCAATTAGATAAGAGCAAAACTTTTCTAAAGCAAAAACAATGACTAATAACTCTTTTTCAGTGGTTGTGTAGTTTTGTTGGGCCTCATTTAACGTTCTAGAAGCATAATAAATAGCATGAGGAAGCTTCCCCACACGCTGCCCAAGCACCGCACCAACCGCATAGTCACTTGCATCGCACATGAGCTCAAAAGGCTTGCTCCAATCCGGTGGTTTAATGATAGGGGCTGAAATCAAAAGTTCTTTCAAACGATTGAATGCTGCCATACATTTCTCATCAAAGTTAAAAACCACATCTTTTTGCAATAAGTTACAAAGTGGTGATGCTATCTTGGAAAAATCCTTGATGATTTTACGATAGAAACCTGCATGACCAAGAAAAGAACGTATCTCCCTCACCGTAGTGGGAGGGGTTAGAGCACGAATAAGGTCTATCTTAGATTTATCGACTTCCAAGCCTTTAGAAGATATTATATGGCCTAAAACTATGCCATGAGTTACCACGAAATGGCACTTCTCCCAATTCAAATACAAGATTTGTTTCAACACATCGTTCAAGGATTAAAGACAAATTGTTCAAGCAAAGGTCAAATGAATCACCAAAGACACTAAAGTCATCCATGAACACTTCAATTATGTTTTCAACATATTCCGAAAAGATACTTACCATACACCTTTGAAAGGTAGCTGGGGCATTGCACAAGCCAAAAGGCATCCTTCTATAAGCAAAAGTACCGAAAGGACAAGTGAAAGTGGTTTTCTCTTGGTCCTCCGGTGCTATCACAATCTGATTATAACCTGAATAGCCATCAAGAAAGCAATAGTAAGAGTGTCCAGCTAAACGTTCAAGCATTTGATCAATAAAAGGTAAAGGAAAGTGATCTTTTCTAGTAGTGGCATTCAATTTTCTATAATCAATACAAACCCTCCAACCGGTTTGCACTCGAGTTGGGACAAGTTCACTGTTATCATTCTCCACCATTGTCACACCTGATTTCTTTGGTACTACTTGTACCGGGCTCACCCACTTGCTATCGGATATGGGGTAGATAACACCCACGTCCAAAAGCTTGAGTATCTCCTTTTTCACAACTTCCATCATGGGAGGATTCAAACGGCGTTGCGCTTCCATTGTAGGCTTTGTATCATCCTCCACACGAATCTTATGCATACAAATGGCAGGGCTTATACCCTTGATATCGGCGATTGTCCATCCTATGGCCGTCTTGTACTTCCTTAGCACCCTTAGAAGTTTTTGCTCCTGTAATTCATTAAGCTCGTTAGAAACAATCACGGGTAAATCTTCATTGTCACCTAAGTACAAGTACTTTAAGTGACTTGGAAGAGGTTTCAATTCTAAACTTGGAGATTTAACAATAGATGGCACAAGTTTTTCATTATTGCAAGGTAAAGAAGCATATGAAATATTCTTAATTGCTGATTTTTCCGGTAATGAGTCAAGAGAACCAATGGTTTCTTTAATCTCATCACCATACTCATAACCATCGTCAATAGGTGTAGTGAGCACGGTTTCCAAAGTATCACCACCATTCAACTCAAACATTTGTTGTGCCAATGTGTCCATCACATCAATGGAGAAACAAGAGTGGACATCACTAGGATATCTCATCGTCTCGAAAATGTTGAAACGTATTATTTCTCCATCGAACTCCATAGTTAGCGTTCCCTTGTCAACATCAATAATGGTTTTCGCCGTTTTCATGAAGGGACGCCCAAGTAGCAATGGAAGAGACGAGTCCGGTGAACCTTCATCCATCTCTAACACGCAAAAGTCAGCTGGAAATACAAGTTGATTAACCTGCACAAGAACATCCTCAACAATACCCATTGGGTAGACATTAGAATGATCGGCTAATTGCAACATGATTCCAGACTTTTTAAGAGGACCAAGATCAAGTGAATTATACATATACGCCGGCATAACATTAACGGATGCACCTAAGTCCAACATAGCTTTATTAAATGTGGTGTTACCAATTGTGACGGGAATGTCGAAGCTACCGGGATCCTTGCACTTAAGTGGGAGTTTGTGTTGTAAGATTGCCGAAGCATTCTCCCCCACACTAAGCACTTCATTACCTTTGAGCCTTTGCTTATTGGTACACAAGTCCTTCAACACCTTTGCATACTTTGGAACTTGCTTGATAGCATCTATGAGTGGTATGTTCACATGGATCTTCTTGAGAATGTCTAAAATCTCCTTTTCTAGTTCCGCCTTCTTGGAATTGCAAATCTGCGAGGGAAAGGTAAAGGAGGAACATAAGTAGAAACCGGAGTTTTAGAGCTAGAAATAGGTACCTCAGAAGTTTAGGGAGAATCCTCGGTTTTCTCCTCCAAAACAGGTTCCTTTGGTGTTTCCACCGCGCCCGAATCAGTGACTTCGGGTTGCACAAGTTGTGTACCACTTCTCAACGTAATTGCATTTGGGTTGATAGGTTGAGAAGGGAGTTTCCCACCATTTTGTGCCTTCAATTGATTCAACTCAATAGCCATAGAACCAACTTGAGTTTGCAAATCCTTAACCGTACTCTCCGTTCTTTGCATAAAATATTTCAGCAACTCCTCCATATTGGACCCCATATTTTGAGGTTGTTGTTGTTGTTGAAATTGTTGTCTCGGCTGGAATTGTTGTTTTTGAGGTTGAAATCCACTCGGTTTGTTGAAACTAGATTGTTGAATCGCTCCTTGCTTATTGGCATAGCTAAAATTGGGGTGATCTCTCCATCCCGGATTGTAAGTGTTGGATTAGGGATCATACCGTCTTTGTTGATTTGGAAAGATCGCATTAGCTTGCTCGTCCTCATAAGCTTGAGAGGAACTTGGTATCACCGCGGCTGCAACTTGTTGAAGCATCGCATTCATGTTACCCATTTGTTGACGAAGTACCTCAACCTCGCTCACCTCATTCACCCTTCTTAGAATCACATCCGACCCACGACTCAAGAATTGTTGTGAGTTCGCTGCCATGTTTTCAATCAACTCTCTAGCTTGTGCCACCGTCTTGTTCACTAGTGCACCACCACCCGCAGCGTCGAGAAGATTCCTATCACTTGATTGGAGTCCTTCATAGAAATATTGGATGATCATAGCATCACTGAATTAGTGGTGAGGGCAGCTTGCCACCAACCTCTTGTATCGTTCCCAACATTCATATAGGGATTCTCCCACATTTTGCTTCATCCCACAAATCTCTTTTCGAATTTGCGTAGCCTTTGATGCAGGAAAATATCTCTCCAAAAAGAGTTTCTTCAACCCATTCCATGTTGTGACACTTCCGGGAGGTAAATAGAACAACCAATCCTTAGCACTATCCATCAAAGAGAAACGAAAAACTTTTAACATTGCACCATCCGCCTCAACATCCGCTGGAAGCATGGCCGTGACAATGGTGTGGAAGTCCATAAGATGTTTGTTTGGGTCTTCATTCACCATGCCATGGAATTTAGGTAATTCTCTAAGCAACCCCGGCTTTATCTCAAAAGTAGAGTTCATTTGAATACACCCCTGTTGTATATCAAGCCTATGAGAAGCCAAGTCCTTGAGTGAACGATTTGCATCACCCATTGCTTCTTCTTTTTCTTCAAAAGGTGGTTCTTGTTCACCCGGAACCTCTTGTTCTAAAACTGCTTCTCCTTGTTGGAAAGTCTCTTCTTCCGTTTCCAACTCTTGTTCTTCCGTTGTATCTTTACTTGGTTAGAGTATTGTGACTCTTCGAGTAGCTATCCCGCACCGTGGATAATTCCAATCTTTAGAAGCCAGGGATTATGCACCTGAAAACAAATCTCGCAAACAAGTGAGAAACAAGACAAGAAAACAAAAAGCAAAGATAAAAGCAAAAACAGAAATAAGAAACTAAAAACTTAATAACTAGCCGTATGCCTCCCCGGCAACGGCGCCAAAATTTGATCGTTGTCGTATGCGTCAAAAATAATTTCACTTTCCTAAAGTATATGATAAGAAAGGGTTCGTTTCCACAGAGAGGCGATTGTAGTTATTATGTATTCAATTTCTTAAAGTAACCAATTGGGGGGATTTCTGATTTTTATGTAAGCAATAAAAGCAAATTAAAAACAAAGTAAATTGTAGAAAGTAATCAATAGAGAGAGATATTGGTCAAGGAATTCATCTTCAATCTTAAACATGTGCTTGCATATATGATTAGAATTACGATTTAATCTCTTATATTATCAAAAGCCTAGAGAATTGTAGGACCAGAATATCGCAACACTAATACTTCGCGAGATTAATAAACAACTGTATCGCGAAGGAGTCGCATGGAGGTAAATAAATGACGTAATAGATGACGACAGTTAAAACATGAGGAAAGTGTGAAAGACTTGGCGAGATTTAAGAGTGTCGCGAAGGCAAACAGTTGTATATTCGCGAGCATTCGCGAGACGTTTCCGAAAATAAGGGACAATATAGTTGTCATCCACTATGTAATACCCTATATAAAGGGTCGAGTAAGTCATTGTAGAGGAGAGGTCTTTTTGAATTGTGAAACAAGTCATTAGGAGAGAGAAAATAAAGAGTGATTGTAATTTCTTTAGCTTTGTTCTACATTTCTTTGTAAATCTTTCAAGAAAACAATTAATAAAACACATCATTGTTCATCTTCAAATGGATTGATTAAACAGATTTGAGTGAGGGGTGTAGTGTGGGAAATCCTGCAACTACATTTGCGCTAGAAACAGGGAGTGAAGAAGATCAACCTTGTGAATTGGAAGAATTAGGGATAACAAGAAAGAAATCTTGAATAATTTTTAACAAATTACTAAAATTGAGAAATGGCTAGGAGAAAGAATGCATCAGAACAACCAACGATCATTAGGAGAAGTGGAAGATTAGTGGGAGAAAGAAGAAATGAAGTAGGTGAACCATCAAGGATAGATGCAAGAAATGGAGAAGAAGATCCAATTCAACCATCAACTCAACCACCAATTCAACCATCAACTCAACCACCAATTCAACCAAAGACTAAAAACGAGTAATCGATTATGATAGAGTGAGCGTGCATACATGGAGATCAGATTCTACGGAAGAAAGAGAAGAAGTACAACAATTGATGAATAATAGACAAGAAGAGAGAAATCGAGAAGAGATGGGAGAAACAATTCGTGGAAATGAAGAAATCGCGGCGTTAGAAACGCTGAGACAGAAAATACACGAAGAAAGGCGGTTAGAAGCAGAAGAACGCGCGAATCTAACAAGGCAAAACCACGAATTGAGGATGGAAAATAGGAGGCTGCAAAATAGAAGATCAAGAAGTAGTAATGAGATCGAGATCGGGATCGACTAGAGAAAATGGGAGAAGAACATTACTGCGGAGAACATTAATGAAGAAAATTTGGAAAGAGAGTTAAATCATGGCGAAGAAGGTCGCGAAGAGAGAGAACTAATAGAAAATCGTTATATTTTGGTAAACAATCACGATGATGGAAATCAAGAAGATAGGCAGTCTCGAGGACAAAATAACCCAATTAATGAAGAAAATCAGGAGGAAAGAAGAAGAGCACTACATGGGAGAGAAACACAAAGGAAACAAAAGGAAATTGAAGATGATATTGAAAAGCATTACATTGAGCAAGCACGTCTAGCCCGCGAGAGAGAGAGATTGAGAGCAGAAATGGAAAATCGGGAATTGGAAGAAGCGATCCGGCAGAAGGAGAGAGGAGGCGTGAGCGAGATCGCAACGATGGAGATATTAACGAAAAATACGAAAGAATACAAAAAAGTAGACAAGAACGAAGAAGGAGAGAAGCAGAATTAAAGAGACCGATCAATTCAAATTCTGAGGCAAATGAACAAATTCTGCGAGAATTGGCGAGAGATGAGAGGAATATTGAACAACGGAAGAGAAGGAGGAGGGAGAAGGCGAGTTAGATGAAGCTATCGCGGAGGTTGCGAAAAATCCTTTTACATTAGAAGTGCGGTTAGGAGGAATACCCCCAAAATGCAACTTACCAGCTATAACTAGCATTTTTGATGGATCAACTTGTGCAGTACAACACATCAAGGCTTATGTGATATGTATGCTACAATGGGAAAACCATGACGCTATATTATGCAAATACTTCGCGTCAAGTTTAACAGGAGAAGCTTTAAAATGGTTTGAGGGTTTACCAAGGAATACGATCACATCATTCAATCATTTACAGGCTATATTCTTGGGGGCGTATATAAGTAACAACTCTTCGCGACCTGGCATTGAAGATGTATTTGGACTAAAACAAAGAGTTGGCGAGAGTCTAAGACATTTAACTATCAGATGGAAGACGATGTGCAGCGAGATGGCCGGCGTGGGTAGATGAAAGATACCTCATCTTGTCATTCATAAATGCTATGTTCGCAACCAATCTATTATATGTTCGAGTTTTCGAGAGTTAAGAATACAATTACAATGATCGAATTACGAGAGCTCCAGGAGGAATATATTGCTTTAGAAGAAAGACGAGAACGAGATGGAATCTTACCCTGGTGGCAAACACAAATTCTAGTGTCGCGAATGGAAGTTTATTACCTCAACTAATACACACAAAGTGGCGAGCACATCGCAAGGTCAACGGGAAAGAAAAGCGGTTGATATAGAACCAAAGTTAGTGGCTATGGGAAGTCGCGATCAGGAAGAGTTTGAAAGAGAAAGAAATTTCTACAACCGTGGCGGAAACAATAAAATTCAAAGGCTTGATCAACCACAAGAAACCTATGGAGGTCAAAGGTATAATTCGCAAGAGACTTACGGAGGCCGAGGCGGAAATTATCATAGAGGGACGGTGAAGTCACGAGTAGTGTGGGAGGAAATTAAAATGCCGCCATTGAACGCCAAAGTGTGGAAAAAATATGGGAAGCAATACTTTTGATGGAAAACATATACCTGCACCATGGAACATGGGAAGTGAACCACCACTGGAGATAGAAGTCATGAGTTCATTCTTACCACCGCTTTCATGGGCACTTAACAAATGACTGAGAAACATCAAGAGAATTATCCTAAGAATGATTGATCAAGGAAAGCTAAATCACTTTTTAAAAGAAGAAGAGAAAGTTCAACATTTGCCACCCCCACCAGGCAAAGGGAAAAGAAACATTTGTTATAGAAGTTGGGGCAAAAGCTAAAAATTTGTTTTGCAACTCCATTGTACACTCATACCGCACTATTGAATATTTTCATGACAATGTACTTAGTAGAGTTTTCGCGAGGGATGCTGATGATAAAGAAGTGATAAATGTTGCGAAGACATCGCAGACTAAAAGAGTGGCAACCGCAGATTATTTCTTTCTCGGGTGAAGAAGTACCCAAAGGAAGAGAAATACATGATAGCCCCTTTGGTTGTGAAGCTGGAAATTAATCCAAAACCCATTGATGGCGAAGATGATGAAGCGGAAAATTGTTGGGCAATCAATAGAATATTGATTGATACGCGGCGATTCGATCAACATTCTTTTCTACCATACTTACAAAACTATGGGAGGAAGAGATGAAGACTTGATCCCTTCAACATACAAAATATATGGTTTCAACGATACTGCGAACAAGCCCAAAGGAGAAGTGCACATGAGGATACCCTTGCAGGGGTTATCGATCGATATTTTGTTTTGTGTAGTTGATGTGGAATCTCCCTACAATGCATTGATTGGAAGACCATGGCTTCATCAAATTCTGGGTATAGCATCGACATACCATCGGTGCATAAAATTTCCACATCCTAGCGGTGTCGGAATTATAAAAGGAGATTGGATAGAGGGGCAAAAGTGTTATGAGGTGGATGTAGAAAGGCTGCGAAGAGAGAACTGACAAAAAAGAAAGGTTGGAGGAAGAATGTACGGGATGAACAAAGAAAAGAAAGACTAATGGTAGATGCCATAGAAACAAAAGAAGAAGAGATCTTTGCGAAGTGAATGCACAAAAGCAACCGAGTATCATGATGCAAAGGAGACATTGAAATGGTGGGTGATGCGGAGGTAGAAGGAAGTAAGAATAAAAGGTGTAAAAAATGAATAATTGCGAGAAAAGATAACAATTTAATGATGAAAGCATGATAAGGATAAGAAGCAGAGATGATGGTTGCGGAAAAATTGTGCGAGAATCTCGCCATGAAGAATGTATACAAATCTATTGAATAATGGAATTGAGATTGTGCGATAACTTCATGAGACAAATGATTGAATAAATTGATAAAATGAATGAGTGAGTGAATGGGACAAACCTTTATGGCGTACACCCTAGTTCGCGAATGATATTTTGCAAGAGGCAAATGTAAGACCTAAAGTACGTCATATAAGGGGGTATCTCTTAACATGGCTCGGTGGAAGGTTACACCGCTCCCGAAACACGGGTCATGGAGATTTGGGGCCCATGAAAGCCTATCGGGGAGATACCTTGGATTTCCAACTATATATATAAGGTTATACCCTGGTTGGACGCCCGAGGGTCTCTCCCAAGGAGTCGAGTGTATGACCAAGGCGCCGAGGTACACGGTTGAGTCAAGAGTGCGGGGAGCATGGAACTTCCTTACCACTCTTGACAAGTCTTGGCACATCCGCACTCGGCCGAAGAAAACTCCACTTAGGGTGCGATCTCGTAACCATAAACCATATAGGTATAAGGGATAAGAGGGCTGTGAAAACAACTGGTTGTTGTTAAGACCGGATGGGAGGAGCTAGTCTTGTATGGCCGATGTACGCCTCCTTGAAGGGGCAACCAGGGAGAAGATAAGGGCGGCACCCTCCATTAGGGAGCTGATAAGTGTCAAAAGACGCAAATGTCATGTGGCTTTATTTTCGCAAGAGAATTTAGACTTATCATATTTGTGCAATGATCCTGCGCAGAGGCAATAATACTAACGCGAGGGTAAGACGAGATCAATGGGTTTTTACATGAAAATGTAAGAACGTCCTGCGATTTCGTCGCAAAGACGACAATGTGCCGGGATTTTATGGTCGCAAGAACTTTTAAACCTGCCATCTTTGTCGCAAATATAATGTCTCGCAGAGGCAAAAATACTAAAGAAATGATAAGACAAGGTCAATGGGTCATTATATGAAAGTGTAAAGACGGCCTGCGATCTTGTCGCAATGAGGGGTGGCAAAATAAGACCTTTACTTAGGAAGGCATAATAAGACCACACAAATAATGATAAGGCAAGATCAATAGATTTCTAGCGATCTTGTCGCAGTGATAATGTATAATTTAAAAAAAAAAAAAAAAAAAAAAAAAAAAAAAAAAAAGATATATATATTTATATCTCGCGAGAATGATTATATTTAACTCGCGTCTTATGGACAGAGGCAAGAATGATTATATCTTATGGACGGAGGCAAGTGTGAAGTTATAATTACAAAGAAGGGTTGTTTGATTAATATATCTGAACAAAGGAAGCAAAAGTTGAAATTTACATTCAATAGTCGAAGATGCATGTATACAGATATTACAAGAAATCAAAGAAGAAAGAGAAATTATTTCTTTCTTTGGTTCTTCTTCTTCATCGATTCTTTGGTTCCATCACTCTCGTCGTCGATTCTTCTTCTTCTTCATTAGCTTCACTATCAGAAACATCTGAGACGGGCAAGTTCTCGGGAACTTCTTCAGCAAGAAAAGGATATGAATGAAGAGGAATGTTGTGATCATTACAAACTATCTCCGTAGCTTGATTGCGAAAACGAACATCATCATTATTAAAATTCGCCCTTTGTAGTTTGGAATTGCCTTGATTTAGAATATTTATTCTCGCGGAGAGAGAGATCCATAGCGAGTTGTTCTTTTTCGGTTTCAAGCTCTCCAATTCTAGTCTGAAATCTCTTTTCAGATTCTGAAAACATGAGGAAATGAATTAATGTTAATAATACAAAAGGAAAAAAGAATAGAAAAATAAAGAAGTATGACAAACAACCTTCTCTTTCAAATATCATATCCTTGATTAAGGTAGTTTGCTCGGTGCGAAGACTAACATCAACACCTAAGTTATTTCTAGCGTTATCTAAAACCTTCGCAGCCCAGGCAAATTCATCATCATTATTTATGACAAAAAGTGAACGAATTTGATCTTCTCACTCGCTAAGTAGGGTATTCTGACGAAGGAGCTCATCTCGCTCAACTTGCACATCAAGGAGAGATTTTGAAATTTTGCTAATGCCTGTGCACCTCTGTTAGTAATGCGATCTTTTTCATCTATGAGATCACTAACTTTCTTCCTTAAGGCTTTGGATTTCTTCTTGGAATCAAGGTACATTCGTTTAAAGTGATTAGCTAAACTTAAGCTAGCCCTATGCTCGATTTTTAAGAGATGGTGTTTGGATTGAAGATCCTTTAATGAAAGAAGGTTAGCATCATTTGAAGAACTACTTAGAGGTTCATTGAGGCGAGCAAGGAGTACATCATCATCCATGGGCTCGGGAAATGAATGAAGAAGAATGGACTCTTCAGAGAGATTATATATGTCTGCGAAAATAGTAAGTCAGGCAAAGAAAAGTAAATGATAAAATAAAAGAAATCGAGGAATAAAGATTGCTATACCATAAAGTCTGCTGATTTGCGCTTTCAAGAGTAGATACTCTATTCTCGTTGAGAAGTAAGCTCAGCCTCCGGTTGTTTAATCCGTTCATCCTTCTCGCGAGATGTCGCAGACTTCATTCTCTAGTTCTCGCATCTTATCTTTAAGTTGCAAATTTTTCTTTTCGAGATTCTTTGTGTCTTTTCTCAAGGTCGAGGCGACAACAAAAGAAACTCTCCCAGACTACAAAGAAAAATATAGAAATGATTAAGATAAGGTTTATAATTGAAGTCGCAAAGAAATAAAGAGATACAAACATACCAAAGCATTAAGAGCATTTAAGAAACTAGAAGTCACTGTTCGAGAAACCCCGCGAAACGACTCATTGTCCTCCAGCAGTGGGGCATCGCAAATCTTAGCGAGAGCCTCGCAGTAGCTTGATTAAATGATCGTCCCCAATCCTTGCATGGAATCGGAAAAGATGCTAGACAATTGCGCCATAGCGAGAGGTGGTTGAACGATTCTCCTCGCAGAAGAAGTACCAATCTCATTTTCATTCTTATCAGAATTCTCACTTGTTTGAGAACTACAATGAGAAGAGGGATGGGTTTTCCGTTTTTTAGAAAATGGAGCGGAAGATTTGTCCTTGCGAGAAATGGCCTTATTCTTGCCTTTAGCCCTCGCAGCTTCAGTTTCTCCATCATTAATCTTTGCGGTTTCAACTTCTTCAACACCAATCTTCACACACGAATAAAGATAAGAAACAGAGGCAACAATATTGTTTAAAATAACAAAAGAAAATGTTTCTTACTTCATCCGTGAGTGATCGAAGTATCGCCAGGATATTTGGCTGAGGATTCTCTTTGTATTTCTTTCTCATTCTGGTGATCTAAAAATTTTCTAAAAAGTTAATGAAGGAAAGAAATGGAAGACATAGCGAAGCGAATCTAAAATGAATGATATGTATATACCTCTTTTGTCTTCTCAGGCCATTTAAACTCCCAAGGATGATAATTCGCGAGATTGGCTGGGAGTGCATGTGAGCTGCGATATAAGGTCCACTCGAAAGAGAGGTACAACCCACCACTTTTCATCTTTGGAGTAGCGAGGATATTATTTTTACCCGAATGCGGTCAATGTCCTGCATAAGCGGTTTGTCGGCATCAACGTTATCATTTTTCTTCAATCGAACACCCCAAAACGAGATTTATCGTTTCTCATAGTTATGGTGAATAATTTGCAAAGAAATTATCCACAGTATAATTCTCGGCAATTATTGGTAAATTCGCAAATTGAGGATCTCTAACATTGTCAGGATATAAAGATCCTTTTGCCGGCACCACGAGAGGCGAATTCAAGCATCAGGCGAATACAATCGCCGTTCAATTGATAAATAGCCCGCGAGAATTTTCGTGAGCAAGAATCTCATAAAATAATGGTATTTCGGGATTATATAAAGGAATGGGAGCCCTGTGAGGAGTTGACCTAGCGAGACTATAATTTTCTGATCATCACATTGATGATCAGAAAACAATTTTGCATAAAGCATAGATGAGGATTCTTGATGTGGAATGGTAGATAAAGTGAAACCCTTTTCCTGTAATTTCTTTTGAACATCAGTAAAATGAGGAGCGTATGTACGACCAAGTGAAGCCATTATCAGAGTATAGGAATGAAGGGAGAAGTGAAGAATTGAAAAGGAAGCAGTAGCAGAAGCGCAAATTGCGGAAGGAGAAAGGTGAAGAAAAGTTGCAGAGGGAAAATAAAAGAGAAGAAGAGAAAAAGGATAAAGCTATATATAGAGAAGAGAGTTCTCGAGAAAACAAATGCATTTAATGTGAGATGGGACGTGAATGGTTAAGAATAATCGGTTGAAAGAGACGTGTCAAGAAAAGAGTGGAAGAAGAAACACCTGTAATAAATTCCGTACATAAACAAAACGAATGAAAATGAACAATCGCAAGATAAAGATAAGCAGTTGCGGCACTTTAATATATTGGTTCTCATGACATTCTCTTCTTCGCAGAGAAGACATGAGAAGAGGCAAGATGTAGGACAGAATATCGCAACACTAATACTTCGCGAGATTAATAAACAATCGCTTGCATCGCGAAGGAGTCGCATGGAGGTAAATAAATGACGTAATAGATGACGACAATTAAAACATGAGGAAAGTGTGAAAGACTTGGCGAGATTTAAGAGTGTCGCGAAGGCAAACAGTTGTATATTCGCGAGCATTCGCGAGACGTTTCGAAAATAAGGGACAAGTATATTTGTCATCCACTATGTAATACCCTATATAAAGGGTCGAGTAAGTCTGTTGTAGAGGAGAGGTCTTTTTGAATTGTGAAACAAGTCATTAGGAGAGAGAAAATAAAGAGTGATTGTAATTTCTTTAGCTTTGTTCTACATTTCTTTGTAAATCTTTCAAGAAAACAATTAATAAAACACATCATTGTTCATCTTCAAATGGATTGATTAAACAGATTTGAGTGAGGGGTGTAGTGTGGGAAATCCTGCAACTACAAGAATCAAGAGAGCAAGATAATCTATTAATTTCCTAAATTCATCAACACACACATTAGAGCTGCGTATGTGAATTCTACCTAAAGAATAACCTAACGCCTTGTGCTAATTAAGTTCAATTCCTAGGAGCATTAAGTTTCAGAAATAGGCTAATCAATGCAATTGTCATGCGTTGCGCATAACAATTCGGACAATGGTCAAACTCTACATATGATTACGAGAGTGTATCACTACAAACCGTGAACATATCATGCTACTCGTATTCAGGGTTATCGCTCGATGAAAAACCCTAAAATAGCTATGGACTAGGATGCAAGTTCAATTAATTGGCCACTTAACTAATCAAACATCATAATCCTATCACAATACATCAATCATGTGATTATTAAAAACAGTAGAGATATGAGCGATAATTAAGAGAGAAAACTAATACATAAAGCAAACACAAGTTTTAGAAATATGACTACATCCTTAACCAATAATATAGAATTTAGCTACTCATAGCTATAGAGTTCATCACAAAAATATAAGTTGAATAAAGAAGAAGATGAACAAAAGCAAACCCTAGAAGCGTAAACAAAAGCGGCTCTCAAAGTTCCCAAGAATAAGATGTGTCTCCCAAAAGTTGTAGAACTTCTCTTTTATAGCTCCTCTTGTTCCAAAATTAAGTCTAGCCTTCAAAGTCCATTAGATGAAAATCCACCAAGCCCATAAGAGAGAGAAACCCATGTAGAAAATATGTATAAAAATACATCGCCGGAAAACTGGTATTATGGCCGGAAATCGGCCGGAGAGGTGGCCGGAAAACGGCTCAGGTGACCGGCAAAGTCCGCCCGGTCACCGGTCAACGGGTCAAATCGGTCAACGATCCAACTCGGCCGGGTCAACTCGGTCAAGCACCGAGTCAGAGTATGAGTCAGAGTCAACCCAGTCAGCACCGAGTCAGAGTCTAACTAGCCTGACTAGACTTGGCATGAGCTATTGCAGGCCTAAGCGTCTGATGCACTATCATTGTGCTTCACCAACTCATGTTCAGCCAAGATGGTTGTGCATCCTGCAAATCCTTATCTCATCACCATTTCCAGCTCATTTTGATCCATTCTCCATCTCAGTTCATTCCATGCACATTTCATTCATATACACAGTCCTAATCAATCATCTAGTGCAATTCAGGCATTCTCACAGCTCAAACCTCCATTGGCTGTAACTTCCACTTTCAGCTGCATCTTCATATTCCTCACAGACCACCAGAACCAATCTTCTTTGCCTTGCCTGACTGTCACCTCCAATACCCACAGCCATCTCAACTCACTGTATAAAACACCAGTGCCTTCAACTGCAATTGGTAGCAGTCAACATTTCAAACTCCTTTCACTGAATCATTCTGCAACAACTCCATCCCGAGGTTTTCTCAATCATTTGAGCCATCTCACCCTGCACACAAGCATCGAGTCCACTTTGTAAGCATCCCACGGCCATTGCAAACTCCAAATGTATCATGGCAACAACACCCATTTCAGCATAACCACTGCCATTCCTTGTGCATCATTCACATTCTGTAACTTCTCAACCATCTAGCCCATTGCAATCAACACCTATAACTGTACCAGCCAGCACAAACAGCTCCAAATTCGAGTTCCCATTCTTCATTGCTTGCTTCCATCAGATTCTCCTGTCCTGCACCTGTAATTGCTCATCAACACAGCATTGCAGCTGCAATTCCATCCCCTATTCCGTTGCAGCTTCTTGCACCTCAATGACTCAGCTGCAGCTCCTCAGTTCCTTCTTCTTCTCAACACAAAATCTGGTGCCACCTCTTCTGCTTCATGTTCTAGCCATTACAACCACATAATTTCTTCATTGCCACTGCCAATTCCATATCACAAAGCTCTCCGAATACATCAGCTACACTTCATTGCTTCTCACTGCGATCATTTCCATGAACCACCAGCTAACTCCTCATCTTGAGCTCAATTGAATTCCATCAAAACATCACCATTCGTAGCACAACCGATGGCAGCTCCCTCAGATATTCAGCTGTAACTTCCCAGGCAGAAATCTGAGCAAAAATCTCCACTCCAACATCAGAACCATCTCCTAATTCTCCGTCACTGAACATGGCCTTAATCCTTGGCAGCCATCGGACCTTAGCTAGAACTGACGACAACAAATCTTGGAGCAACAACGGCAGGTACTGGCAGAGAGACACAGATTTCTTCCATATAAGCAAAGCATCAGCTCCATCCATTGCCAAGCTCAGTCCATAGCTCTTTGTATCATTCTCTGCTCACTTCTCCTCTGTTGACTCGAGCTCCTCCATGTACAACCAGTCTTCATAGATCACCAACTTCCTCCATCCATCTATCTCCTTAGATGCAACACCATCCAAACCAGCTTGCACCTGCCATTCATAGCATTCCTTCATCTCTGCCACAGTTCACATCACCATCACTCTCATTACCTGCAATCCCAGCTTAAGCCCAAAGACAAACACTATCAGCACAGCAGCTTCATCTCTACCTTCTGTCTTTGTACCAACCTCGGCATCAAACTGCAAAAATCAAGACCCTAACTCCTGTGAGACCCCCAAGTCAACAGCAACCTCTTCTTCAATTGAACAATTACACCCTAACTTCTTCAATTCTTCATCTCTTTCTGTCTAGATCCCCTTTTCTCCTCTGCATTTCTTCTCATAACGAGATTAGAACTTGAGATCGATACAAACCCCTGAAATCCATTGAACCCATCTCTGATTTTTTAAGCTGAAACTTCGAACCCTAATTTCTTCGTCATCTCATCACAGCAGCACTTCCCTGACCTGAATCTCTCACACCCATTTTAAATCTATGACAGATCAATCGTTCTCCCATTTCTCATGATTCGGTTTCAATGGCAGCGAGTTCTCAGATCCAATCTCGCTGCAGAATAACATTTGGAAAAGAACTGAAAGAAGAAAACTCGATTAGATTATCAGAGAAGGGGGATATTAAGACACCCCAAATAAAATACACCCCAAGATAGGTGCCCCTGAGTTTCTCCTTTGGTGCGTTTAGTGATTCCTTTAAGCACAAAATTGACTACCCCTTAACCTTGCTTGGGTTGTCCTTAACATTCCTTATGAAATGACAATTTTGCCATTCTTTCTCCATTTTGGATGATTTCTTCTTCTTTTCTCCGGCATGACTCCGAAGTAGCTACAAAACTCAAAACATGCGTAAAATACATAATTTTCAAGAAAAATAGCAAAGAAAGCATAAACTCTAGATAGTAAATACGGTGTATTCTACACCTATCACCTTGGTATGTTCATATTTCTTTATTTCTTTGTGATTTCGATTATAAACCTTATCTTAACAATTCCTTTATTTTCCTTTATAGTCTGGGAGAGCTTCCTTTGTCGTTGCCTCAGATCTTGAGAAGAGGCGCAACAATCTTGAAAAGAAAAATCTTCAACTTAAGGATAAGAACAAAGAACTAGAAGTTGAAGTTGCGACATCTCGCAAGAAGGATGAAAGTGAGACTGCCGCTCTTCGCGAAAGAATTCAACAATTGGAAGTTGAGTCTTCTACCCAGAAGAACAAAATATCTACCCTTCAAAGTGCTAATCAGCAACTTTATGGTATAATACCCTTCTCTTTTCTTCGTTTCTACTTTGTCATTTATTTTTCTTTGCCTGACTTATCATTTTCGCAGACATTTATAATCTTTCTGACGAAGTCATCCTTCTCCATTCATTCCCTGAACCTATGGATGATGATGATCTTCTCGCTCATCTCAATGAATCTTTAAGTAGTTCTTCAAACAAGATTAATTCTCTCTCATTAAATGAACTTCGAACCAAATTTCATCTCTTAGAAATTGAGCATAGATCTAGTTTAGGTTTAGCCAACCGATTTAAACGTTTATATCTTAGCTCCCACGACAATAATAATATTTTAAGGAAGAAAATTAGCAGCCTTATAGATGATAAGGATCGCATTGCTAATCAAGGCGCACAAGCATTAGCGAAATTCCAAAAACTCTTCTTGAAGTCCAAATTGAACGAGATGAATCTCTTCGCCAAAATGCCATACTTAATGAGCGAGAAAATCAAATTCGTTCACTTCTTGTCATAAACAATGATGATGAATTCGCTTGGGCTGCGAAAGTTCTAGATAATGCTAGAAATAACTTAGGTGTTAGCGTCGGTCTTCATCTTGAGCATCTTGCCTTGGTTAAAGATATGATTTACGATAGAGAAGGTTGTTTCTTGTTCTTCATTACTTTACCACCTCTTTTTTGTGAAACTGCTATTAAGTTGCTGACTCATTGTCATTTGTTCACGAGAATCGAGAAGAGATTTCAAACTAGAATCAAGGAACTTGAATCGAGAAAGCACAACTTGCCAAAGATTTCTCTCTTCGCAACAACAAGTATTCCAGGTTGAAGAAGCAATTACAAACTACAGTAGCGAATTTTAATAATGACGATGTTCGTTTTCGCAATCAAACTATTGAAACAGTTTGTAATGACCATCGCATTCCTCTTTCCTCATATCCTTGTCTTCTTGATGAAATTCGAAAATATGCCTTCCTCGGATGTCTCTGATAGTGATGCAAGCGAAGAAGAGGAATCGATGAAGAAGAAGAATAAGCTGAGAGATAGTTCCATTTTCCTTTTTCTCTTCTTGTAATGCTTGTACATTTATTCTTCTAGCCTTCCATTTTTGTAATCTCTTACTGTAAATCTATCATATGAAAATAAATAACAAGTTTTTACTCTAATCATTCCCATACTTGCCTCTGTTATTTATTTTCACATGAGAGATTAAGTCGATAATCTTTAAGTAATAATACTTCTTAGTTTCGCAACTGCTATTGCTAATTCTCCACAAATAAATGCAGAAATATAGCCGTTTTTACTAGCTTGTTTAGTTACTCAATTTCTATGTTGAAATTCATCATTGCGACAAGATCGCAGGACGTCTTTACATTTTCATGTAATGACCCATTGATCTTGCCTTATCATTGTTCTTGTGTGGTCTTATTTTGCCTTCCTAGTTAAAGGTCTTATTTTGCCACCCCTCATTTTTGCGACAATATGACAGGCCTAAAAATTCTTGCGAACTTGAAGCCCCATGACATTGCCGTCTTGCGACAAAATCACAGGACGTCTTTACACTTTCATGTAACGACCCATTGATCTTGTCTTATCATTTCTTTAGTATTATTGCCTCTGGAGGATGTTTTTGTTGCGACAATATGACAGGCCTAAATGTTCTTGCGAACGTAAAGCCCCATGACATTGCCGTCTTGCGACGAAATCGCATGACGTTTTTACACTTTCATGTAAAGACCCATTGATCTCGTCTTACCCTCGCGTTAGTATTATTGCCTATGCAGGATCATCGCACAAATATGACAAGCCTAAATTTTCTTGCGAAAATAGAGCCTCATGACATTTGTGTCTTAAGACACTTATCAGCTCCCTAATGGAGGGTGCCGCCCTTATCATCTCCCTGGTTGCCCCTTCAAGGAGGCGTACATCGGCCATACAAGACTAGATCCTCCCATCCGGTCTTAACAACAACCAGTTGTTTTCGCAGCCTCTTATCCCTTATACCTATAGGGTTTATGGTTACGAGACTGCACCCTAAGTGGAGTTTTCTTCGGCCGCAAGCATGTGCCAAGACTTGCCAAGAATGGCCGAGACACTTCAAATGCCCCAGGCAGTCTTGGCTCAACCGTGTACCTCGGCGCCTTGGTCATACACTGACTCCTTGGAAGAGACCCTCGGTCGTCCAACCAGGGTATAACCTTATATATATAGTTGGAAATCCAAGGTATCTCCCCCGGATAGGCTTTCATGGGCCCTAAATCTTCATGACTCAGGTTCCAGGGGCGGTGTAACCTTTTCCCTGAGCCATGTCAAGAGATACCCCCTTATATGATGCACTTTAGGTCTTACATTTGCCTCTTGCGAAATATCATTCGCGAACTAGGGTGTACGCCATAAAGGTTCGTCCCATTCACTCATTTTTTCATTTCTGTCAATTCTTGTAATCATTCATTGCTTTTTGAGTATTTCTTCTCATCTTCTTTGCGAAATTATCACATAGTCTTGCTTCATTTTCTGAGATCTCGCTGTAATTATTTAACCAAACTTTCATCATATTCATATATCGCGAGATTTTCGCGCACTCCTTCTTCGATCATCATCACACACATTTTTTTTTTTTTTTTTTTTTTACACAACTCTAAAATCAATTATTTATTTCTTACACTTCTTACTCCTGTTGCTCTCTGTTTCTTCATTCATATTTCCAGATATTTCCTTCCCTTTTGCGAGACCATCGCAATTTTCAATTGTCTTCAAGCACTGATTTCGCAATATATCTTCCTCTCTCACTTCTATTGTGTCCACCATCAGTCTTTCTCTTCTTTGTTCTTCTTTGATATTCCTTTTCCAATTCTTCTGTTGAGCAGCCCTTTCCTCGCAAGACTCCACATCGACTTCATAACATTTTTGTCCCTCAGCCCAATCTCCTTTTATAACTCCAACACCACTGGGATGTGGAAATTTGATGCACTGGTGGTAAGTTGATGCTACACCCAAGATCTCATGTAACCAGGGTCTCCCAATTAATGCATTATAAGGGGATTCCACATCGACTATACAAAACAAGATTTCAGTTGATAATCCTTTCAGCGGTATTCTCATGCGAGTTTCTCCTTTGGGTTTATTGGCAGTACCATTAAAACCATAAATCTTATAAGCTGAAGGTATCAAGTCTTCGTCTTTCCCACCCATAGTCTTGTAAGTGTGGTAAAAAAGGATGTTTACAGAGCTTCTAGTATCAATTAAGATTCTATTTATAGCCCATGAATTTTCTGCCCCATCATCTTCATCATCAACAGGTTTTGGGTTAATTTCCAATCTTACCACTAATGGACTGTCATGCATCTCGCCACCCTCAGGTACCTCTTCTGCAGTGAAAGAAATAATCTGCGTTTGCCATTCTTTTAGTGGCGATATCTTCACGATGTTCATTATTTTTTTATTGTCAGCATCTCTTGCGAAAACCCTATTGAGAACGCTATCATGAAAATCTTCAATTGTCCTGTACGAATGTACAATTGAGTTGCAGAACAAGTTTTTGGCTTTCGCTCCAACTTCCACTACAAATGTTTTTTTCCCTTTTATTGTATTCACTATGTGAATTTCTGGAGGTGTTGGTAATGGTTGAGTCTTCTCTTCACATTTTAAGAATTGATTTAGTTTCCCTTGATCTATCATTCTAAGGATGATTCTTTTGATATTCCTGCAATCATTCGTTTGGTGTCCATGAAAATGGTGGTAGGAACAGAATTCATGACTTCTGTCACCTGGAGGTGGTTCATTCCCCATGTTCCATGGTGCGGGTATGTTTTCCATCAGGATTATAGCTTCCCATATCTTCTCCACACTAGCATTTAGTGGTGGCATCTTGATTTCTTCCCATACGACTCTATGACCTCGCTGCCCTCTATGATAATTCTGCCTCTGGCCTCCATAAGTCTCTTGAGGATTATGCATCTGACCTCCATAGGTTTCTTGCGGCTGATCAAGTCTTTGAATTTTATTATTTCCGCCACGGTTGTAGAAATTTCTTTCTCTTTAAAATTCTTCCTGATCGCGACTTCCCATGGCTACCAACTTTTGTTGACCATCATCTGGTATCCTCATTCCTTGTTGACATTGCGAGGTACTCGCCACAGTGTTTATCAATTTAGGTAACAAACTTGCATTCGCAGCCCCTGAACTTGTATTCGCAACAGGGTATGATTCCATCTCATTTTTCTTTTCCTCTAAAGCAATATACTCCTCCTGAAGCTCTCGCAACTCAGTCATGGTGATTGTATTCTTGACTCTAAAAATTTGAATATACAACAGATTTGTCGCGAACATAGCATTAATGAATGATAAGATGAGATATCTCTCCTCCACACGGCCAGCCATTTCGCTACACATTGTCTTCCACCTCACAGTTAGATGCTTCAAACTTTCACCAACCCTTTGTTTCAACCCAAATACATCTTCAATACCTGGTCGCGAGGAATTATTACTTATATATGCCCCTAAAAATATAGCCTGCAAGTGATTGAAAGATGTTATTGTATTCTTCGGCAGCCCTTCAAACCATTTCAAAGCTTCTCCTGTCAGACTTGATGCAAAATATTTGCACAATATAGCATCATGATTCTCCCATTGTAACATACATCTCAAATAAGCTTTGATATGTTGTATCGCACATGTTGTTCCATCGAAAATGCTGGTTAATGTCGGTAAGTTGCACTTCGGTGGTATTCCTCCTGATTGTATCTCTTGTGTGAACGGAGTTTTCGCAGCTTCTTCTATGGCTTCATCCAACTGTCTCTTTCCTCCTCCCCTTTTACTGTTCATCATTCCTCTCATTTCTGCCAATTCTCTTAAAATTTGTTCATTTACATCAGAACTTGAATCTATTGGTCTTTTTAGTTCCGCCTCTCTTCTCCTGCGTTCATGTCTGCTTTGACTTTCATCATTCTCTTCTCGTCTTTCTCTGCGATCTTCTCCTTCACTTCTTTCACGAATTCGCACACCGTTATATCTATCAATCTCTCTTCTTTGTTGTCTATCAGCTCTCCTTTGTGCTCTTTCATATTCTTCATCAATATTATCATTGTTGCGATTTTGTTCTCGCCTTCTTTCTCGATTATCATGATTATTCTGGCGAATTGCCTCATCCAACTCATGTTCTTCCCTTTCTGCTCGCAATCTTTCTCTTTCGCTAGCTAGACGTGCTTGTTCAACATAATGTCTTTCAATTTCATCCTCAATCTCTTTTTGCTTCCTCTGTGCTTCTCTCCCATGCAATATTCTTCTTCCTTCTTCTTGATTTTCTTCATCAACTGGATTATTTTGCCTCTGACGCTGCCTATTTCCTGGGTTTCCACCATTCTGCCCATTTTGAAAAGTCTCGGGACGTGGAACATAACGATCTTCCATCATTTCTCTTCTCTCGCAATGTTCTATGCCTTGATTTTGCGCTTCTTCATGGTTTTCTTCACCGGCATTTTCTGTAGGTAAAATTCTCCTTCTTTCCTCTCTAATTGATCTTGAACTTGACCTTGTAGTGCTTCTCGACCTTCTATTTTGTAATCTGATGTTTTCCATCCTCAGCTCATGATTCTGTCTTGTCAAGTTTGCACGCTCCTCTGCCTCTAATCGTCTCTCTTCATGTATTGTTTGCCTCAACGCTTCTAATGCTGCGATCTCTTCATTTCCATGAATTATTTCTCCATTCCCTTCTCGGTCTCTCCCCTCTTGTCCATTGTTTACCAATTGTTGTTCTTCTTCCCCTTCGTCCACAGAGTCTGATCTCCAAGTATGCACGCTTACTCTATCATAATCCACAGTTCTATCCGCTACTGGTTGAATTGGTGATTGAATTTGATTTTCTTCATCATTCCTTATGTTCCTTCTTGAGGATTCTCCCATTTCATTTCTCTCTTCTCCGGCAAGTCTCCTACTCCTCCTAACAGTTGTTGGTTGCTCAGATGCATTTCTCCTTTTAGCCATTCCTTAATTTTGGTACACTGTTGAAAATTATATCAAATTCCTTATCTACTACTCCAAATTCTTTCAAATCACAATGGCAATCCTTACTCAAACAACCCTTTCTAGCGCCAATATGTAGTTGCAGGAAATCCTACACTACACCCCTCACAATAATCCACACAACTAAGACATTTGAAGATGAATATCAATGATTTTATTGATTATTTCCTTGAATGATTACAAGATAAAATAGAAAAGAGCTAAAGAAATTACAATCACCACAAACTTTCTCTCTCCTAATGACTTGTCTAACACTCTGAAAAAGAATCCCTCCTACAATAGACTTGCTCAACTCTTTATATAGGGTAGTACACAGTGGATGACAGCTAAGCTGTCCTTTATTTTCGGGAATGACTTGCGAAATATCGCAAGTGTACAAGTATATAATCTCGCGACACTCTTAAACTTCGCTAGATCTTCACATCTTTCTCGTGTTTTGGCTATCATCATTCATTGCGTCATTTATATTACTCTTCTGCGACGCCTTCGCGGTGCTGTCGTTTACTAATCTCGCGAGATACTGATGTTGCGATATTCAGATCCTACATCTATCAATCCCTTTTATCTCATTACTCTTCAACAAAAATGAGCTCATAAGAGATTTTGACCAAAATACCCTTATTTCGCGATTTTGAGTAAAGAGGCCCTGATATAGCCAGAGACCGACCAAGATCTCATATACTCATTCCAAAAGGCTCATACACGTGAGTATTGAGTTCTCTAAATTCTAAAAAGAAAGGAATTGAAACGGAATTTAGCTCAAAAGGGAAGTTTGAGTTCATAATTTTCAAAACCAAGAGCAGACATGCGCCTATCTCCCTCTCTCAAGCCGTGACCATGCCTAAGGAATCTCACAAAGTCTTTCATGTCATAAAAAAATCAGGTTTATCTTGGTTTTTGACAAAAATACCCTTGGTTTCAAAGATAGACATTTTCTCTCGGAAAAAGAGTGTCTGATTAGTATAAGGGATTGAACAAGTTCTCATCATACAAGTTGATAACACCTCAAGATATATGCATGCATTCCAAGCCTCGGCAAGCCTCTCAAGAGTGTTTGAAGGAGTCAGATGCGAACAAAAGTGAAATTAGGGTTTAGGTACAGTACAAGCCTGAATTCAGAATTTACATGGGATATGGACTTTGTAACAAAGTAAGTGCCTATCTTTTCTCACGGACCTTCACCAATATCAAGGCCAGCCAGGAAATGTTCAAAAATTCTCTCTTCCCCACATACTCGCATATACAAACTCAGAAGCTCAAGGATGCTTAAAGAGAGAAAACTAGGGTTTTTTCCCAAGTAAACCCTAATTAACAATTCCATTTGATAAAGACATGAAGTTTGTCTCATCAAGACTCCATTATTATGCTCTTAACACCTCAAACCACAGAATCCTAGGAGGTTCCAAAGTCCAGGGTCGATTCCAAGATCAGAAACATAACAATCAAAGACTAAAAATCGATTTGGGGACTCAACAAGTCTGGAAGACCAAGTGGATTTTAATTTCGCGCCTAAACGATTCGTAACCATCTATATACTCACCATAGAACAATCAAGGTTCTACTCTGAGTAGGGGACTTAATGTAGATGGTGAAATTTGCATAAGGGGCAAAAGTGTCATTTCGAGACCATACACAAAACTCAACTCTCACGGGAGAGATTAAGCCCTTGGTCCTCAAGGCACCAATAGCCATGATTCCTAGTATACGTCCCAGCGAGACACTGTTGGTCGTGATTCCGTGATCCTAGCGCACATCCTCGACGAGATATTCTTTGGTCACGTAGGTTACGTAGAGCGTAAAACGTCCCCGACAGGACTTATGAACCGAACAGTCACAATTCCATCATGTCTTCGCGAGACGCAGCTAATTGTGATGCCATGATTCCTAGTATACATCCTCAACGAGATCCTGTTGGTCATATAGGTTATGTAGATCCGTAAGTACGTCCCCGACGGACTTATGACCAAGAGCGGAGATTTACATATCTCCTATAAGCACAACTCACCCTATTTGAGATCAAGGACTGATTCATAGTACATCATCGCGAGATACACTGGTCATGTCTGCTCTAGGAACTGACTCGACTTACTGAGGTTTCCGAATAACTCCTAGGACATCCCCGCGAGATACGCTGCTTATTCTGCCTCTGGGCCCTTTCGACAGACTCCTAGAACATCCTTTCAGGATACACTGGTCTTGTTGGCCCATCATATGGACACACAGTTGATTCCTAGAACATATCTACAAGATACGTTGGTCAAAGAAAAGTGAGCCAGAGTCTGGTAGAGGAATTAATTGGGCGTACAAAGCCCTTTTCTCTCTCAAGACGAGTCCTAGCTGACCATAGAGAGATTCAGATCCTTTAAAGAAAATCTTCGGAGAGGTTTTGGTCCGTCTGCAAAATCTCGGAGAGATTCAAATCTCTCTGCAAAATCACGGAGAGATTTTGATCCGTCTGCTGAAAGGTGTAGAATACACATAATTTACTATCTAATAGTTATGCTTTCTTTGCTATTTTTCGTGTGAATTTTGTATTTTACGTGTGTTTTTGAGTTATTAGGTACTCTGGAGTCGCACGGAGGAAAAGAAGAAGAAACCATTCAATTTTGGACAAAAGGGTAAAAAGCCATTTCATACGCCAACAATATTGGGAGCCGAGTCAAGGTTAAGTGGCAACTCTCTCAAAGGAGTATTAGAAATAGCCAGCTGATGTTAAGGGGTGGCCACATGTTATAGGGTATCAACTGGGGTGTCCCCTAGCCTATGTAGTGGGTGCAATTTAGCCATCCCATTTTGAAAACCCTAAAATCGAGAGACCCTCTCAATCATTCATTACAACTGAAATTGGGAAAGGAAATGCAGCAGCGGCTGCTATTATTACCGAGACCAGATCGAGAATTGGGAGATGAAAGAGGGATGAATTGATGAGATGGGAAGGGTTTTGATCAAGAACAATAGAGAAGAAATTGATGCTGCTGATTTCGGAGATAAAGAGATGAAGAAAATGGAAGAACTGGGGATGATTGACTGTTGCTGTTACCGTCGAAGTACAAGAAGAATTGATGGGTTTCTAGAACTGAGATTTAAAGATGGTGATTTTCATGGGTTGGTGGCGCTGTGAATACCAGAGAAGATAATGGTGATTTTGAGTTCCAGCAGCCTAAAGATAGAATGGGTTTGGATCAGAAATTCATGAAGAAGAAATAGGGGTTTGAGTTTCTGTTGCTCTCTGAGTTTGAATGAGAAGAGTTGGGGATTCTGGTGGTGGCCGTCACTTGATTTAAAAACGGGGATATGAACTGGAAGAGTTTGTTGGTGGTTGAAATTGCGAGATTGATGATGATGGATGTGCAGTTTGCTGTGGAGGAGATTGTTGTGGTTGATGGTCTGAAATCGAGAAAGAATTGGTAGATTGAAAGAATTCTGATGCTGCCATTCACTGCGGAGATGGGTACTGGTGCTGTGAAGAACAGATGAAGCTATATGAAATTGATTATATGTATGCTAGGATTTGTTACAGGAATTGAAGATATTGGCCTGAATTCGGCCTGAGAAATGCCCGGAAAACAGTGGAGACTCCGTCGAATTTCACCCTCTGGCGAGTTAACTCAGTACCGGCTGGATGACCGATCCAGCTCAGCTGAGTAAGACCAGTTAGCCGAGTAAGATGTTGACTCGGTGGCTAACTCACTCTCTCCCTTTGACCCTTGACTGTTAAGGACTGTTAGTTTGGCAGTTAGCTCTGACGGAATATTCTGTCAACGGCGACAGAACTCAGGTGGCCGGTGGTGACTTTACCATCCGAATTCCGGTGATACCGAGAACTTTTTCAGGCGAAAAAAAGTGCAGATATTTGTGAAGAATTCTCTAGACTCATCTAGACTCATGGGTTCAAGGAATTGGGCTTGAATTTGGAAGGAGAAGGTGGAAGAATTTTACAAAGACAAGGATTTGGAATGTGGAATTATTACGGGATAAGGAGTCTATTCCTAAGAGGATTGCAAGGATTGAAGCTTATAAATAGAGAAGTTCTCTACATACACCTTTGCACACCTTTTACACACACAACACTTCTCTTTTCTTTATTCTTTGTATGAACTCCTTAGCATGAGTAGCTAATTTTATTATTGATTGAGGATGAATTCCTAGTTCTTAAAATGTTTTGAGTTTTGTTTTAAATCTACTTTGAAGTTTTCACATGATTATCGTTTGTTTTTACTAATAGGAATGTTTATACATTCATGGTTGATTGATAGGTTGTTTAGGGTGCGCAACTAAATTGATTTGTTAATTGATCTAAAGCTAGTGAAAGTTAGGGGATAAGTAATCGTTTCTTGACTCTTTACATAAGTAGAAAACACAAGACCTTGCGGAGGGATTTCTTGGAGCAATTGTAATACCCAGTCCAATTTTTAAGGGTATTTTTGTATATTGATAAAAGGGTAATTTCATAATTTAGTATACTTAGATTATCTCAGCGAACTAGTGCTTGATCAAGGACGTCGTTAATATATTTTTTACTAATTAGATTTGATTGATTTTAACAAAAATATAATTAATTGATGGAGCTTGACAGGTAGCATGTTGACATTTGTGAAACTTGATAATTAATTATATTAACAAAAATACAAAATTTGTTTTGCATGAGCTTATGAATGTCTTCGGATTTTATTTTTTGGAAAGTGTGTACATATTATTAGGTGTCACTTTATAAATATAAATAATATAATTAAGTATTGATTATATTTTTAATAATATTTTAAATTCGTTAATTTAATTATAATAATTATTATTGCTAGTTGTCACTTGAGGTGAAAATGAAAATAAATAGTTTTGCATGTCACTATATTATTGGTTGTTGAATAATTATTTGGTAAATATAAATAAAGAAAAATTGCTTTCCTTAGTTGTTACGGTTAGTGATTAATGGAATTTTTGCATGGATTTTAAATTGGAAAATTTGGACTATTTTGGTAACTTAATAGTTTGTGCTCTAGCTAATTCAAAATGTGAAACTAAAAATCTTAATTATATTTATTGACTTGACATGATTAAATATTGAGAATAAATGTGGAATTTATTTTAGATTTGAGAAAGAAGGAAGTATATATAATTTTCAAATTATAGTTAGGTGTATGAATGGTATATTTTGATAAATATGGTAATAACATTAATTAAGAAATTTATTTAGTGTTAGGATGGAAAGGATATCTTTGTTATTAAGCAAGATGCTCTATTATTTATAAGAAAACGAAAACAAAATACTATTACTTGATATTTTGGGAGAATCCATGGAAGACGATTATGTCGTTTAGAAAACAGAAAAGTATTGTCACTAGATAAAATAGGGAATAGTATGGGAGACGATTATTTTGGTATTGAAGACGATGAACCATAGTGTCTATAAAGTTAATAGCTTGTATTTTCATAGCTTCTGGATCTTGCAATTTGAGGTAGGCGCAACACAATCAAAAACCTTCTTTTTATTTAAGTTTATTTTAATTAAATTTATTTTGCAAGTTTTCATTAATATATGAATGATAATCGATGTTGTGAGTATGATTATGAATGTTGGGCTGCGGTCCATAGATTGTGATTCTTAAAAACAACTTTGATGGGATACGAGATATCCTTGGGAACGGTTTTGTTTCCCTAAACCCACGTGGGGATCCCTGGGGCGAGCGGATTGATTGAATTTATTTTTGTTTATGGATGAAGTGTTTCCATGTGTTTGCGGTGTTGTTAATCATGTTAGATGCTCTTAATATGAATTGAAAAATATTGCATAAAATGTTTTGTTGCTTCTTTGCCTAATGGGTGTCACAACTCACGTCGTATTATGACAAAAATTCCAGATTTGATGCATGACAAGGGAGTTGATCAACTTGGAGCCTAGAGAATGATTAGAGATGTCTAAAGTTATCATTTATGCCTAAAATTCTATTTTAAGATGTAAATAATCTTAGTTTGAATCTTTGTAAAAATATTGTATGATGTTTAGTTGACTGATCTTCATTTTAAATTAGCAACATGTTTTGATATGATTATTTTTGTAATAAATGTAAAACATCTTAAGGGACAGTTGATAAAATTTATAGAATTTTCTGAGTTGTATAACTATTTTTAAAATAATTCTTTATACGGGTGTTAAATCCAGAAAATATCTGACTGTTTTAAATGTCTTATAAAAATCCTAATTAAGAGCTATTATATATTGGTTTTTAGATCTTAGTGTCCACATAGGAAATTATCATCTATTTTTTATCTTTCTAAAGTGACAGGACTCATCCAATTTTGAATTGTGTGCGATTTAATATAATATTTCTAAAACAGGGTGTCACAGTGTTGAATTTCTGCAGTGCTAGTCAACTACATGTTTGACCATGGTCTTAGGAAATTAAAATTAATCTAAAAATTATGAAAAATTGATATATAATAAAAGTTTCAATCCGTATTGTATCCGTATAATTATCATAAGTTTTGGAGCTCGTATGAATCCTGTAAAATTCTAGGAATCTACCTAGGTCTGTTTTCAGTTTTACAATTTGGTGTTCTAATAGTTACTTATTAATTAAATCACAAAACATGAACGGTATTGATATTTTTATTTGTGAACCAAAATGTGTTTGTTTCCGGTGGCTTTCAAATTAGGTTAAATCAACGGTTAGATCTTCCTAAATGAATTTTTGAGTATTCCGCTGCGATAAAATTCTCAAAACGAACATGAATTAATTAAGCCCAAATGAATTACTTAAAGAGCTTGGGCTTAGTAGCCGGGCTTCGGCTATGGTATCCAAGTAGCACTTCGGGTTTTCGGGCAATGGATTCGGGCAGGATCCGGGCCCGAAAATCGGGGTGTTACAGCAATTGTGTGTGAATACAACGTTAGCAAGTAGACCTTGATCTAAGAGTAACTACTAATATCAACCTAATAAATTCATGAATCTTAATGTGTTTAACTAAATTACATTTTGAGTGATCTACTACTAGGTGGTTTGGTGAATAGAATCCGGTAGTCGAGAACTTCCGTATCCGGTGATACAAGGGATTTAGGGGTTGGTGATAATTTGTGACTAATAAAAAGTGCAAAAAGAACATAACTTTAATCATCGTTTTGCAACGAAGAAGGATTCCTTGGTCTTGTTTTTCTTATTGATTTCAACTTTATCTTTTTAATTGCTTTGTTTATTTCTTTTGCTTTATAATATCTAAAACAAATCCCCCCTTTGTGACATTATAAGACAACTAAATCCTCTTGCTCCTCGTGGGAACGAACTTAACTACCACCATATTACTTGTTAATTAAGTGGAAAAATCTTCACTAATTTTGTTGTGGTTACGACACGCATCATCTGCAAAATATCGGAGAGATTATAATCTCTCTGCAAAATCTCGGAGAGATTCAAATCTCTATGCAAAATCTCAGAGAGATTTAAATCTCTTTGTAAAATCACGGAGAGATTTTGTTCCGTCTGCAAAATCCCAGAGAGATTCAAATCTCACTGCAAAATCTCGGAGAGATTTACATGATAGGCACACGCCTTACCTAGGGCTTAAGCCTATTTCTCAGCCTTGCAAACACACCCACGGCTAGTAAATTGAGCCTGAACTATACATGTTTATCCAAAAACGTGGATAAGCTCTCTTGAGCTCCGCATGGTCAGCAAAGGGACCCACAAATAGTAATACGGTCTTCGCATGACATATGTGACCGGCCATGGAGAGCGGAAGATCATCTTCAACTCCTCTCACAGACTGCACACGATTCCTGATAAATTCCATGACTTTTCACGTGACTCATCCTAGTCATTCTCACAAATTAGAGGATATCTCTATATCTTGTCCAACTCGGCTAAAGAGAATATTTCTCTCTCAACACATAATCACAAAGGCTGACTCAGCTTCACACAAATAGGGGGATATCAATTAGGGTTTTGGTCTGGCGGTCTACGACACGCGTGAGGAATACCGAACTTATTTCTCACCGCAGAAGAGAGTAAAGGCGGTGGAATAATGAGATAAACTCAACCTAGTTTATCCCTATTCCTGAAGAGACGTGAAAATTGCTCCGCACGGCACGGAAAGTAATCCTTATCTTCACCGACCTGAGATTAGAGAATTCAACTATAAATATGTAGGGTCGTAATATCGCAACAAACAAGGTTCGCGAGATTAATAAACGACAGCATCGCGAAGGAGTCGCAGGAGCTAAAATAAACGACGCAATGAATAACGACAGGCAAAACATAAAGAAGACGTGAGACCTGGCGAGGGTTAAGAAGTGTCGCGAGAGTGAATGTTTGTGCATCTGCGACACTTCGCGAGACATTCCCGAAAATAAAGGGTAGCTTAGCTGTCATCCACTATGTATTACCCTATATAAAGGGCTAAATGAGTCTGTAAAGGAAAGAGATCTCTTTGGAATTGTTGGGCAAGTCATTAGGAGAGAGAAAGTTTAAGCATGCTTTAATTTCTAAGTGTAATTCTATTTTCCTATGTAAACGTTTCATGAATTCAATCAATAAATATTCTTGATCTTACATCTTTCAATGGATTAATTAAGCAAAATCGAGTAAGGGGTGTAGTGTGGGAAATCCTGCTACTACATATGCGCTAGAAAGCAGGATTGAGCAGAGATTGACGTAGAAATTGGAAGGAATTTGGATTAACAGAGAAAAGATTTGGAGAAGATACTCAAGAATTCATTGGAAAAGAAAGATGGCTAGAAGAAGAAATGTACAAGGGCAACCAACGATTGTAAGAAGAAGTGGGAGACTTCTTTGGAGAAAGGAGGAATGAAACGGGAGAATCGTCAAGGATGAATATGAGAAACGATGGAGAAGATCAAAACCAACCACCGATCTCCCCGGTAGCAAACGCAGCTGTCATGGATTATGATAGAGTAAGTGTACATACTTGGAGGTCCGATTAGAAGATGAGAGAGAAGAGGAGCAGCAGCTGGTGAACAATGGACAAGGAGAGCAAGGAATGAATGGAGAAAACGAAGAAATTGCAGCATTAGAAAGATTGAGACAAACAATACACGAAGAGAGACGGCTAGAGGCAGAGGAACGAGCAAACTTGACACGACAGAATCATGAATTGAGGATGGAAAATATGAGGTTGCAAAATAGGAGATCTAGAAGTAGCGTGAGATCAAGTTCAAGATCGAATAGGGAAGAAAGAAGGAGAGTTTTACCAATGAAAGTACCGAGGAAGAAACACAAAATCCGAGTATAGAGCATGGCGAGAGAAGAGGGGAAATAGAAGATCGTTATATTCCTCGGCCAGAAAATCTTCAAAATGAGCGGAATAGGGAAAATCAAGGAAACATGCAACTCCAAGAACCGAATGACCCAGCTGTTGAAGGGAGAATAATCTTGCATGGGAGAGAAGAACTGAGAAGAAACCGAGAGATTGAGGATGACATTGAGAGACACTACATTGAACAAGCGCGGCTAGCTCGCGAGAGAGAAAGGATAAGAGAAGAAATGGAAAATCAAGAGATGGAAGAGGCAATCCAGCGAGAATAACCATGACAACCAAAAAAGAAGAAGGGAACAAAATCATACCAATAGAAATATTAATGAAGAATATGAGAGGGTGCGAGATGAGAGCCGAGAGACAGCCAAGAAGAGAGAACAACCGATATAACGGTGTGCGAATTGATGAAAGAAACGAAGAAGAGCGTCGCAGGAAAGAAGAGGAGAAAATAACGAGCGGGAAGGTCAAAATAGGCACGAGCGAAGAAGGAGAGAAGCAGAGTTAAAAAGACCAGTAGAATCAAACTCTGAGGCAAATGAACAAATCTTAAGAGAACTGGCTGAAATGAGAGGATTGCTGAATAGTAGAAGGGAAGGAGGAAGGAGACAATTAGACGAAGCCATCGCAGACGCCATGAAGAATCCCTTCACGCTAGAAGTACAGATGGGAGGAATACCTCCTAAGTGCAATCTACTGCGTTAACCAACATCTTTGATGGAACAACTTTGTGCGGTACAACATATCAAGGATTATATGAGATGTATGTTTCAGTTGGAGAATCATGATGCTATACTATGCAAATATTTCGCATCAAGCCTAATAGGAGAAGCACTTAAATGGTTTGAAGGTCTGCCAAGGAACACAATCACATCATTTAACCATTTACAAGCCACATTCACGGGAGCATACATAAGTAATGACTCTTCGCGACCGGGTATTGAAGATGTATTCGGGTTGAAACAAAGGGTTGGCGAGAGCTTAAGGCAGTTGACAATAAGATGGAGAACCATGTGTAGCGAAATGGCGGGGACGGGTTGAGGAAAGATATCTCATCCTCTCATTTGTGAATGCTCTCTTTGAGACTAACTTGTTGTACATTCAAATTTTTAGAATCAAAAATACAATCACGATGGCGAAGCTGCGAGAGTTACGGGAAGAATACATTGCCCTAGAAGAAAGACAGAATGAAATGAATTCTTATCCGATCGCGAACACAAGCTCGAATCTGCGAAAGCAAGTTTGTTGCCTCAATTCATAAATACGATGGCGAGTACTTCGCAAGGACAAGCAAGCAAGGAAAGGCGATGAGGGACAGCGAGAAGATAGTAGCCATGGGAAGCCACGATCAAGAGGAATTTGAACGAGAAAGGAACTATTACAACCGTAACAGCAATAATAAGATTGAGGCTAGATCATGTGCAAGAAACATACGGTGGACGAAGGCAAAATAACCGTGGAGGGCGGAGAAGTCGCGAGGATAGTATGGGAAGAGATTAAGATGCCTCCACTTTGAATGCTAGTGTGGAAAAGATCGGGAAGCTATACTTGTGATGGAAAATGTACCAGCACCTTGGAATGTGGGAATGGAACCACCGCCAGGCGATAGAAGTCATGAGTTTTGTTCTTACCATCGCTTCCATGGGCATCAAACAAACGATTGTAGAAACATAAAGAGAATTATTCTCAGGATGATTGATCAGGGAAGCTAAATCACTTTCTAAAGGGAGAAGAAACAGGCCAGACTTTACCACCACCACCAGAGATGCATAGAACAGTGTCAGCAAAAGGAAAGGAAACATTTGTTATAGAAGTTGGAACAAAAGCTAAAAATTTGAATTGCAACTCTATCGTGCACTCCTATCGCACAATCGAAGATTTTCATGACAACGTGCTCAGTAGAGTCTTTGCGAGAGATGCTAATGATAAAGAAATAATGAGCTCATGGCGAGAATGACGCTTGATTAGAAAAGTGGCGGTGAAGACCATTTCTTTCTCTGAGATGAAGTACCAAAAGGAAGAGAAACACATGATAGCCCGTTGGTTGTGAAACTAGAGATTAACCCGAAACCAGTTGATGGAGAAGATGATGAGGCGAAGCTTGTTTGGGCGATCAACCGAATCTTAATCGACACCGGAAGTTCGGTGAATATTCTCTTCTACCATACTTACAAGACGATGGGAGGAAAAGATGAGGATTTGATCCCCTCTACATACAAGATATATGGCTTTAATGGCACTGCAAACAAACCAAGGGAGAGGTTCGCATGAGAATACCTCTACAAGGATTATCAACTGATATTTTATTCTGTGTGGTTGACGTGGAATCTCCATACAATGCGCTGATTGGGAGGCCATGGCTTCATGAAATCTTGGGAGTCGCATCAACATATCATCAATGTATAAAATTTCCACATCCAAATGGCATTGGTATTATACAGGGAGATTGGAAGGAGTTCATAGAAGTAAGGACTGAACATACCTCGCGAGGTGAGTGCCTAGAGACAGGCGAATATTATGGTAATAATGAAGCAAAGGATATGAGGAACAAAAGGCATAAGAAGTGAAGAATCAACAAAAAGTAATGATGTGCGAGAATCTCGCAGCCAAGAGTATATGGGAATTCAGTCAAGAAAGAAAAATGAAAATACGAATTGTGCGAATACTTCGTAAACAAGTATCACAAATAATGAAACATGAATGATTGAATGATTTAACAAATATGAATGAGTAAAAGAATGGGACGAACCTTTATGGCGTACACCTAGTTCGCGAATAACATTTCGTAAGAGGCAAATGTAAGACCTAAAGTGCGTCATATAAGGGGTATCTCTCAACATGGCTCAGGGGGAAGGTTACACCGCTCCTGAAGCCTGAGTCATGAAAATTTGGGGCCCATGAAAGCCTATCCGGGAGAGATACCTTGGATTCCCAACTATATAAGGTTATACCCTGGTTGGGCGACCGAGGGTCTCTTCCAAGGAGTCAGTGTATGCTCAAGGCGCCGAGGTACACGGTTGAGCCGAGTGCCGGGATGGATGAACCTACCCTGGCCATTCTTGGCAAGTCTTGGCATATGTTGCACTCGCCGAAGAAAACTCCACTTAGGGTGCAGTCTCGTAACCATAAACCATATAGGTATAAGGGATAAGAGGCTGCGAAAACAACTGGTTGTTGTTAAGACCGGATGGGAGGAGCTAGTCTTGTATGGCCGATGTTTCGCCTCCTTGAAGGGGCAACCGGGGAGATGATAAAGGCGACGCTCTCCAATAGGGGGAGTGTCAAAACAGACATAAATGTCATAAGGCTATGTTTTTCGCAAGAAAATTTAGGCTCGTCATATTTGTGCAATGATCTGCAGAGGCAATAATACTAACGCGAGGGTAAGGCGAGATCAATGGGTCTTTACACGAAAGTGTACGGACGTCCTGCGATTTCGTCGCACGACGGCAATGTCATGGGGCTTTATGTTCGCAAGAATATATAGGCCTGTCATATTGTCGCGACTAAAACATCCTGCAGAGGCAAAAATACTTGGAAAATGATAAGGCAAGATCAATGGGTCTTTACATGCAAGTGTAAAGACGTCCTGCGATTTTGTCGCAATAAAAGGTGGCAGGGGAAGACCTCTAATTAGGGAGGTCTAACTCGGAAGACCACACAAAAATGATAAGGCAGGGTCAATGGGCCCTTACTTGAAAATGTAAGGGCGGCTTGCGACCTTGTCGCAATGAGAAGAGATAAAATACATTTATGAAGATAAGGCAAGGCAAGTAAAATTCTTGATTTATGAAGATACCTGCGACCCCGTCGCAACAATACATTTCAATAACAATAAAATTATTATTCAACCATATACATGATGACAACTAAAATCTTCCATCTGAAGATAAATAACAGAGGCAAGTATGGGAATGGAAAAGATGGAATATTGTTATTCATCTTCTGATGAAAGAGTTATACATCAATAATGTTAGCCAATTATATTACAAGGAAGAACTACCAAAAAAAGGGGAGTGAAGATTGAATTCAGGGGGGAAAAATCCAAGAAGTACACTATAATAAAGATACAGAAATATACAGATATTACAGGCAGCGAAAGAGTTATCTCTTTGGTGATTCTTCTCCTTCATCTGATTCTTCAGTTCTATTATTTTCATCGCCAGAATTTTCTTCTTCACTAGCCTCACTATCAGAAACATCTGAGACAGGCAGATTCTCAGGAACCTTTTCGAGGAGCCAGGGATATGAATGTAGAGGGATATTGTGGTCTTTACAAACATACTCCATGGCTCCATTGCGATAACGAACTGCATCATTATTAAAATTCGCCACTGTCGTTTCAAATTGTTTCTTCAACTTGGAATACTTGTTATTACGAAGGGAGAGACTCTTGGCGAGCTGTTGTTTTTCAATTTCGAGTTCTTCAATTCTCGCTGGAAAATTCCTGGCGAGTTGTTCTTTCGATTCAAGCTCTCTAATTCTAACCTGAAGCCTCTTCAGATTACGCAAATAAGTAACAACAAGTTAATAATTTACAAGCAATACTACGAGAAGTAAGAAGCGATAAGGTATAATAAGTAACCTTCTCTATCGGATATCATATCTTTAATCAAGGAAGTATGCTCGGCATGAAGACTAACATCAACACCTAGGTTATTCTGGCATTATCTAAAACTTTCGCAGCCCAGGCGAATTCATCATCACTATTAATAACAAGAAGAGAACGAACTTGCTCTTCGCATTTTGCTTAAGCATGGTATTACGATGAAGGAGTTCATCTCGTTCAACTTGCACACCGAGAAGAGATTTGTGGAATTCTGCTAACGCATGTGCACCCTCGTTAGTAATGCGATCGTTCTCATCTATGAGATCACTAATTTTCTTCCTTAAAATCCTGATTTTCTTCTCGGAATCAAGGTACATTCGTTTAAAGCGATTGGTTGAATTCAAACTAGATGTGTTCGATCTCTAAGAGATGATATTTGGATTGAAGATCCTTTAATGAAAGGAGGTTAGTTTTATTTGAGGAACTACTTAGAGATTGATTAAGGTGAGCGAGAAGAAGGTCATTATCCATAGGTTCAGGAAATGTATGGAGAAGAATAGCCTCATCGGAGAGATTATATACATCTGCGAAGGTAATAAGTTAGGTAGCAATATGCGACCAATAAGATAGAAATAATAAAAGAAGGAAAAATCTTATACCATAAAGTTCTTTGATTAGCGTTCAAGAGTGGACACCCTATCCCTTTGAGAGTCAAGTTCGGTATTTAACTTTTGAATTCTCTCGTCTTCATCGCGAGATGACGCAGACTTGATCTCTAATTCTTGAATCTTCTTGCTCAATTGCAAATTCTTCTTTTCAAGATTGTTGCGTCTTCTCTCGAGACCTGAGGCAACTACAAAAGAAGTTCTTCCAACCTATAAAAGAAGATAGAAAAATCATTAATATACATATGTTTAAAAATTTAAAAGGGAAATATGACTGCATGCGTACCAAAGATCCAAGTGCATTCAAGAAGTCAGGAGACACGATTCTAGAAGCCCCATTGAAAGAATCATTGCCTTCTAGTAAAGTAGCATTGCACACATTCGCGAGAGTCCCGCAAAGGAAGCTAGGGGAGCATCTCCCATTCCTTGGAAAGAATCGAGAAGATGCTAGATAACGATCCATAGAAGGCGGGTCGACGGAATCTTCTTGGCGAGAGAAGGATTCGAGTCATGGTTATCCTCGTCGAGAAGATTCAGAGCTTGAGCTAAGGCGAGAAGAAGATTGGACCTTTCGCTTCTTAGTTAATGGAGCGAGAAGATTTACCCTTGCGAACAGCAGTTTTACCCTTACTTTTAATCTTCGCATGACTCTGACTTCTTGACTTCAACCTTCGCATACGGTTCAAGATAAGAAACAGAGGCAACAATATTGTTTCAAATAACAAAGGAAATGTTTCTTACTTCACTCGTAAGCGATCGAAGTATGGTCGAGTACTCTCCAACGGATTATCCTTGTACTTTCTTCTCAATTTGGCGATCGAGAAATTTTACTGAGACTCAACATATATAAAAGAAAGTTGCAAAGGCAAGATTTAAAATGGGAAACATACCTCATTTGCCTTATCAGGCCATTTGAATTCCCAAGGATGATACCTGCGAGATTCGCAGGAAGAACGTGCGAGCCCGCGATATAAGGGCCATTTAAAATCAAGGGTACAACCCACCACTTCTCATCTTTGGAGTGGCGAGAGTAGTATTATTGCCGGGTGCCAATCAATATCCCGCATGAGCAATTTATCCTCGGGGACATTATCCTTCTTTTGAGGCGAATGCCCCAGTGAGATTTCGCATTAATCATCTTTATCCTTTGAATAGTTTTCAAAAAAGCTCTCTCTCGGTGTACTTCAAAGAACTATTTCCAAGTCTGCGAAATCGGGGTGTCTAACAGTAGTAGGGTATAAAGATCCTTTGCCAGCACCACGATTCGCGAACTCAAGCATTAGGCGAATGCAATCGCCACTCAATTGATAAACAGCCCGAGAGAATTTTTCATGGGCCAAGATTTCATAAAATAAAGGCATCTCAGGATTGTACAAGGGAATGGGAAGTCCCGCGAGAAGCTGACCTAGCGAGACTATAATCTTTTGATCATCACATTGATGATCAGAAAATAACTTTGCAGAAAGAATAGATGAAGATTCTTGATCGGGAATGGTTGATAGAGTGAAACCCTTCTCGAGCAACTTCTGTTGAACTTCATCAAAAGAAGCTTTGTATGCACGACTAATGGAAGCCATTATCAGTATGGGAATGGATGGGAGGTTAAAGGTTAGGATCAGTGCTAGAAAGGACGAAGAAAAGATTTGCAGTAGCAGGAGCGCAAATTGCGGAAGGAGAGAGTCAAAGAAAAGTTGCAGAGAGAAACTAAAGGATGAAAAGGAGGGGAAAAGAAAACTATATATAGGGAAAAAGATCCTCGAGAAAAACGAGGTCATTTAATGCGAAGAGACATGAATGGTCAAGAATAAGCGGTTGAAAGAAACGTGTCAAGAAAAGACATTAATAATCAAAATCCGTGTAAAAGTACAAAACTCAAACAGAGATAAAGATAAGCGATCGCGGAAACAATATTGTAAAAATCTCATGATACTCTTCCCCTCGCAGGAGAAATATGAGGAGAGATAGGAGACGATACTTCGTATATATCTTAAAGAAGCTTCGGAACTTTGCAAAAGAATAGAGGCAAGTACGTACTTTTCAATGAGAGTATTCTTTTGCTCGTTCCTTCATCAACAAAAATCAAAGATTGCTACCACAATAGATTTTTCCTTAAAGATCGCTTGTCAAGCAATATTCAAGGAAAAAGAGGCAAGATGTAGGGTCGTAATATCGCAACAAACAAGGTTCGCGAGATTAATAAGCAGCTGACATCGCGAAGGAGTCGCAGGAGCTAAAATAAACGACGCAATGAATAACGACAGGCAAAACATAAAGAAGACGTGAGACTGGCGAGGGTTAAGAAGTGTCGCGAGAGTGAATGTTTGTGCATCTGCGACACTTCGCGTGAGACATTCCCGAAAATAAAGGGTAGCTTAGCTGTCATCCACTATGTATTACCCTATATAAAGGGCTAAATGAGTCTGTAAAAGAGAGAGATCTCTTTGGAATTGTTGGGCAAGTCATTAGGAGAGAGAAAGTTTAAGCATGCTTTAATTTCTAAGTGTAATTCTATTTTCCTATGTAAACGTTTCATGAATTCAATCAATAAATATTCTTGATCTTACATCTTTCAATGGATTAATTAAGCAAAATCGAGTAAGGGGTGTAGTGTGGGAAATCCTGCTACTACAAAATAGGTCCTCTATTTTTCCAAGCTACGATCATCTTTCTCATAACCTCTCAGAGTAATTCTTTTTCAAACCCTAGAATTCTTTGATCTCTCTGATCTTCATCTGCTTCCCTCCCTGTGACTGAAGCAGCCTTTGAACAGCCACTGTGCGTGGTTTAGGCGAAGACTGTTCATGCTCAACCTCCCGTAACTCACTTTCAGAAACCCTAAAATCCCACTTCTAACCTCTCTCATATTTTAGGTAACTAAAATGACTAAGCCCTTTAGTTTTGGTCTTGCAAATCATGGACGCACATATTGTTATTCGATGTACTCTTCACTACCTAGCTCCATGTTACACCGAGAAATGGAGGTGGAATCTATTAACCAGTGTATTTCTTTATTTTGCATCGGCTTGAAACTTTCTAATATATATTGTCTTCGACATAAAATTGAGAATTGTAATAAAGAATCAACGAATCCATGTGTATCGGTTTCTACTAAGAAAGTTTCTTTTAAATTTTCATCCTTTATGATAATTCATTGCTAAGAGTTCTAGTTGTTATTTGCGGTCGTCGTAATTAATCCTTCCTTGAACTTCACGACCATGGGAATAGAAGTTATTTAAACAAGTTTGATCGAAACCACTAACATGAGATCTACTAAATTTATCTTTTGATCTTCAGATTATGAGTCTATTATATATACCGTAATTTTTAAAAATCCTAAAAATAGTTCAATCATCTTTTTCCATCTCAAAGCATCCATAATTTACCCAAAAAACATATTAAAATAAAAATCTTGTTCTCATACTTCTTATACCGTATAATCACAGTTTCAACAAGCACCCCTTTCCTCCATCAAATAAATCAATTTGGATTGCAAGAGAACGGATCGATCTTTGTTGATTTTACTTAAAAAATCATAGACTTAAATATATTACCAGTTCTTATTACTAAGAATTGGTAAATCTTAACGATAAGCTTGAGATAAATATCAAGTGATCGACGTTTTCACTTGTCATGGACGAAGAAAAGTAGTTTGGTTCTAAAAACAAAAACAAAAACAAAATAATAATTACCTAACTTTTATCCAGGGATGTGTGCACATCTAAGATCTTGTATCCAGTGGTTATAAGACGAGCCCTTACAGGAGCTATCACAAGGGTGACCCCGTCACATCATAAATCTTACAAATACTATTTTATAAAAAAGAAGAGGGTACCAAGTACATCACCAATCTTTTTAGTTTGGTAGGAGTATGAATCTGTGTAATACTTTTAACAATCAAAAGATGTAGAAAAGTAAAAAGCACACGCACATGAATTTTGTTAACGAGGAAAATTACACACTGTAGAAAAACCCGGACCTCGTCCAGCTTTGAACACCAAAGTGTATTACGCACTACAGACACTAGCCTACTATCAGACTTTTGACTGAAATATAGTTGAGACCGAATTCACACTCCAAGAAATTTAGTCTGCGATCGTGTTCCTTATGTCTCTTGAACCTCACAAGATTTTATGCACTTGATTCCCTTAACTGACGTCATTTATGGCATAATAGTTACTTCAAACTCAGTGAAGACCAATCTGCCTATATTTGATTCTTCTTTGGATTTTTCAATCTAGGTTTGGAAATCTTTGCAGTAAACAAAGTCCAGCAAACCTCACGAATTTGGAACACTTACACTTGGTTAGATGGGAATCCTAGATTACTAACCACCTCTCAAGAACAAGCTAAACAAATAAAAGAATTTATATATCTATCTTGATGAATCACAAAGTCTGAGGCGAAGAGAACTTTGTGATTTCGGTCTATCTCGTTCCTGGTATGATAGTACAAAAACCTCAAAGAACAATAAGAACAAGATCCAGATACACAAACTATCAGATAAAATATAGTCTGATCGGGCTTCACGAATACCTAAGTGAAGTCTTCATAGTCGTAGCCTAATTGTGTTTCACATAGGAAGCCTAGGTTATATAGGGATGCTCTAGCAAGAAACTAGGACACAAGAGTGTCAGGGATTAAAATAATCATGTTGTATGAGTCTCTCTATTTATAGATTTTCAAGGCTCTAGGTAGCTTTGAGTTCAAACTAAGATAACTTGAGATCCAAGCAAACATTTTCTCAGTTTAGATTAAATTTTTATGAGGAATCCATGTAAGCATCTGATAACCCCGCCTTGAAATTATACAAAATACTATAAATTATGGTCCAAGGTTCTGGAACCGTATACAATGATGGTTCATGCTGGCAAGTATGCCTATTGAACTTACAAGCATAAGTGGTGTTCAATAACACTCAATACTTAAACCATGATCCACAAACACAAAGTGATTTAGTGAACAAAGTTGTCTTAGAAGTGTCTATGAGAGTTGCATCAATGCTAAATGTATTTGCAAAACTAGTTTATAAGGGATCTGCTTAAATCAGAACTGGGCAGGTATGCATACCCGGTGTACATACCTATGAACGGTCCGAGAACTCAAGCTCCAAAGGTACACGTGCCGGGTATGCATACCTTTTCCGTTTACAAACTCAAATCCCAGGGGTACGCGTTCTGGGTATGTATACCTCCCCCGATTTTCGAACTCAAATCAACAGCGTATGCGTACTGAGTATGCGCACCTACCCAGTTTCTTGAATTCAAAATGTTCTGAAAACTCTTTTTGAATAATTCAAAACATTCCCAATGGCCAAAGATGATAAATATAATTCCTTGGGCAATTTCCAAATGATCAACTTGAAATACAAATAGTTCATGAACAATAAATTGTTCTTAACCAAGATTTTTAAGGATCTAAGAACAACCTTGAATCATATTCCGAGAGATTTACCAAGACGAGCTTGACATAAAATTTCTTCTTTGCAATATTAAATCTACCAAAATTATATCACCTAGTCCCGTAAGATAGAATAGTAAATGATATGAGTAAATAGGATGGTTCGGTCATCACATACCTTTTGTAGATAAAGTTCTCCAAATGTCTTTGTTTGTTCTTCTATCTTCGAGGGATATTCTGTGATGTCTGATAGTTAACTACCATGTTATAATCCTAGTTTGAGACTTGACTTTAGTAGACTATAAATCAAGACATAATTTTGTGCAATTGACATTGACAACAAGCTTGAGATAGCAAAACTTACGAGTTCGACCAAGCAGTGCTATAACAATCTCCTCCTTTGTCAATTTTAGTGAAAAAACTATTAATACAAATGGATTCAACAAAATAGACATTTCAATTCAATATCCATCGTACTTGATTTATTGAATATTTAGCATTTACTTGAGTTATTCGTTCTTCAAATTCTAGTATTTCATATGATCGTTTCAACACATTTGTTGTTGAAGATCCGTAACGACAACAACTTATGAGAATACTCGTTTAGAGCTTTTGTAAAATGACGAAGTAAATCTACTTAATGGTTATTACATCGCTGCGTAGTACATTTACCTAGATCAAAGTTGAATTGTACCAAAACTTTGAAGCAATACTATAATGATATGTTCTCCCCCTTAGTCCTTACTTATCTCTTTCGCATAGTAGGTGAAACCTACGCTTGTAATTCACTCCCCCTAATATAATGCTCTGGAAAACCATATGTTATAGTAGAATACTGCTAAATAATACTCCCATGTTTTGTCTATAAAATTGACAAAGGTGAAAACAAGGGATCGTTATGAGCTACACAAAAGAGTTATCGAGACTAAAGATAACATATCAACTTTTACTTTAGAAGATTCCACTAAGTAAACTTAGCGTCTTCATCAAGAAGAGATAAACGTACAATCATCTCCCGTAATTCCACATCCGAAATCCCCACAAAGATATATCAATTAAGCAGAAATTGAACTCTCCCTCATTTGATGTGATGCTCAAGAGAACAACACATCGACCTTTTTAGAGAAAAGAATTTTTGACAGATCTTAACACCATACACTAGTATTTTTGAGCAGGGATACTAGATAGAAGATCACCAGGAAACATATTCCTCGGAAGACATTAGAAGAGTAGTATATACAATTATGGATAACCATTGTGTTAGAGCATTGCTCGGTTGAACCCACCAAGCGTTGGTATGTCAAGTTTGGTTGTCATATTTTAGTGAATCAAAACTCATTTAAAGAGTCGCTTGATTATGTACTAGAGTCAACTTCGTATAGGTTAGATTGAAAGTATTAGGATATGAGACATTACAAGTATTGCGAAGACTTGAAGAAGTGAAGAAGTAAGAAGCTACAACGACAACATCATCCTTCCACTTGAGGTTAGTGATATTTGACTTGAACTGTTTCATTCCCTAACGTATATTTCAATTCGTGCATATTGAAATAAAAACTGCGAAGCATGAACACTCTAGTTAGACGTAGTATTAAGGAATACAATACGAGGTTTATTACTTAACCATTACACTTTGTAGATAAGGCATCGACATAATCGTTTAAATGCTATTGTGATTATGTATGGGTATTGGTAGGCTTTTAAAGGTTACCTACAACTTATACTGCAAGTGCACAGTGTTGTTTTGCAACACAGGGCAAGCACATGTCGATCCTCAGGGAAATGGTGTGTGCGTAAGTTGATCTCAAGGGCTTTCCTAACTGATTTCTAGACAAGGTAACACAAATGTTGTTGTTGTGGTGTCGATACGACTGAGTTGAGTTGTTGTGACTCTAAACTAAGGTAATAATGAGCAAAAGATGTTGTAACTGTGATTTTGTGGCACTAGGGTGATTAATTCCACCCTCTAGTCCTATGCTAAGGTAATGCAAATTACCAAACTGTTCTCATGCCTTCCCCTTGAAGACCTCAAATGGGTAATTAGTTAGCTGCATACATTCACTCACCCCTAGTATCAATGGTCTTCTTACAGTACCATTGATCACAGGCTTGCTAAGTGACAACTAATTATACTCCTAGACAATATAATCAACAAGAACAGATTGGGAATCAAATTAACTTCTCATTGAGCTAAAGGGTTTCATATACACCCTAGTTTAATTGCTTAGAACATCATAAATAAAATAAAACAACTTGAAATTAAAATTACAAAACTAAACCCTAAAACAGATCGAGTTGTCTCTCATGAAGAACAAGTGATTTTATACTTCACAATCGCTCGGACTTACAATTAATGAGCACCTTAACTTGTCTCCTCTGCTAATTCGGCTCACGGTAGCCATGCAAGAGCTGTAGGTGAAAACCCTAATTCCATTTATCTCCAACATAGCCTCTAGGGTTAAGAGAGAAGCTAGGTGAGAGATAACTAGAACTAGGAGCGGCGGACGTGCGGTTTGTGGTGGCTACGATGGTTCTGGTGTCGGTGGAAGAAGATGGTGATGGAGGTGAGGTGGTTACGCATCCTGGGTCGGGTGAAGGAGGTGGAGCTCTGGTTTGTGTCGGGGAAGAAGAAAGAGAAGAGAAGTGAGAAATGAGGTGTTGGTCGATGGATGAAGGGTTTGATGGCTATGGTGTTGAGCGGGTGCAACGAAAGGTTGATGCAAGGGATGGAGCGACCGTCGGATGCGAGATGGAGCAAATCGAATGGCTCGCAGGACGGGCTTGGATCCGGGTCGTGGGTCGGGCCTTTGACTGCTCAAGCCCATGTCTTGTAGATGGGTTGCTCCTTGTTGGGTTGCAAGCTGCTGCGCTTTGCCTTTGGCTTCTGTTCCATAGACGCTCTTCTCCAATTTTCTGCTCTTTTGGCTCCTCGGATTCTCCGAACTTTATTTACTACCTAAAAACACAAAATTAATTAGTACAAATATTTATTCTTGAAAACAAAGAAAATACGAGAACTGGGATAATATCGATTTCGAACACAAAAGATGAGCTAAATGCCAATAAATAGATGTAGAAATATGCAATATTTGGCACTCATCAAATACCCCCAAACCTGAATTTTACTTGTCCTCAAGTGAAACAGAAATTAAGAAATCCTAACTATACCCTTTGTCGCTGGTCTCTCGAATGCATTTAGCGTATGCACTAAGCCTTTAAACCCCTAGGTGTCCCTAGTGGACGAGTTGTAGTCTCGTGAGGGTTTACCAGAGGTGTACCCACAAAACCTTCTCCAACTTCAGAGTGTAAAAGAGTCTCAAGCATCCAAGGAGCTATGAGGACATAGAGTTTCTGCATGCTAGTAACACGAAGTTAGAACTACCAAAGAACGCATTCTCATCCTTAAGTCTTTGAGCGAGAAATAACCATACCATATGAAAGAATTCGGATTCGATTGTGATCATAAGCCTCGACTTCTGCCTCACTAATAGGGTTTTATGATAATTGCACTCAAAAAGATCGCTTTTTTAGTCTCTCATGTGTGCAGGCAGGAATAAAGAGAGAAATCCTGCACACGTTGAAGGTAAGAAGGATAACCTTCCGAAATAATTTCTGGAGACTCCACAGAAGTGTGGACAAAAAGAATCTTTTTCTGATGATCTCTAAGAAAGGAAATCAACCATTAGCAAGGATGGGAGTACTCACTTACCTTCTCACCCGATCGGCAATTAATATCACTCTCTCAACATTCATAGAAACGTCTTCAATCTTCGGTCTTCGGTCTTCAATAGCTGATGATGAACTTCTGAACTTCACAAAAACTTGACAATGTTTGATTTAGGTTTGGGGGTGCATTTGCATATAGAGTTTTTAGTCTTTTATTTTAGTCTTTTATTCAAAAATAAAAATAAAATCAAAAATAAAATAAAATCAAAACTCTTTGTAAATACTTGCATATAAACCTCCAACTTTTAGAGATCTTAGAGTCACTAGCATGCTTCTAGCTATGTTTACATAGAGAGTCTGACCGAAATAACAGAACTTGGAAGTACTTGGAGAACACAATCGGGTTTCTTAGTTGATTAGAGCGTTAAAGTTGGATTTAACCATACTGGGAGGGCGAATTAGGTCTTTGTTTAGATATTCGGTAGTAGAATTGTGATCACCCATAGTGGAGACTACCCATTTTACATCAAGCGAGGTACCGACCTTCACTCTTTGTGACTTTCTAGAAAAGTTTGTTAGAGTGTGTGTCACCGTACGTCAATTAGGGTAGGAATGGTGAGCTACCCAACTTCGCACCACTTTCAAAGACTATTTTTGATCTCTTGAGTGCTAATTTCGTCAATCATGAGGGTGACGTTTAAAGATGAAAACTCCTTCTAAATATCGATTTGCAGTTAGCATAACTCTCTCCCTCTCAACAACATCAACACATTCATAGAAACACATCATCGTCAGCAAGCGGAGCATCATCAGAATATTTGAAGAAAAGTTGAGATAGTCCAAGGTTTACGTGCAACAAAGAAAAGAAAAGAAAATAGGATGAGAATTAGTGAAGTTTATGAAATCAAGACAATACAAGTTTTATTGTTTTATTGTTATTTTCATTTCATGTGTTATATCAAAAAAAAATAAAAAAAATAAAAAAAAATAAAAAATTTAGTAGTTATTTTCTAAGTCTAGTTACCATCATGTAATCTTTAAAAAAAAAAAAAAAAATTGTCAAGTTTTTGTGAAGTTCAGAAGTTCATCATCAGCTATTGAAGACCGAAGATTGAAGACGTTTCTATGAATGTTGAGAGAGTGATATTAATTGCCGATCGGGTGAGAAGGTAAGTGAGTACTCCCATCCTTGCTAATGGTTGATTTCCTTTCATAGAGATCATCAGAAAAGATTCTTTTTGTCCACACTTCTGTGGAGTCTCCAGAAATTATTTCGGAAGGTTATCCTTCTTACCTTCAACGTGTGCAGGATTTCTCTCTTTATTCCTGCCTGCACACATGAGAGACTAAAAAGCGATCTTTTTGAGTGCAATTATCATAAAACCCTATTAGTGAGGCAGAAGTCGAGGCTTATGATCACAATCGAATCCGAATTCTTTCATATGGTATGGTTATTTCTCGCTCAGCACTTAAGGATGAGAATGCGTTCTTTGGTAGTTCTAACTTCGTGTTACTAGCATGCAGAAACTCTATGTCCTCATAGCTCCTTAGATGCTTGAGACTCTTTTACACTCTGAAGTTGGAGAAGGTTTTGTGGGTACACCTGCGGTAAACCCTCACGAGACTACAACTCGTCCACTAGGGACACCTAGGGGTTTAAAGGCTTAGTGCATACGCTAAATGCATTCGAGAGACCAGACAAAGTGGTATAGTTAGGATTTCTTAATTTTGTTTCACTTGAGGACAAGTAAAATTCAGGTTTGGGGGTATTTGATGAGTGCCAAATATTGCATATTTCTACATCTATTTATTGGCATTTAGCTCATCTTTTGTGTTCGTAAATCGATATTATCCTGCATTTCGTATTTTCTTTGTTTTCAAGAATAAATATTTGTACTAATTAATTTTGTGTTTTTAGGTAGTAAATAAAGTTCGGAGAATCTGAGGAGCCAAAAGAGCAGAAAATTGGAGAAGAGCGTCTATGGAACAGGAAGCCAAAGGCCGCGCGCGCAACAGTTGCAACCCAACAAGGAGCAACCCATCTACAAGACATGGGCTTGAGCAGTCCAAGGCCCGACCCACGACCCGGATCCAAGCCCGTCCCTGCGGAGCCGTTAGATTTGCTCCATCTGCATCCGACGGTCGCTCCATCCCTTGCATCAACCTTTCATTTGCACCCGCTCAACACCATAGCCATCAAACCCTTCATCCATCGACCAACACCTCATTTCTCACTTCTCTTCTCTTTCTTCTTCCCCCGACACAAACCAGAGCTCCAACTCCTTCACCCGACCAGATGCAGAACCACCTCACCTCCATCACCATCTTCTTCCACTGACAGCAGAACCATCAGAGCCACCACAGCTGCACGTCCGCCGCTCCTAGTTCTAGTTATCTCTCACCTAGCTTCTCTCTTAACCCTAGAGGCTATGTTGGAGATAAATGGAATTAGGGTTTTCACCTACAACTCTTGCATGGCTACCAGAGCCGAATTAGCAGAGGAGACAAGTTAAGGTGCTCATTAACTGTAAGTCTGAGCGATTGTGAGGTATAAAATCACTTGTTCTTCATGAGAGAGAACTCAGTCTGTTTTTAGGGTTTAGTTTTGTAATTTTAATTTCAAGTTGTTTTATTTCTGCATGATGTTCTAAGCAATTAAACTAGGGTGTATATGAAACCCTTTAGCTCAATGAGAAGTTAATTTGATTCCCAATCTGTTCTTGTTGATTATATTGTCTAGGAGTATAATTAGTTGTCACTTAGCAAGCCTGTGATCAATGGTATTGTAAGAAGACCATTGATACTAGGGGTGAGTGAATGTATGCAGCTAACTAATTACCCATTTGAGGTCTTCAAGGGGAAGGCATGAGAACAGTTTGGTAATTTGCATTACCTTAGCATAGGACTAGAGGGTGGAATTAATCACCCTAGTGCCACAAAATCACAGTTACAACATCTTTTGCTCATTATTACCTTAGTTTAGAGTCACAACAACTCAACTCAGTCGTATCGACACCACAACAACAACATTTGTGTTACCTTGTCTAGAAATCAGTTAGGAAAGCCCTTGAGATCAACTTACGCACACACCATTTCCCTGAGGATCGACATGTGCTTGCCCTGTGTTGCAAAACAACACTGTGCACTTGCAGTATAAGTTGTAGGTAACCTTTAAAAGCCTACCAAGTTTTTGAGGATCAGCCCAAAAGAAGATATGCAGAGACATCAACAGCCTTACACAAATATAACATGAGAATGCAAGTAAGGTTGCATATGTGAACGGTTTTCCCCCAAACCTAAACTTGTCAACAGATGTGTTTGTTAGCACAAAATATTGCAAATTTAAAGGTACATCATGCACAAGGTCTAACTCGAAATGAGTTTTGCTAAGAATAGGCAGACATACATATTCCAACTGTGGTTCCTTAAAGGTGTTATACTTTGCTACAAAATAGTCCAAGAGGACTTGGGAAGCACAAAGCTCTAGGCCTAGATTAGGCATTCTCAGAAAAGTTGGTTTTGCAATTTTGTTACAAACTACACCTAGGTTTGGTGGAGATCTATCATACTGTGACATGGGCATGATGTTGGGCTTGTCTAAGTTGTTCACATGTGTGAGCTCAAGAGTAACAGTATCACTCAAAACAATATCTCCCAAATCATCTACAAGTGTTGTGACATGCTCATGTTCATAAAACATTTCTACAAGCCCTAGTCCATAATTATCATCTTCAGTTTCATGCATAGGGAGATCACAAGAAACTTCACATTGTGACCTAGGCTGAGAATTAGACAAATCATGTTCACTTGCATAAAACAGTTCATCAATCTCCATGTCATAATCATCATTACTCAAAATTTCATTCTCATGCATAAGATAATTGGTGCCAAAACTCTCAGCATTCCCCAAGTCACAACCAGGTGGTATAGCATGCTCATTTTTAGTGAATAATTGCACAGACTCCAATTCAGCAGCACAAGTATGAATATTAGAAAAAGCATCATTCATAAGGTTCACAGTAGAGACGCTTAACGTATCTGAACCTAAAGATTCCACTACATTTTCAAAGTACACATGCTCTTCATATTCATCATCATCATCATCATAACAAAAATGCATTTCCCTATTCAAAGTTGTAGCATTTCTAGTGCACTCATTTACCTCTTGATTAGGCTTATGTTCAGTGTCAGTTGCATGAGTAGGAATAGAAACACTATTTTCAAGATTTACTTTATTAGGGACAATAATCATCCTATCATGAAATTCCTTCCATTCTTCTCTTTGTAAATGAATCAAGTTCATCCTTAAGAACAAGTGAAGTTGTTCAATTGAAGGAGAGCCTTCACTAGTGGGTATACATGCCTCATATGGATATTCATCATATGGTTGTGCACAGGGTTCACTACACAAGGGAAACTCAGACATGTTGCTAGATGGATGATCATGCAATGCATTCAATTCAAACCTAGCATTGTTTTGCTCTATAAGCATGAGGTTTTCTTCCACTGAGTGCATACACGGGTTCATTGGAGGATAGAATTGCTCATCCTCCCATGATGGTTGATGATACATGTGGTCATAATGATTAGGGTATGTGCATTCAAAGTCAGGGCCCTGAGAAGGTTCATAGTATTCCCTAAAATCACTATGGTCTGTGGGGGATTCGTATTGTGGAGCATGCCCGTAAGCAAGCTCTCTGATGGATTTGTTTGCATCCCCAGTTGCAGACCAAAATCCTAACATGATCTAGCAACTCAATTTGAACTCAAAAAGAAGCAACCATAGCTTAGCACACATCAAATCATATCAACACAGAGAAGGAAAGATGATACAAGAAAATGGCACCCAATTTTTAGAATTAAGCACACAGGAGTGCTTGGTGTTGCTGCAAATGTGCATCCCAAGATATGCAAAGCCCAGTTGTTGTGGGCTTCAGTTTGGTTTAAGTGCAAGGTTTATACACATCCCAGCTTGTGTGCAAAGCCCAGTGATTGCACAGGGGGCTTCATCTCAGGTTGTGTTCAGACCAGGTATATGGGTTTAGTTTATGCAGCCCGGCAGCTCAGCTAAGGTTGGCAGTTGCAGAGCCCAGATATACAGCCCAAGTTATGTGGGAAGCCTAGTGGTTATGTGCAAATACAGTGGTTGCACAGCACAGTTATGTGGGTTTCAGTTTGTGCAGAGCCCAGGTAATCACACAACAAAAATTACATACAAATTCTAGCACACAGGAAAACCTAGTGGTTTGCACAAATTTGATTTGAGAACAATGCTCAGCTTATGCACTCGATGATGTGGCAAGGCACAGTGCAGGTGCAAGAAAGACAAAGACACAGTAATCACACACAAATCCTAGCACACAGGGGAGCTGGATGTTGTTGTTTAGGAGAGACACAGCACAGCTTATGCACTGCCCAGATTGGCAGGTGCACTAGAAAATCCACAAAAAATGTGTGAGGTGCACAGGGTAAAGGGTGTGCTCACTCAAGGTGAAGCATGTGCTAGGTTGTGTGTTTGAAATACAAGTTAAAACTCATTCAAGTACCACAAGGCCCACACACAATTTATAGATGCAGATGTAACAGCAGATACACAATCTCAATATATTTGCAGTGTAAATAAACTTCACAGATGGAGCAATTAAATCAACAAATAATCAGTGCTAGCACTTTACAGCATGCTCAGCAAGGTCAGTTGAGCTCAAAACTCAGAGATTATGCACAAGTTGCAGCAGATGCAGGGGTCTGGCACAACTTGGCTCAACAGGATTTGTGGTGTCAACTCACTCAGTTGACTTCCACTTGGGTTTTCAGCTAGCTTAGCTTTCCAAGTGGTAGCTCAAACTTGCAGCTTCAGGGGGCTAGCAAGTTAGCAGGTGGCTCACAAGGTCTGTGGGGTCAAGTCACTCAGCTGACTTCACTTGGTTTTCACAGGCTATGCTCAAGATATATACAGCACAGGTTATATCATTCATTCAGCATGCTATATCAACATTCATGTAAGCAAAGATAGAAGATGATACCACCAGTATAAAACTGGGTTTAGGCAGATCCACTAATTGCTTTGCTGCTTCCCCTTCTCTTCCTTGGGTTAGCTCAGCTGCACAGCTTGTACCTGTTAGCTCAATAGAGAGGATTAGCTCTTCTGGGATTACAATGACAAGCCAACTGAAATGTAATAAACAACATATAATAACAGTAGCAGAGATGCACATGTTATGATACAAATGATTCCTAGCTTAACAAGAAGATCTGAAGTAAGACAGTTAAGTAACAACTAGCACTACACAAAGTTTAGCTAGTACAGAAAAATAGTTTTAGCAATTAACACATGGATGTCTCACTGCACAGATGAGATGTAGGCTAATGAGAAGCAATGAAAGAGTGCAGATATGCAATTTAAAATAAGCTAACTACAAATGCAATGAAATATGCACTAGAAGATACAAAAATAGGAAAATAACTGCTAAGTTACTGTAGGATCAGAATATCGCAACTCCAATACTTCGCGAGATTAATAAACGACTGCGTCGCGAAGGAGTCGCATGGAGGTAAATAAATGACGTAATAGATGACGACAGTCAGAACATGAGGAAAGTGTGAAGACTTGGCGAGATTTAGGAGTGTCGCGAGGACAAGCAGTTACACATTCGCGAGGATTCGCGAGTCGATTCCGAAAATAAAGGACAGCTTAGCTGTCATCCACTATGTAATACCCTATATAAAGGGTCGAGTAAGTCTGTTGTAGGGGGAGGATTCTTTTTGAATTGTTAAGCAAGTCATTAGGAGAGAGAAAATTAAGAGTGATTGTAATTTCTTTAGCTCTGTTCTACATTTCTTTGTAAACCTTTCAAGAAAACAATTAATAAAACACATTATTATTCATCTTCAAATGGATTGATTAAGCAAATTCGAGTGAGGGGTGTAGTGTAGGATTTCCTGCAACTACATATGCGCTAGAAACAGGGATTGAAGAAGATTGAAGATCGAAGAGTGCAGTTAAAATCGTTTAAATCAAGAAAATGCGAAAGGAAAATGTTAAATCAGATGAGGTAGAGGAGTTAAGAAACAAGGAATATAATGAAGATATGGAATACAATTCAATTACAAAAGCAATGGTTAATGAATTCCACGAAAATATTAGAGGAAGGATACATAAACGAGATTTTGAAGGAAAGAAGATTATAGATGAGGAGAAGACATCGTCTTTGAAGGAATGGGAGAAACAGAAAATAACGTTCACACAATGAAGTGCCTAGAGAAAGTTTGAATCATATATCTCCACTAGTGATCACGATAAATGCAAGCGAGAAAAGAGAAGAATCGGCAAAAGCAGTGGAAGAATGGGCAATAAATAGAACTTTGGTGGATACAGGGAGTTTGGTGAGTATCATGTTTTATCATACCTACAAAAAATTAGGATATAAAGATGAAGAAATGAGTTCCCCAAGGTATTATATTCATGGTTTTGGAAAATCTATAACAGTACCTAAAGGAGAGATAAAACTACGAATTTTACTCAGAGAAATTGAAACACAAGTAACATTAAGTATAGTGGATATGGAATCGCCGTACCACATATTGTTAGGGAGACCTTGGGTACATGCAATTAAGGCGGTAGCGTCAACACTCCATCAGTGCATCAAATTTCCTATGCCGAGTGGAATTGGTGAAATTAGAGGAGATATTGATAAAGGAAGAATATACCATCAAATCGAAGTAAAGCATTATGAAGGGCAAGTGAAGAAGCGAAAAGATCGCAGGAAGATGATAAAAGCAGCTAAAAAAGCAGAAGAATTTAGAATTTACATGATAAGAGCAAAAGAGGGAAAAGGAATACCTGGCGAAATCATGGGAAAAGGGAGTGAGTTCGCGAAGGAAATGAGAGGACCAACTCCTATGGGAGAACCGAAGTCTAGTTATGTCGCAGTAGAACAAACAAAAGAAGTGAATGTTGGAACCGAGGAGGAGCCTAAAATCTTAAAAATTGGGACTAAAATGGAAGCGGATGAAGAAAGAAGAAGCTGTTGAGTTCTTTGCGAGATTACAAAGATATTTTCGCATGGGATATGGATGAAATGCCTGGTATAGATCCATTAGTGGCTTGCCATAAATTGGAAATTGACAAGAATGTAAAACCATTTAAACAAAGAATTAGAAAGATCGCGACAACATATCATCCTCAAATAGAAGAAGAATTGCAGAAAATGTTGGACGCGGGAATTATTAGACAAGCAAAATATCCCGAATGGATAGCAAATATGGTTATAGTCCCAAAGAAGAAAAAAGGAATAAGAATTTGTATAGACTTTACTGATCTAAACAAAGCTTGTCCTAAAGATAGTTTCCCATTACCGGATATTCCGCAATTGGTTGAAGCGGCGGCGAGAAACGAAAGGATATCATCTCTTGATGGATATAAGGGTTACAATCAAATTCCTCTCTCATTTGAAGAAGATCAAGAACATATACGCTTTCTTTGCTCCAAGAGGATTGTATCTTTGTTATACAAAAATGCCGTTTGGTCTGCGAAATGCCGGTGCGACATACCAAAGAATGGTGGAGAAGGTGTTCGCGAGATGGATACACAAAACATTGGAGGTATACGTAGATGATATGTTAATAAAAAGTAGAAAAGCAAAAGACCACGTACAGGATTTGAAAGAAATTTTTGAACAAATGAGGCAATTTAATATCAAAGTAAACCCAGAAAAATGCACCTTTGGAGTCGCCTATGGAAAATTTTTAGGGTACATTGTATCCAAAGAAGGAATTCAAGTCGACCCAGAAAAAGTACAAGCAGTTCGCGATATGCCAACACCGGCGACAATAAAAGATGTTCAAAAGTTAAATGGGTTGTTAGCTTCGCTAGGGAGGTTCATCTCGCGGTCATCTGACAAATGCAAGCACTTTTTCAATATCCTTAGAAAGGGATCGAAGTTTAAATGGACAGAAGAGTGCGAGAAAGCCTTGCAAGGAATAAAGGAACATTTAATGGATATATCAATTTTGCAAAAAGCAGAAGAAGGAGAAGAATTGTTGATCTATCTTGCGACAACCTCGCATGCATTAAGTGCAGTGTTACTGCGAGTGGACGCAGGAGTAGAAAAACCAATTTATTACATCAGTAAAACTTTCAACGCTGCAGAAAGGAATTACTCAAAAATTGAAAAACTAATCTTGGCATTAGTTTATCCAACATTTAAACTTCGTATATATTTTCAAGCGCATGTTGTCAAGGTGGTGACAAAAGTACCAATAGAATCAGTGATGAAGAATTCAAAGAGGTCGGGAAGAGTTGAGAGATGGAATGCTCAAATAAGTCATTGCAAACTCAAATATGAAATACTATCTTCGCCAAAATCACGGGTTGTCGCAGACTTTCTAGCGAGAATTTCCTTTGGAAGAGGATGAATCAAGTAGAAGAAATGATGGATGTAGAGGAAGAACATGGAGATCCGAAAGATTTGTTAACGGAACCGAATAGATGGGAAATATTAGTAGATGGGTCATCTAATGGAGAAGGAAATGGAATAGGAATTGTCGTGATATCGCCAGAGGGCAATAAAATAGCTCTTTCTTTCAGATTGGAGTTTGCATCAACAAATAATGAAACAGAATATGAAGCCATAATACATGCTTTGCGATTTGCAATAGAAATGAAGCTGGAGAATGTGAGGATTACTAGTGATTCACAATTGGCAATTCGCCAGATAAAAGAAGAATATGCCATAAACGAATTGTCTTTGCAAAAATATAAGAAACTTGTTGACGAGTTGTCGATACAGATACCAAGAATAAAGTGGAGACATATATCAAGGAGAAATAATAGACACGCAAATGCTTTTGCCTTTATATCAAGTATGATGACAGATCCGGTTGCGAGAAATATTAAAATACAAACACTTTTGATGCCGTCGATTGACAAAGAAGAAGAACAAGAAACCGATGTAATGGTAGTAGAAGATGGAACACAAACACTTTGCGAAGAAGATTGGAGAGCAGAGCTTCATGCATATTTGATTACAGGAGAAACACCAAGAAATAGATTAGAGACACATAAATTAAAAAGCCGTGCAACAAATTATGAATTAAGAGATGGAATGCTATAGAGACGATCTTTTAACTGACCTTCACTTAGATGCTTAACAAGAAAGGAAGGGGAAATCATATTGAAGATGTTGCATAGTGGGGATGCTGGTAATCATAGCGGTGGAAGATCTTTAGCACATAAAGCAAAAATGCAGGGCTATTATTGGCCATATATGCATGAGGACGCGAAACAAGTGTCAAGGCGTTGCGAGGATTCCCAAAGGCATGGGAAGAAAATACATGCACCAGGAGCTCCGTTAAATTCTTCAACAAGTGTATGGCCATTTGGAAAATGGGGTTTAGACATTTTAGGACCATTTTTACCAGGAACGGGACAGAGAAGATATTTAATCGTCGCTACAGATTATTTCACAAAATGGGCAGAGGTGAAAGCGGTACAACATATTCGCGATAAGGATGTTTTTACTTTCATATTTGAGAACATTATATGCAGATTTGGGATTCCAGCACAGTTGGTATCGACAATGGGAAACTTGATTCGAAGGACAAAATATAGAATTACCGCTTAATGCATTTCGGATACGATGTGGGAAATCAACTCCTCTATACCCGCAGCTAATGGTCAAGCGAAGCGACAAATAAAACAATCGCAGAGACATATTGAAGAAAAAGTTAGAAGGATACAATAAAGGATGGTGCGAACAAGTACCCAATGCGGTATGGGCTTATAATACAACTAGAAGAGAAGCTACAGGCATGTCCCCTTTTTGTTTAACATATGGAGTTGAGGCTGTACTCCCGACAGAAGTTAAGATTCCAACTACAAAGAAAGAAGCTTGGGAGAAAAATCTCAGTGCGGGTAACATCTTAATCAAGTTAGATGAATTAGAAGAGAAAAGAGAGAGAGCACTACAACATATGGAGAATTATCAGCGAAGATTGGCCAGAGAATATAACAAGCGTGTCAAGATACGTGAATTTCAGCCAGGTGACTTGGTGCTGCGAGAAACACCTATATATCATCGAGAAAATGGTGGCAAGCTGGCAAGAAAATGGGATGGACCTTATATCATCAAGGAGATAGTTGGTACAGGGGCATATAGATTAATGGATCCTGAAGGCAAAGATGTAGGGCAAAAACTAAATAGGCCATGGAATAGGTTATATCTTAAGAAATATTACCCATAGAAGATGGGAGAAATGGAATGAATTTGTGATGTAATGTTTTTGCGACGAATAGGTTGCGAGATCAAAGGAAATAAAGCAAGATTGTGCGACAGCTTCGCAAACAGAATGAATGCTTGAATGAATTAACAAATATGAATGAGTGAGTGAATGGGACGAACCTTTATGGCGTACACCTTAGTTCGCGAATGATATTTCGCAAGAGGCAAATGTAAGACCTAAAGTGCGTCATATAAGGGGGTATCTCTTGACATGGCTCGGGGAAAGGTTACACCGCTCCGGAACCTGAGTCATGGAGATTTGGGGCCCATGAAAGCCTATCCGGTGGAGATACCTTGGATTTCCAACTATATATATAAGGTTATACCCTGGTTGGACGCCCGAGGGTCTCTTCCAAGGAGTCAGCATATGACCAAGGCGCCGAGGTACACGGTTGAGTCAAGAGTGCGGGGAGCATGGAACTTCCTTACCACTCTTGACAAGTCTTGGCACATGCTGCACTCGGCCCGAAGAAAACTCCACTTAGGGTGCAGTCTCGTAACCATAAGCCCTATAGGTATAAGGGATAAGAGACTGCGAAAACAACTGCTTGCTGTTAAGACCGGATGGGAGGAGCTAGTCTTGTATGGCCGATGTACGCCTCCTTGAAGGGGCAACCAGGGAGAAGATAAGGGCGGCACCCTCCATTAGGGAGATGATAAGTGTCAAAAGACGCAAATGTCATGAGGCTTTATTTTCGCAAGAGAATTTAGGCTTGTCATATTTGTGCAATGATCCTGTAGAGGCAATAATACTAACGCAAGGGTAAGACGAGATCAATGGGTTTTTACATGAAAGTGTAAGAACGTCCTGCGATTTCGTCGCAAAAACGACAATGTCACGGGATTTTATGGTCGCAAGAACATTTAAACCTGTCATATTGTCGCAAATATAATGTCCTGCAGAGGCAAAAATACTTAAGAAATGATAAGACAAGGTCAATGGGTTATTACATGAAAATGTAAAGACGTCCTGCGATCTTGTCGCAATGAGGGGTGGCAAAATAAGACCTTTACTTAGGAAGGCAAAATAAGACCACACAAACAATGATAAGGCAAGACCAATGGATCATTACATGAAAATGTAAAGACGTCCTGCGATCTTGTCGCAATGGCAACATTTAAGAAAGATCTTTAAACATTTTGAATATAGGTAATTGAGATCTTTTCATCGCAAGGAGGATTACATGCTAAGCTTGCGAGCTTGAGAAAATGATTAAATGATAAGCTTGCGAAACATATAAATAATAATGAGACTGAGGCAATGCTTGTGAGAGTACAACAAAAGACTTAATAGAAAATAAAGGAATTGCTTGATAAGGGGGCGAAATGAGTTCTTATAATTAGAAGGAAAGAGAAACTAAATGATTCATTCAACACAGGACTTAATCTTTTGCAATCAAAAAGGAAAATTCAACAAGGTTACAAAGCAGTTTAAGTCTCTATATCAATATTTTCAGCTGAAGGAGATGGTAAAGATTCTTCAACAATCTTGTCAGTTTCACCCTCGCCAGTTGAAGGGTTTTCATCAGAGATTTTTTCGCAAGGTTCCTTATTGATAACTTCATTATTAGCGAGATCTTCGCAGCTTTCATAATCATAATCACTATCAGGAGAGTTGGGTACTTCATCATCTTCAACTTCCAAAGGTTCAACAGAGACAGGATCAAGGGATTTAGAAAGTAAAATATCATTCACAAAAACTTTCGCTTTGGGATGAAATTGACGAAGAAGTGCCTTGTTGATTTCTACTCGGATATCTTTAAGATGATTAAGGTAGTTAAATCTCCTTAAGCTCGATCGCGAGATTGGGCAAGGGAAGCAACTAGAGTTGCATTTTCCTTACGAATCTTAGCATGCGCCGCTTCCAAAGTAGATAGAGAAGAATGAAGATTTTTCTCAGACTCTGCAAGAGTAAAGAAAGACATTAAAATTATAAAATGGAAAGTGGTATATAAAATTAGAAAAGAAAAATGATGGATAAGGCAGTCAAATCTTATGACTACCTTCCTTCTGCGAGATAAGATATTGAGTAAGGGCCAAGCAATTATTCCCCAAATTTTCCATGGCATTATCAAAACCATCACCGACAAGACCTTTTAACCGCGAACGCAAACTCTTTTCGTTAGAAATCAATAACTTATTTTGCTTCGCAAGGGAAGAATGGGATTCTTTTAATTTGGTATAATCATCCTTGAGTTGGTTTATTTTAACACTTAGATTTATTCTATTCTGAATAAGCTTATCTCTTTCAGTGGTAGTATCTTCAAGTTTATTCTTCAGTAGGCAGATACACTGTTCTTGCTCATTCAATGCTTTTTTACAAGCATCAAGTTGTTGCGAGGATATCGCCACCTTATCCAATAAAGCTCGCCTCTCTTGAGATAAAGTTCCATTTTCATCTGATAAGGTTTCCAACTCCAAATTAGATTTATTCAAAGAATATGAGAGACGCGACACTTCATTACTTAATAATTCTTGATTTTGAACTAAGAAGATGTTTTCTTGAGAAAGATTATTTATTTGATCCATAGAAAATGTATGGAGGTTATCTAAACGGTTATATTGCTCCATCCAGGCGTCTCTTTCCGTTCGAGTTTCTTCCACAATAGATTCCAATTGATATATCTCCATCTTACGTTTCTGGTGCAAAACTTGAGAGGCGAACCAAGTTTTTTTAAAAAAAAAAAAATAAAAAAAAAGGTGGGGAGAAGAGATACCTTTTAGTTCTTCATTTTTCTTGCGAAGATTATCGCGGTCCAGCAAAGTATTATGAAGACTATTCTTCAAAGTCTTAATTTCTTGTTCCAAGGATATTTGCGATATCGTATCGGAACCAAAATATTTACCCAAAGATTCGTAAACACTAGATCTAGTGGGATCAGTTGAGGCTTTCTTAACATCATTCATGGTATCTGATAAAATTCTAAAAGCTATATCCATCCCTTCCAAATTTTCTTTGGTAAGAGAGATAGATGTTGAGGAAGAAGAAATAGTAGAGGAAGAAGGAAAAGTTGAATCACCCATGGTTATAAGATCGCCAGTTGGAGAAACCTGATCAATAGGTGGGGGCGAGACAAAAGTAAAAGTGGGGAGAGGCACGTCCTGAAGAATTTCATTCACAGAAAATTCAGGGATTGATTTATCCTGCGAAGATACTGTAGGGAAAGTAGAAAGTTTGAATCCCGAAAAGGAAACAGTAGGAGTAGCGGCAGGAGCATCAGGTTTATTATGGCGAAACCTTTTGGGAGACCTATCATCATTCTTATCATCCTGCGAATAATAAATCAATTGAGAAACAGAGGCAACAAAATTGCTATTAAAGGAGTAAATATTTCTAAAATACCTTACTACTACTCGCAGTCTGTTTTTGGAAGCGAGAGACTTCAGTTGCGAAGAGGATTTTGGTTGTGAACCCGTAGGGATGTTAGGGTTCACCACGGTATACTTAGAACTGGATTTATTCTTGCTAAAACAAAAAATGGCGGAAGAAATATCAAAAGAAGAATAGAATCAAGATGAAGTAATTTCAATAAGGAAGATCAATCAAGAGAATAGTCAAAATCAATAAAATTAACGAACCTGGATGCCATGAAAACAATAGCAGAAAGACAGTAAAAAGGAGGTGATGAAGATGAACAACAGGAAATAATTGCAGACGATGAGGAAGATAGAGAAGAAGAGAAAGAATGCTTTTCACAGGAGATTTTCCTTTAAATAGAAGAAAAAAGAGTGACCGGATAACATTAAATATACAGGTAAAAAGAGTAATTTTAGACACGTGTAAACGGTTATCCCTAAATTCAAGGAATCAAATTGAAGAGATTTTTTATACTATTTCATGAATACTTCATACTTCGCATACTTCAAGAGATAGTGCTTCTTGCTCACTTCGCAAAGCTTCGGAACTTCGCAAAAGAATAGAGGCAAGTACGTACTTTTCAAGTCCAAAGATTCTTTCACTCGTTCCTTCATCAACAAATGTCAAAGATCACCACAAGAACAAATTTTTCCTTAAAAATCGCTCTCCAAGCAATATTCAAGGAAAAAGAGGCAAGATGTAGGATCAGAATATCGCAACTCCAATACTTCGCGAGATTAATAAACGACTGCGTCGCGAAGGAGTCGCATGGAGGTAAATAAATGACGTAATAGATGACGACAGTCAGAACATGAGGAAAGTGTGAAGACTTGGCGAGATTTAGGAGTGTCGCGAGGACAAGCAGTTACACATTCGCGAGGATTCGCGAGTCGATTCGAAAATAAAGGACAGCTTAGCTGTCATCCACTATGTAATACCCTATATAAAGGGTCGAGTAAGTCTGTTGTAGGGGAGGATTCTTTTTGAATTGTTAAGCAAGTCATTAGGAGAGAGAAAATTAAGAGTGATTGTAATTTCTTTAGCTCTATTCTACATTTCTTTGTAAACCTTTCAAGAAAACAATTAATAAAACACATTATTATTCATCTTCAAATGGATTGATTAAGCAAATTCGAGTGAGGGGTGTAGTGTAGGATTTCCTGCAACTACAGTTACACTAATAAAGGAATACAAATAACACTTCAAAGCAAGTATGTACAGGGATGGGTAGAAAAACAGTGAAAATAAGCACTAAAGAACAAACAACACACTACCAGTTCCCTGGCAACGGCGCCAAAAACTTGGTAGGCTTTTAAAGGTTACCTACAACTTATACTGCAAGTGCACAGTGTTGTTTTGCAACACAGGGCAAGCACAGGTCGATCCTCAGGGAAATGGTGTGTGCGTAAGTTGATCTCAAGGGCTTTCCTAACTGATTTCTAGACAAGGTAACACAAATGTTGTTGTTGTGGTGTCGATACGACCAGTTGAGTTGTTGTGACTCTAAACTAAGGTAATAATGAGCAAAAGATGTTGTAACTGTGATTTTGTGGAACTAGGGTGATTAATTCCACCCTCTAGTCCTATGCTAAGGTAATGCAAATTACCAAACTGTTCTCATGCGTTCCCCTTGAAGACCTCAAATGGGTAATTAGTTAGCTGCATACATTCACTCACCCCTAGTATCAATGGTCTTCTTATAGTACCATTGATCACAGGTTTGCTAAGTGACAACTAATTATACTCCTAGACAATATAATCAACAAGAACAGATTGGGAATCAAATTAACTTCTCATTGAGCTAAAGGGTTTCATATACACCCTAGTTTAATTGCTTAGAACATCATGCATAAATAAAACAACTTGAAATTAAAATTACAAAACTAAACCCTAAAAACAGACTGAGTTCTCTCTCATGAAGAACAAGTGATTTTATACCTCACAATCGCTCAGACTTACAATTAATGAGCACCTTAACTTGTCTCCTCTGCTAATTCGGCTCTGGTAGCCATGCAAGAGCTGTAGGTGAAAACCCTAATTCCATTTATCTCCAACATAGCCTCTAGGGTTAAGAGAGAAGCTAGGTGAGAGATAACTAGAACTAGGAGCGGCGGACGTGCAGCTGTGGTGGCTCTAATGGTTCTGGTGTCAGTGGAAGAAGATGGTGATGGAGGTGAGGTGGTTCTGCATCTGGTCGGGTGAAGGAGGTGGAGCTCTGGTTTGTGTCGGGGGAAGAAGAAAGAGAAGAGAAGTGAGAAATGAGGTGTTGGTCGATGGATGAAAGGTTTGATGGCTATGGTGTTGAGCGGGTGCAACGAAAGGTTGATGCAAGGGATGGAGCGACCGTCGGATGCAGATGGAGCAAATCTAACGGCTCCGCAGGGACGGGCTTGGATCCGGGTCGTGGGTCGGGCCTTGGACTGCTCAATCCCATGTCTTGTAGATGGGTTGCTCCTTGTTGGGTTGCAACTGTTGCGCGCGCGGCCTTTGGCTTCCTGTTCCATAGACGCTCTTCTCCAATTTTCTGCTCTTTTGGCTCCTCAGATTCTCCGAACTTTATTTACTACCTAAAAACACAAAATTAATTAGTACAAATATTTATTCTTGAAAACAAAGAAAATACAGAATCTGGGATAATATCTGATTTCTGAACACAAAAGATGAGCTAAATGCCAATAAATAGATGTAAAAATATGCAATATTTGGCACTCATCAGGTATGAGGTGAGGATTTCATCCTAGGAAATAATGTTTTACATGTGAAACCGATCTTAAGTAATCACCTAAGATGGTATGATCGATTTTGTATTACTGGTAAGACCGACTCTGGGTAAAGGGGAACCGATCCTAGTAAGAGGTGCAACCTATCACAAAGGGGAATCGATCCTTGTATGAGGTGCAGCATGTTTTAGCAGAAAAGGGAACCGATCCTATGACATGTGCAACACGTTTTTAGGCAAAGGGGAACCGATTCTATGGACATGTGCAACACATTCAAGTTAGATACCATATATATGTGGGGAACCGACCCTAGTACCTAGTCAACCGAATTTTGGAAATTTAGTGTGACTATGCATAGTACTCACATGGAGGTAGAACCAAAACTTGTTTTGGTAGAACCGTTAAACCCATGATTGGTGATTGAGTATTCTTGATCAATCACATAGTTCTTGAAAGTCAGATGAACCAAGTCTAAACATGTTTGGAAGTGTGGCAAATCGGTTTCAAGATTGTAAGTATGAAAGAGGACTTATAAAGTAAGGATGTTGACATATACTTTGAACATGTGCAGTAACGCTTATCTTTGATTGTTCAACGTTATTTGTTAATAGCTAAAGGAAGAAAATCCCAGGATCGAAACATAAATAAGTTAAGAATCTTTTATTTAAGGTTTTTAATTTTATTTTAGGAAAATGAGAATTAGTAATGTGCATTTACTAGTTGGAGATTTTCCAAAGAGATTTTCGGTCAATATTTTGGACAGAGCATTTCCAGGAATTATGGAAAATGAATTTGGAATATGTTGCATATCTTGAGAATATTTTCGGTTTTGAAAATTGCTTGGTGTCCAAACTTCCTTGTCTATAAATACTTGACGTTTGCATTTCGAGAAAACTAATCCTTCGTGACAGCAAACTTCCTCGGTTGTGTTGTTACTGGTGAAGCCGCCTATTCGGAGAAGAGAGTAACCTAATTAGGAGAAATCTCTTACGACCGCTCAGTTTAAAATCTTCTTTGGGATTGAGAAGCTCTATTAGTACCGTTGGTGGGAAACTAGATAATTGTGGTTTATCTTTTGTTTTCGATTGATTTGATTGACTAACGGTGGTTGAACTTTGATTGCACCTAGTTTGTTTATACGTGAGAATCTTCTCTTCTGAAATAAGATTCACTCAAACTAGATCGAAGTTTCGACAGGGATCTTTAGACTGTTTGTAGATCTAAATAATTCTTGTAATAATCCATTGTTAACGGACTCCGTTCTGTGCGTGATTGATCACAAGAGATTAAAGTTGTTGTGTGCATGCGTTTATTGAAGATCTAAGAAGATTTGAAGACAAAGAAGATATTGAAGATTTCTGATTTGGGGTTTATAATCTTTGGTGTGCACAATGCTTGTTTCGGTATAGAGGATCCAACTATAATCGGTTTATCCTTGTGGTAGATTAGATTGATTAGTTGTGTAAATCCGCATCAATACAATTCTTTGTTATTAAAAGTATTGATTGCAAAATCTTAGCAATTACCTTTGGTAGTTGATAATAAGATAGATCTAAGAACCTGACGAAGGAGTTTATTGAGCTAAACAGAAGAGCCTTTGTCGAACTCACATCACTTCGTTGAAGAGAGTTGCTACCAAACAGATTTGTTGTTCCTTTACTGTTAGGAATACGAACCAAAGGAATTGTTCCAAGTACGTGACTTATTTATAAGTTGGAGGCGTGGGAATACAGACGGAACTAGGTGAACTATAGGTTTAGTTGCTTGGTCTCAACTATACGAAGTTGGTTTTATTTTTTATAGCGGCTTAATCCTGAGAGTATTCAATTCTGGACAAGGTCCGGGGGTTTTCTGCATTTGCGGTTTCCTCGTTAACAAAATCTTGATGTGTCTTTTACTTTTCTATTTCCACAATTATAATTAGAAGAAAAATACACAAACGTTAATTCCTATTTACTTGATAGTAATCCTATTGTGTTTGGTTAAGTCCGAACCTCTTATCAAGTAAACATACTTCGTTGTTGTATTGTCTCGATCTCGTATCCATAGACGATCACACGAAGTGTGAACCGATTAGTTGTATTGTCTCGACTCAGTCCATAGACAATCATTTTCGGAGAAAGGACTTATAGGTAAGAAAAGTTTTAGATTGAGGTATATTTGGGTACCCTCGTCTTTTCAATTGGTATCAGAGCAGGGAAACACGAAAAGATCTAACAATCTGTGTTTGATGCGATCCAACCTATAAGACATGAGTCAAAAGAAAGTTAAGAGAGAGCGAAAACTAAAGAAAGACTCAGTTAACGTATCACAATACATTGGAAGTTTTGATTTTAAGATTAACGTATCACAACATACTCAGTTTTCTTGTCAGATTAACCGCCACCCAGTCTCTCCGCCCAATAGAATGCAACCACAACAGCAAGCAACAAGAAGAAGTACCAGACGCACCGCGATAATTACAGGACGGAACCAACTCCACCACGGATGAACTTGAAGTTGTCAACATCGGAAGTGAAGAATCTCATCGGCTCTATGCACAGATGAACGCACAAAACTTGTGGACCTTCTTAAGGAATATCAAGATGTATTTGCATGGATGTACGATAAATGACTGGCTTGGATGAAAAACTGGTCACTCATCATCTACATATAATACCTGGATCCAAACCAGTCAAGCAATCCCGAAGGCAGTTCAGACACGACGTGGAAGAGCAAATCAAGACTTAGATTCAGAAGTTGCTAGCGGCCGGTTTCATCAAACCTATTCACCACCCCACTTGGTTGGCCAATGTGGTTCATGTGAAAAAGAAGAGTGGTCAAATTAGGTGTTGTGTCGATTTTAGAGATCTGAACAAATGCTGCCCCAAGGACGATTTTCCTCTTCCCAACATTGATATGCTAGTCGACGCCACCAGTGGACATGGCATGTTCTCCTTCATGGACGGGTACAACGACTACAATCAGATAAAAATATACGAGAACGACGCAAGTAAGACAACTTTTTGAACCCCTCTCGGAAATTTTTATTATACTGTGATGCCTTTCGGTTTGAAAAATGCTGGCGCAACCTACCAACGCGCCATGACTACAATTTTCCACGATATGATGCACAAGCAAGTTGAAGATTACATGGATGACATAGTCAAATCAAAAACCCGAGCGGCCCACACAGAGGTTCTGCGGCAAGTGTTTGAAAGGTGTCGCGAGTATAAACTGAAAATGAATCCTTTGAAGTGCGCTTTTAGCGTCTCCTCGGGGTTGTTCCAAGTACGTGACTTATTCATAAGTTGGAGGTGTGGGAATACAGACGGAACTAGGTGAACTATAGGTTTAGTTGCTTGGTCTCAACTATACGAAGTTGGTTTGATTTTGTATAGCGGCTTAATCCTGAGAGTATTCAATTCTGGACAAGGTCCCGGGGTTTTTCTGCATTTGCGGTTTCCTCGTTAACAAAATCTTGTTGTGTCATTTACTTTTATTTTCCGCAATTATAATTGTTTGTTATTATAATTTAAAGTAAATTACACAAACATTAATTCCTATTTTACTTGATAGTAATCCTATTGTGTTTGGTTAAGTCCGAACCTCTTATCAAGTAAACATACTTCGTTGTTGTATTGTCTCGATATCGTATCCATAGACGATCACACGAAGTGTGAACCGATTAGTTGTATTGTCTCGACTCAGTCCATAGACAATCACTTTCGGAGAAATGACTTATAGGTAGGAATTTTTTTAGCTTGAGGTATATTTGGGTACCCTCGCCTTTTCAATTGGTATCAGAGCAGGCAAACACGAAAAGATCTAACAATCTGTGTTTGGTGCGATCCAACCTATAAGAAATTGAATATATGTTTAATTCAGTTAACGTTATGCAAGAGTATGACTACTCAAAGTTTGAAGATGTTACTACTTCGTTGACTCATGATCTAGGAGTTGGGAAAACATATGTGTCCATCTCTTATGGAAAAGAAGATGTTGATAAAGAGTTGTTAATGTAGGATCAGAATATTGCAACACCAAGACCCTTGCGAAATCCATAAATGACACACTGCGAAGATATCGCAGATAAGTAATATAAATGACGCAACGGATGACGACATCCTGAACACGAGAAAGATGTGAAGACCTAGCGAGACTTAGGAGTGTTGAGAGATTTAAGTTGTAAAAATTGTCACGAAAGGGGGGTGTAAAAAGCAAAAGAAAATAAACAAAGCAATTAAAAGGTAAAGTTGAAAGCAATAAGAGAGACAAGATCAAGGAATCCTTCTTCGTTACGAAACAATGATTAAAGTTATGTTCTCTTCTACTTGTTATTAGTCACAGATTATCACCAACCGTAGGTAAAGCAGCTAGCTCAGTGCTAAACCCCTAAATCCCTTGTATCACCGGATACGGAAGTTCTCGATTACCGGATTCTATTTACCAAACCACCTAGTAGTAGATCACTCTAGATGTAATTTAAATAAACGCATTAAGATTTATGAACTTATTAGGTCAATATTAGTAGTTGGACTCTTAGATCAAGGTCTACTTGCTAACGTTGTTTTCACACACAATTGCTCAACGGAATCCCTCCGCAAGGTCTCGTGTTTGCTACTTATGTAAAGAGTCAAGAAACGATTACTTATCCCCTAACTTTCACTAGCTTTAGATTAAACCGACAAATCAATTTAGTTGGCCACCCAAACAATCTATCAATCAATCATGAATGTCTTTAAGATCATTCCTATTAGTAAAAACAAACGATAATTATGTGAAAAACTTCAAGATAGAATTGAAAACAAAAACTTAAATCATATTAAGAACTAGGAATTCATCCTCAATCAATAAAATTAGCTACTCATGTTAAAGAGTTCACACAAAGAATAAAGAAGAGAGAATTGTTGTGTGTCAAGAGGTGTGTGTAGAAGTTGTAGAAAACTTCTCTATTTATAAGCTTCAATATTCTCCAAATCTTCCAAGGAATAGAATCCTTTTCCTTTTGCAATTCAATTTCCAATTTCAAGTCTTTCTCTTCTCTTCCATCTTCTCTTTCCAAATTTGAGTCCAATTCTCCATCCAATTCCAAGTCCAAGTCTTCACACCCATGAGAGAAGTCCATAGAAAATTCTCGAATTTTTGCTCGCGGGAAAATCGGGATTGTGGCGGAATCCGGCGACTCATCTTAATAGCTCCAGGTCCTCCGTTAGGACTAACGGTCAAACGGTCAACCGCAACTGTCAGTCAATCTAGTCAACGGGTCAAGGAGAATCGAGGTCAAGTCGTGAGTCAGGTGAGTTAGCAGCCATTGCATTGCCAGAATTTATGCAAAGATAATCATCCTAATGGCTTGCCGTGCCATTTCCCCGCACCTCCAACAGAACAAGCACCATCACAGCTTTTCATAAACTACCAAAGTCCTCCTTACGTTAAACTTTGTCCAGCTGCAACCATGTAATCAACCATCTCATTAGCTGCTCCAATCCCGCCTGCAAATCAACCACTTCCGCTTTCATACCACACTCGCAACCATCTCAAACCCTTTCTACGTAACCCACAACCATCCATCTGCTCCTTACATTGCCAAGACTCAATATATCCACTCCCCGCCACTCACAACACCACTACTTGACTAGCTTCATAACCAATTCCACCGCTTCCATGTGCAAGGCTGCGCTTCCATCACACATTCCATAACCTGCAAACTATTCATTCAAGCCATACCAAGATTCATTCCACCTTTAACCACCAACACGCCATTTCTCATACCATGACAATCTCCATTTCCAACGCTTTCAAGTTGCAATACCACCTTCTTGCAAAAATCACCACCACATTCTCGCTAACTCACACGATTGCAACTCATAAAGACCATCAACACAATCGTCATGCAGACATAATCATCCAAAGAACATCACCACCAGATTATCAGATCCCTAGCAAAACCACAGACAACTTCACCTCTATATTGAAATCGTGACTCGTGAACTTCTTCTTACTATCAATACCGAATATCAACCACAATCCCATTATTCATCTCTCGAGAAACCCATCTTCATTCTTTCTCCATTCCGAACTCATCTCCGATTCATCCGCTCGCCTTCAATCCATTTCTTCGAACTTCATCACCATCCATAACCTACTCGGCGGCAGCGTCTCAATCTCCTCTCTGTGCTCTCACTTCCGTCTCAATTTAAAACAGCATTTCTTTTGTGAAAAGGGGAAGAAAGTAAAGAAGAGAATGAAAGAAATATCTTAGGGTTGTAATGATTTGGGTGTATATTTGCACCTGATAAGGACCACCCCTCTCATTAGATAAGGGATACCCTGTGGATAACCATTTGGCTTTAGTACTCCTCCAAAGTTGCCCCTTAACCTCAATACATCAATCGCGTAAAATGACCTTTGCCCTTTTGGCTCAAATTGGGTGATTTCTTCTTCTTTTCTCCGTGCGACTCCAAAGTAGCTACAAAACTCAAAACAAGCGTAAAATACATAATTTACAAGAAAATAGCAAAGAAAGCATAAACTACTAGATAGTAAATTAGGTGTATTCTACACCTATCAAATTCCCCCACACTTAGACTTTGCTAGTCCTCGAGCAAATCAAACTAAAACTCACAACTTCAAAGCGTTCCGTCACAAGCATCCAAAGAGTTATGAGGACATGTAATTTCGCACGCTAGTAATAAGAAGAAATACTAAAGAACATATTCTCGTTCTTAAATGTTGAGTGAGAAATAACCACACCATAATGAGAGAACGCGTGTTTGGAGAAACGATCAATAAGCATTTCGCCTCGACTTCTCGCCTCACCAAAAGGATTTTATGATAATTGCACTCTAAAAGACGGCTTTTTTATGGTTCTCACATGTGTGCAGGTAGGAATGAAGAGAGCGATCTCTAAGAAAGGAAATCAACCATTTATTATCGAGGATGAGCTTACCTTCACATCCGATCGCCAATTATGATAACACCACTCTCACGGCATCCAATAGAAACGTCTTCCGCTCCTCGCCTTGATCTTCATAGTCTTCGTCTTCGGTTTCAACTATTGATGATAAACCTTGAATTTCATAGATCCTTAACAATTTATAACTCTTTACCTTGAAATCCTTGTCGCTGAAACTTCCTTATATATTTTCCTTTCAACTTGTATCGTCTTTGAAATCATAAACTTCAAAAAATTCTCACCTTTTAATTTTCTTCGCTTTCATGAATAAGTCTTCATACTTGGATATAAAATTACCTCATTGTATTGTAAGTCCTCAACATATATGTAAAAATCCGCTCATTTGTATGTTGCTTTACTTGAGTTTGAAATTTGCTCTTTTCTCGTTTTTGTTGCTTATAAACCTTAAACTTTTCCAACTTTCCTTGTAGATTTTGATGTCGCTCCTTGTTGATGATGAGAGTGTTTCTATGGATCCGTTGTTGTCGCGAGAGAGAGAGAATGGTGCTAACTGCAAATCGAACTACAAGAAGGAAGCTTTCATCCATGGACGTCACCCTCATGATTGACAAAATTAGCACTCAAGAGACCTCACCATCTACCCGGAATTAACGTATGGTGACACACACACTCACAAGAAGCTCTTTAGTATATGGAAAATTTCTGGCCGGTGCCTCACATGATATGAATACAGGTAGTCTCCACTAATGATTGATCAAAGAACTCTAATAACGCACTTCTCCTCGCACCAAATTCGCATCACCTGACATGATTAAATCCATTATTTAACACTCAAACAAACAAGAAATCCGAATGTAGTTCTCTAACATTTCCAAGTTCAATTATGTCGGTCAAAAACTCTATGTAAACATACCCTAAGTATGCTAGTGACTCTAAAATCTTTAAAAGTTGGAATTTTTATGTAAAACTTTTTTTTTTTTTTTTAATTTTCAAATTTTTTTCATTTTTTTGTAATTTTTGTTTTAAAAAATGCTTAACCACTCCCCACACTTAAACCTTACATTGTCCTCAATGTAATTGAATCCTCCTAGTAAAGTCAAGGTGGGAAATTTTAACATGATAAGAAACAAGAAAAAGAAATAACAAAAAGCAAAAGGATAAGAAATACAAAACCTATGGGTTGCCTCCCATTAAGCGCTTGTTTTAAAGTCGACGGCCCGACTTGGCTCCTTAGAAGATTCATTCCCATATACTAACAATCGAAAATTTGAGGATCCACCCATAATACCTTGAAAACAATAACTCCATACAAATATTAGCACAAGAAAACAATAGTGAAATTATCCGAAATTTCCCCCACACTTATTCTCGCCCACACACTGGAAGATAGTGTTAGCATCAAGTGTTTCCAATGGGTGGATATTTAGAAACAAAATCATCCAAAAATACTTTCAAGCACATACATTCAAACCAATAAGAGGTAAAGGAGAAGAATCAATAGACAAAGGGTTAGACAATAGGTAAGTCACATCCAATCTCCTCCTTTTGAATAGTGAAGGATCGTTATTATGATCCGGAGTTGGAATAACTTCCTCATTGTCTAACATCCATACACTTCCGCTGACTCCATCTTTCCCAAGAAAATTTTTCCAAGCAACAAAATGCATCTTCCTCAAGCTCTTCCTTTGAATAGGTGATTGATCATTATTAAGATCAAGGCTCGAGTAATCTACACTAGTGTCATCAAAAGTCTCTAAAGGTTGGTCCTTTTCAACACAATCATCTTCATTTTGACTCACCATAATAAGAATCTTCATCGGTTTCATAACCTTTATCCCGACGTCGTTTAAGTTCCATATGAATAGTCCTACTAATTTCTCACATAAGCTCTTCCGAGTCTCCATCATCTTCCATTTCTTCGTGCAAGTTTCCCGACGTTCTCACACGCTTACCACCGTTGATAGAGTTTCTAGATCTACATCTCCTCTTTTGAAAAAAGTGAAGGAAAAACATTTATGAAGAGGAGTATATTCCAAACTGACATTTAGAAAACAAATTATTAGAGGCATAACTATCCTTCCATCCATGTGATTGTCCACTTACATACCCGTCATAAGGTTGTTGATATGTATGAGAATATCCATAAGGTTCCGTAGGAATTTGATCATAGCCAAAAGGTTGGTTTTGATTGTATCCTATGGATGGTTGGAAGTTGCCATAATGTTGAGGTTGAAAACCGTATTGATTGTTGTAATATGCTTGCTCTTGTCCACCGTACATGGAAAACCGATACCTGAAATAAGATTCAAAACCAAGTTAGATACGGAATAGAATCCAACAAAGCAAGAATAAAGCAAAAAGAAAAATAAAAACAACTAAAATCATCCGCTCGCTCCCTAAGACGGCGCAAAATTCACGTGTCGTAGGTGCAATCAAATTAATTCAAAATTTCCACTCAATTAAAAATAATATAATGGAAGTCAAGTTCGTTCCCACGAGGAGCAAGTGATCTTAGTTGTAAAAGTTGTCACTTAAAGGGGGTGTAAAAGCAAAATAAAAATAAACAAAGCAATTAAAATCGAAAGTTGAAAGATGAAAGCAATAAGAGAGACAAGATCAAGGAATCCTTCTTCGTTACGAAACAATGATTAAAGTTATGTTCTTTTCTACTTGTTATTAGTCACAGATTATCACCAACCGTAGGTAAAGCAGCTAGCTCAGTGCTAAACCCCTAAATCCCTTGTATCATAGGACACTGAATTGATTCTAATCACCAAGCCACCTAGAATTAGCTCAACCTAGATGTAACTTGGCTCATGCATTAGGTTTTGTGAATTTCTTAGGTTGATATTAGTAGTTAGACTCTTAGCTCAAGGTCTACTTGCTAACGTTGTTTCTACACACAATTGCTCCACTAATCCTCAAGGTCTCCGCTACTTATGTAAAGAGTCAAAGAACCATTACTTATCCCCTAACTTTCACTAGCTTTAGATTGAATTAACAAATCAATTTATGGAATATTCATGAATGTCTTTAAGATCACTCCAAGATCGATAATTATGTGAAAAACTTCAAGATAGAATTTGAAAACAAAAACTTAAATCATATGTTTAAAAACTAGAATTCATCCTCAATCAATAAAATTAACTACTCATGTTAAAAGGTCAAGAATAAGAAAAGAAAAGAATTGTGTGTGTAGAGATGTGTGTAAAAGATATGTGTAGAAACTAGAAGTTGTAGAAAACTTCTATTTATAGGCTTCAATATTCTCCAAATCTTCCAACTTTTGCAATTCAATTTCCAAATTCAAGTCTTTCTCAACTCTTCATCTTCTCTTTCCAAATTTGAGTCAATCATGAGGAAGTCAAGGTCTAACGAAGTCGGGTCGCCTGAAAAACCGACGGAATATTCCGTCCGGTCCTCCGTTAGGACAACGGTCAAACAGGTCAACCGTCAGTCAACTGTCGATCTACCGAAGTCAAGATCTTACCGACTGGCGGGTGAGTCGTGAGTTAGTTGGGGACAGGCCATCGTGAATTTGTGCAAAGATAATAGGCCATTTCCACCTCCACAAAGAACAAGCACCATCAATAGCCTTCATAAACTACCAAAGTGCAAATCATTGTAATTCGTAACCGTAATCAACCATCTCATTAGCTGCCCCGCAAATCAACCACTACATTCTCAAGCCTCGCCTTCCATTGCATCCTCGAATCGCTCATACCACCAAAGAAGCAACCACAAAATCATTGTGCCTCCTTACATTCAGCCATTTCTCACCATGATGGCTGCCTGCAAGCATACCCCGCAACATCACACATTCCATAACCTCGCAAACTATTCATTCAAGCCATACCAAAGATTCATTCCCAGCCTTTAACCACCAACACTCGCCATTTCTCATACCATGACAATCTCCATTTACTCGCCTCAAGTTCACACCGCAATACCACCTTCTTGCAAACTTCACCACCAATGCACCGATTGTAACTCGGCAAAGACATCAACACAAATAATCATCCAAGAACATCACCACCAGATTATCGATCCCTCAAATCTATATTGAAATCGATCAACCCATCCGAACTTTACTATCAATAGAATATCAACCACAATCCCATTATTCATCTCTCGAGAAACCCATCTTCATTCTTTCTCCATCTTCTCACCATCCATCCATTCCAACACAAGCTTCGAACTACATCTCGCGAACTTCATCACCATCTCTAAACACAAACCCCCAGATCCTCATTCGCCCATACTCATATCGAATTCGTCTTCTTCTTTAATCGCAGCCATCACCTTTAAAAAGAAGCATTACAGGTGAAAGGGGAAGAAAGTAAAGAAGAGAATGAAAGAAATATCACAAAGACAAGCACTGACAACCCCTTAGTCTTGACATTCCACCATAACCTCGTAAAATGACTTTTGGCTCAAATTGGGTGATTCAAAATCACCATTTAAACTACTAGATAGTAAATTAAACATATCAAGAATGGCTTGCTTGCACTTGCAATACTCCTCACCTTCATTCTGCATTTCCACCATAACCTCCCCGAGATTCATCACCATTTCAAAGACTCACCGACTCACTTCATCGCAATACTTCACAACTCCGTATCCTGCTCGCAACATAAACATGGCTGTTACTATCTGCTCCTATCTCCACCGGTAATGCCAAGCTCATTTCCATTCCATTCATTGCCAGCATCTCGGGCTCATCCCTGTATCAACCAAGAGCAACACAGCTTCGGGTCAATGTCTCTCACTGCTCATTGCTATCTCATTTCACAACAGGACCACCTGCATCTCCATTAGCAACCTCAGCATCACCAGGACTATCTCTGTATTACCAGCCCACCAGCCTTCATAAAAGCACAACACAACCAACATCAGTCATACCCATTTATCTCCAGCTACACCTACAAACCATAATGCCATCCCCTGCATCTCCATCTGTTGCCTCCATTTCAGATTCATCTCTGAATTTCAACATCTTCCTGTCTTGATTGCTCCAATACAACCTTCAACCCATCACCACCAGATTCTACCAATTCAACCACTGACACCAGTCAAATTTCACTCAACAGCTTCCTCCTTCTTCTCTGCAAACCCTTCGTTCCACAGCCATCAATTAGTATCACCCGTGTCTTCTTCTTCCCTCTCGGTTTCACCACAGCAAACCCATTTCTCTACCTTCTTCTTATTCAACAGCAGAGACAAACCCAGATCGGCTCCTGCTAAATCAAGCAAACCCTAACCCATCTCAAATTTCTTCATTTCATACTCAACAACAGCGAACTTCTCTTCCTCTTTCAATTGCAGAGCAGCCGTTAATCACTCGAATCAGCATCTCTGACCCATCTGATTTCTTGTTCTTTCTTTACAACCAGCTCAGATTCGTCCTAATTTATTCAGCGCCTCCAATTCCTTGAATTGCCATGAACCCATTCGTAAGTAGGATCAGTAGCAATAGGAGCTCCAATAGCAGCTTCGATCTTTGTCTTTTGATTTAGGTTCTGGTTCTCAATTTCACAGTGATAATGGCATCGGCTGCTGCTATCTTTCTCGTCTCAGTTTTAGGGATTTGGAGTAATGATTGAGAAAACTCGATTTAGGTTTAGCATACAAAAAATATGATAGTTGGATCCGGATCTGGGTATTATCATGGGCCGCCCAATAACATTCCAAGCAAGCTAGGTGCCCCTTAACAAATGGTCACCCCTTAGCATCAATTAGATGTTTTTAATACTCCTCTAAATAAAGTTGTCCCTTAACCTTGACTGGCTCCAGATAGTGTTCTCCCCTAAAATGACAGATTTGCCCTTTTTGCTCAATTTGAGTGATTTCTTCTTCTTTTCCTCCGTGCGACTCCAAAGTAGCTATAAAACTCAAAACAAGTGTAAAATACATAATTTACAAGAAAAATAACAAAGAAAGCATAAACAATAGATAGTAAATAGGATGTATTCTACACCCTATCAAATTCCCCCACACTTAGACTTTGCTAGTCCTCGAGCAAATCAAACCAAAACTCACAACTTCAAAGCGTTCAAGCGTCCTAAGCATCCAAAGAGTTATGAGGACATAGAGTTTCTGCATTCTAGTAATAAGAAGTTAGAAATACTAAAGAACATATTCTCATTCTTAAATGTTGAGTGAGAAATAACCACACCATAATGAGAGAATGCGTGTTTGAGAAACGATCAATAAGCATTTCTCCTCGACTTCTGCCTCACCAAAAAGGATTTTATGATAATTGCACTCAAAAAGACGGCTTTTTTATGGTTCTCACATGTGTGCAGGTAGGAATGAAGAGAGAATTCCTGCAACACGTTGAATGGTGGGAAGGACAACTTCCGAAATATTTTTAAAAACCCACATCTTTTAATATTTTGAAAAACCATTTTTCTGACGATCTCTAAGAAAGGAAATCAACCATTATTATCGAGGATGAGATTACTTACTCACCTTCACATCCGATTGCCAATTATGATAACACCACTCTCACGGCATCCAATAGAAACGTCTTCCGCTCCTCGTCTTGATCTCCTTCGTCTTCGGTTTCAACTATTGATGATAAACCCTTGAATTTCATAAATCCTTAACAATTTGTAACTCTTTTACCTTAAAAATCCTTGTCGCTTGAAACCTCCTTATATATTTTCCTTCCCCACGGCTTATAACAAATATTTCTCTTGTTTTTCTCTTTATTATTATTTTTTATTTTTTTATTTTTTTTTATTTTTTTTTATTTTTTTTTATTTTTTTTTATTTTTTTTTATTTTTTTCAACAAGAGAAATTAAATACAAAATAAATCATGGCCGTGGGAGAAGTATTTTACCACTTGATTCTTCACAACTTGTATCGCCTTGAAATCATAAACTTCAAAAATTCTCACCTTTTACTTTTCTTTGCTTTCATGAATAAGTCTTCATACTTGGATATAAAATTACCTCATTGTAGTGTAAGTCTTCAACATATATGTAAAATCCGCTCATTTGTATGTTGCTTTACTTGTATTTGAAATTTGCTCTTTTTCTCGTTTTGTTGCTTATAAACCTTAAACTTTTCCAACTTTCCTTGTAGATTTTGGTACCGCTCCTTGTTGATGATGAATATGTTTCTATGGATCCGTTGTTCTCGCGAGAGAGAATGGTGCTAACTGCAAATCGAACTACAAGAAGGAAGCTTTCATCCATGGACGTCACCCTCATGATTGACAAAATTAGCACTCAAGAGATCAAGAGTAGTGCTTCTATTGGTGGGAGGTTGGGTAGCTCACCATTCTACCCGGAATTAACGTACGGTGACACACACTCAAAAGAAAGCTCTTTAGTAGATGGAAAATTTCTGGTCGGTGCCTCACATGATATGAATACGGGTAGTCTCCACTAATGATTGATCAGCAACTCTAATAACGCATTTCTCCCTGCACCAAATTCGCATCACCGGCATGATTAAATCCATTATTTAACACTCTAATAAACAAGAAATCCGAATGTAGTTCTCTAACATTTCCAAGTTCAATTATGTCGGTCAAAATCTCTATGTAAACATACCTAGAAGTATGCTAGTGACTCTAAAATCTTTAAAAGTTGGAATTTTTATGTAAAACTTCTTTTTTTTTTTTTAAAATTTTTAAATTTTTTTGTAATTTTTGTTTTAAAAACATGCTTAACCACTCCCCCACACTTAAACCTTACATTGTCCTCAATGTAATTGAATCCTCCTAGAAAAGTCAAGGTGGGAAATTTTAACATGATAAGAAACAAGAAAAAGAAATAACAAAAAGCAAAAGATAAGAAATACAAAACCGATGGGTTGCCTCCCATTAAGCGCTTGTTTTAAAGTCGACGGCCCGACTTAGCTCTTGCAAGATTCATTCCCCATATACTAAAAATCTGAAAATTTGAGGATCCTCCCATAATACCTGTTTTGCAAACAATAACTCCATACAAATATTAGCACAAGAAAACAATAGTGAAATTATTGCTCGATAGAAATTTCCCCCACACTTATTCTCGTCCACACTCGGAAGTGTATAAAGAACATAGAATTTTGGAACTTCCATGTATTCCTCTTGGCAAACCTGCATGGTGTTAGCATCAAGTGTTTCCAATGGTGGGTATTTAGAAACAAAATCATCCAAAAATACTTTGAAGCACATACATTCAAACCAATAAGAGGTAAAGGCGAAGAATCAATATGCAAAGGATTAGACAAACCTTGCACAATTTCTTGTATTATAGAATCCTCTTCATCCTTAAAAATTCAAGTGAATTACTTACCTCTTGTATATCGTGGTCCTCTATTAAACCTTGCAACCATTCTTCGTCGTTTTCTACCTTAACCAAAGTCTCGGCATCATTAAAATCATTCGCAAGTTCAATTGGGTCTTCCACAAAATCAATGAATGTGGTTTCATCCTCTAGCATCATCTCTTCAACATTCTCATCATCGGAATCGGGCCATTCTTCCCTCATATAATCTTCCTTGGTATAAATTGTAAGATCTTCTTGTGAGGGTGTTACTTCGTTTACAACAATAGGTAAGTGATATCCAAACTCCTCCTTTTGAATAGGTGAAGGATCTTTATTATGATCCGGAGTTGGAATAACTTCCTCATTGTTGCAACGTTCATACACTTCCGCGGACTCCCATCTTTCCCTAAGAAATTTTTGCCAAGCAATAAATGCATCTTCCTCAAGCTCTACCTCTTGAATAGGTGATTGATCATTATTAAGATCAAGGCTTGAGTAATCTACACTAGCGTCATCAAAAGTCTCCAAAGGTTGGTCCTTTTCAACACAATCATCTTCATTTTCGGACTCACCATAATAAGAATCTTCATCGGTTTCATAACCTTTATCCCGACGTCGTTTAAGTTCCATATGAATGGTCCTACTAATTTCTGCGACAAGCTCTTCCGAGTCCCCATCATCCTCCAATTTGTATAATTTCTGTGCAAGTTTCCTGACGTTCACACGCTTACCACGTTGTTGATAGAGTTTCTAGATCTGTGTCTCCTCTTTTGGAAAAAGTGAAGGAAAAACATGATGAAGAGGAGTATATTCCAAATTTCTGTCTCGCACATTACTAGAAAACAAATTATTAGATGTATAACTATCCTTCCATTCCTGTGATTGTCCACTTACATACCCGTCATAAGGTTGTTGATATGTATGAGAATATCCATAAGGTTCTCAGAGGAAATTGATCATAGCCAAAATATTGGTTTTGATTGTATCCTAAGGATGGTTGGAAGTTGTCATAATGTTGAGGTTGAAAACCGTATTGATTGTTGTAATATGCTTGCTCTTGTCCACCGTACATGGAAAACCGGCACTGAAATAAGATTCAAAAACCAAGTTAGATACGGAATAGAATCCAACAAAGCAAGAATAAAGCAAAAAGAAAAATAAAAACAACTAAAATCATCCGTTGCTCCCGCGGAAGGCGCCTAAAATTTGATGCGTGTCGTAACCACAACAAATTAATTAATACTTTACTACCTAATTAACAAGTAATATAGGGTAGTCAAGGTCGATCCCACGAGGAGCACGAGATTCTAGTTGTAAAAATTGTCACGAAAGGGGGGTGTAAAAAGCAAAAGAAAATAAACAAAGCAATTAAAAGGTAAAGTTGAAAGCAATAAGAGAGACAAGATCAAGGAATCCTTCTTCGTTACGAAAAAATGATTAAAGTTATGTTCTCTTCTACTTGTTATTAGTCACAGATTATCACCAACCGTAGGTAAAGCAGCTAGCTCAGTGCTAAACCCCTAAATCCCTTGTATCACCGGATACGGAAGTTCTCGACTACCGGATTCTATTTACCAAACCACCTAGTAGTAGATCACTCTAGATGTAATTTAAATAAATGCATTAAGATTTATGAACTTATTAGGTCAATATTAGTAGTTGGACTCTTAGATCAAGGTCTACTTGCTAACGTTGTTTTCACACACAATTGCTCCACATGGAATCCCTCCGCAAGGTCTCGTGTTTGCTACTTATGTAAAGAGTCAAGAAACGATTACTTATCCCCTAACTTTCACTAGCTTTAGATTAAACCGACAAATCAATTTAGTTGGCCACCCAAACAATCTATCAATCAATCATGAATGTCTTTAAGATCATTCCTATTAGTAAAAACAAACGATAATTATGTGAAAAACTTCAAGATAGAATTGAAAACAAAAACTTAAATCATATTAAGAACTAGGAATTCATCCTCAATCAATAAAATTAGCTACTCATGTTAAAGAGTTCACACAAAGAATAAAGAAGAGAGAATTGTTGTGTGTCAAGAGGTGTGTGTAGAAGTTGTAGAAAACTTCTCTATTTATAGGCTTCAATATTCTCCAAATCTTCCAAGGAATAGAATCCTTTTCCTTTTGCAATTCAATTTCCAATTTCAAGTCTTTCTCTTCTCTTCCATCTTCTCTTTCCAAATTTGAGTCCAATTCTCCATCCAATTCCAAGTCCAAGTCTTCACACCCATGAGAGAAGTCCATAGAAAATTCTGGAATTTTTGCTCGCCGGAAAACTGGGATTGTGGCCGGAATCCGGCCGGAATTGTTGCCGCCGGTCGCCTGAAAGTCGTCGCCGTTGATGGAATATTCCGTCCAAGATTCTGTTACCGTTAGGTCAAACTAACAGTCAACCGTTAGTCAATCGGGTCAAGGTCTAACGAGTCAGAACCGAGTCAATTGCTGAGTCGGCTGACTGGGCTGAGTTGGTCTCTAGGCCAGAGCTGTTGCACAGCCTGAGTTGTGTAGCACAATCATTGTGCTTCAGCCATGATGGCTGCCTTCCCTGCAACTTCAGTGCATAGCCTGTAATGCACCATTCTGGCTAAATTCTGCAGCTCAAATCACAGCAGCTTCACAGTTCCATTCCAACACAAGCTTCTACCTGCAATACTCCCTCACTGCCAGAATCAGAGCCATCACCTTCTCATTACAGCACAGCACAAGCACCTGCTTACATTCCACCATAACCTCACTGAGATTCATCACCATTTCAAAGCATCACGGCTTGCTTGCCTTTGCTTCATTCTCGTCCGACTCACTGCAATACTTCACAACTCCGTATCCTGCTCGCAACATAAACATGGCTGTTACTATCTGCTCCTATCTCCACCGGTAATGCCAAGCTCATTTCCATTCCATTCATTGCCAGCATCTCGGGCTCATCCCTGTATCAACCAAGAGCAACACAGCTTCAGTCAATGTCTCTCACTGCTCATTGCTATCTCATTTCACAACAGGACCACCTGCATCTCCATTAGCAACCTCAGCATCACCAGGACTATCTCTGTATTACCAGCCCACACCAGCCTTCATAAAAGCACAACACAACCAACATCGGTCATAGCCATTTATCTCCAGCTACACCTAAAAACCATAATGCCATCCCCTGCATCTCCATCTGTTGCCTCCATTTCAGATTCATCTCTGAATTTCAACATCTTCCTGTCTTGATTGCTCCAATACAACCTTCAACCCATCACCACCAGATTCTACCAATTCAACCACTGACACCAGTCAAATTTCACTCAACAGACTTCCTCCTTCTTCTCTCGCAAACCCTTCGTTCCACGACCCATCAATTAGTATCACCTGTGTCTTCTTCTTCCCTCTCGGTTTCACCACAGCAAACCCATTTCTCTACCTTCTTCTTATTCAAAAGCAGAGACAAACCCAGATCGGCTCCTGCTAAATCAAGCAAACCCTAACCCATCTCAAATTTCTTCATTTCATACTCAACAACAACGAACTTCTCTTCCTCTTTCAATTGCAGAGCAGCCGTTAATCACTCGAATCAGCATCTCTGACCCATCTGATTTCTTGTTCTTTCTTTACAACCAGCTCAGATTCGTCTTAATTTCTTCAGCGCCTCCAATTCCTTGAATTGCCATGAACCCATTCGTAAGTAGGATCAGTAGCAACAGGAGCTCCAATAGCAGCTTCGATCTTTGTCTTTTGATTTAGGTTCTGGTTCTCAATTTCATGATGATAATGGCATCGGCTGCTTGCTATCTTTCTCGTCTCGATTTTAGGGATTTGGAGTAATGATTGAGAAAACTCGATTTAGGTTTAGCATACAAAAAATATGATAGTTGGATCCGGATCTGGGTATTATCATGGGCCGCCCAATAACATTCCAAGCAAGCTAGGTGCCCCTTAACAAATGGTCACCCCTTAGCATCAATTAGATGTTTTTAATACTCCTCTAAATAAAGTTGTCCCTTAACCTTGACTGGGCTCCAGATAGTGTTCTCCCCTAAAATGACAGATTTGCCCTTTTTGCTCAATTTGAGTGATTTCTTCTTCTTTTCCTCCGTGCGACTCCAAAGTAGCTATAAAACTCAAAACAAGTGTAAAATACATAATTTACAAGAAAAATAACAAAGAAAGCATAAACAATAGATAGTAAATAGGATGTATTCTACACCCTATCAAATTCCCCCACACTTAGACTTTGCTAGTCCTCGAGCAAATCAAACCAAAACTCACAACTTCAAAGCGTTCAAGCGTCCTAAGCATCCAAAGAGTTATGAGGACATAGAGTTTCTGCATTCTAGTAATAAGAAGTTAGAAATACTAAAGAACATATTCTCATTCTTAAATGTTGAGTGAGAAATAACCACACCATAATGAGAGAATGCGTGTTTGAGAAACGATCAATAAGCATTTCGCCTCGACTTCGCCTCACCAAAAGGATTTTATGATAATTGCACTCAAAAAGACGGCTTTTTTATGGTTCTCACATGTGTGCAGGTAGGAATGAAGAGAGAATTCCTGCAACACGTTGAATGGTGGGAAGGACAACTTCCGAAATATTTTTAAAAACCCACATCTTTTAATATTTTGAAAAACCATTTTTCTGACGATCTCTAAGAAAGGAAATCAACCATTATTATCGAGGATGAGATTACTTACTCACCTTCACATCCGATTGCCAATTATGATAACACCACTCTCACGGCATCCAATAGAAACGTCTTCCGCTCCTCGTCTTGATCTCCTTCGTCTTCGGTTTCAACTATTGATGATAAACCCTTGAATTTCATAAATCCTTAACAATTTGTAACTCTTTTACCTTAAAAATCCTTGTCGCTTGAAACCTCCTTATATATTTTCCTTCCCACGGCTTATAACAAATATTTCTCTTGTTTTTCTCTTTATTATTATTATTATTATTTTTTTTTTTTTTTTTTTTTTTTTCAACAAGAGAAATTAAATACAAAATAAATCATGGCCGTGGGAGAAGTATTTTACCACTTGATTGTTCACAACTTGTATCGCCTTGAAATCATAAACTTCAAAAATTCTCACCTTTTACTTTTCTTTGCTTTCATGAATATAAGTCTTCATACTTGGATATAAAATTACCTCATTGTAGTGTAAGTCTTCAACATATATGTAAAATCCGCTCATTTGTATGTTGCTTTACTTGTATTTGAAATTTGCTCTTTTTCTCGTTTTGTTGCTTATAAACCTTAAACTTTTCCAACTTTCCTTGTAGATTTTGGTACCGCTCCTTGTTGATGATGAATATGTTTCTATGGATCCGTTGTTGTCGCGAGAGAGAATGGTGCTAACTGCAAATCGAACTACAAGAAGGAAGCTTTCATCCATGGACGTCACCCTCATGATTGACAAAATTAGCACTCAAGAGATCAAGAGTAGTGCTTCTATTGGTGGGAGGTTGGGTAGCTCACCATTCTACCCGGAATTAACGTACGGTGACAGACACTCAAAAGAAAGCTCTTTAGTAGATGGAAAATTTCTGGTCGGTGCCTCACATGATATGAATACGGGTAGTCTCCACTAATGATTGATCAGCAACTCTAATAACGCATTTCTCCCTGCACCAAATTCGCATCACCGGCATGATTAAATCCATTATTTAACACTCTAATAAACAAGAAATCCGAATGTAGTTCTCTAACATTTCCAAGTTCAATTATGTCGGTCAAAATCTCTATGTAAACATACCTAGAAGTATGCTAGTGACTCTAAAATCTTTAAAAGTTGGAATTTTTATGTAAAACTTCTTTTTTTTTTTTTTAAATTTTTAAATTTTTTTTAAATTTTTGTTTTAAAAACATGCTTAACCACTCCCCCACACTTAAACCTTACATTGTCCTCAATGTAATTGAATCCTCCTAGTAAAGTCAAGGTGGGAAATTTTAACATGATAAGAAACAAGAAAAAGAAATAACAAAAAGCAAAAGATAAGAAATACAAAACCGATGGGTTGCCTCCCATTAAGCGCTTGTTTTAAAGTCGACGGCCCGACTTAGCTCTTGCAAGATTCATTCCCCATATACTAACAATCTGAAAATTTGAGGATCCTCCCATAATACCTGTTTTGCAAATAATAACTCCATACAAATATTAGCACAAGAAAACAATAGTGAAATTATCGCTCGATAGAAATTTCCCCCACACTTATTCTCGTCCACACTCGGAAGTGTATAAAGAACATAGAATTTTGGAACTTCCATGTATTCCTCTTGGCAAACCTGCATGGTGTTAGCATCAAGTGTTTCCAATGGTGGGTATTTAGAAACAAAATCATCCAAAAATACTTTCGAAGCACATACATTCAAACCAATAAGAGGTAAAGGCGAAGAATCAATATGCAAAGGATTAGACAAACCTTGCACAATTTCTTGTATTATAGAATCCTCTTCATCCTTAAAAAATTCAAGTGAATTACTTACCTCTTGTATATCGTGGTCCTCTATTAAACCTTGCAACCATTCTTCGTCGTTTTCTACCTTAACCAAAGTCTCGGCATCATTAAAATCATTCGCAAGTTCAATTGGGTCTTCCACAAAATCAATGAATGTGGTTTCATCCTCTAGCATCATCTCTTCAACATTCTCATCATCGGAATCGGGCCATTCTTCCCTCATATAATCTTCCTCGGTATAAATTGTAAGATCTTCTTGTGAGGGTGTTACTTCGTTTACAACAATAGGTAAGTGATATCCAAACTCCTCCTTTTGAATAGGTGAAGGATCTTTATTATGATCCGGAGTTGGAATAACTTCCTCATTGTTGCAACGTTCATACACTTCCGCGGACTCCCATCTTTCCCTAAGAAATTTTTGCCAAGCAATAAATGCATCTTCCTCAAGCTCTACCTCTTGAATAGGTGATTGATCATTATTAAGATCAAGGCTTGAGTAATCTACACTAGCGTCATCAAAAGTCTCCAAAGGTTGGTCCTTTTCAACACAATCATCTTCATTTTCGGACTCACCATAATAAGAATCTTCATCGGTTTCATAACCTTTATCCCGACGTCGTTTAAGTTCCATATGAATGGTCCTACTAATTTCCGCGACAAGCTCTTCCGAGTCCCCATCATCCTCCAATTTGTATAATTTCTGTGCAAGTTTCCTGACGTTCACACGCTTACCACTGTTGATAGAGTTTCTAGACTGTGTCTCCTCTTTTGGAAAAAGTGAAGGAAAAACATGATGAAGAGGAGTATATTCCAAATTCTCTGTCTGCACATTACTAGAAAACAAATTATTAGATGTATAACTATCCTTCCATCCCTGTGATTGTCCACTTACATACCCGTCATAAGGTTGTTAATATGTATGAGAATATCCATAAGGTTCTGTAGGAAATTGATCATAGCCAAAATATTGGTTTTGATTGTATCCTAAGGATGGTTGGAAGTTGTCATAATGTTGAGGTTGAAAACCGTATTGATTGTTGTAATATGCTTGCTCTTGTCCACCGTACATGGAAAACCCGGCACTGAAATAAGATTCAAAAACCAAGTTAGATACGGAATAGAATCCAACAAAGCAAGAATAAAGCAAAAAGAAAAATAAAAACAACTAAAATCATCCGTTGCTCCCAGAATGGCGCAAAAATTTGATGCGTGTCGTAACCACAACAAATTAATTAATACTTTACTACCTAATTAACAAGTAATATAGGGTAGTCAAGGTCGATCCCACGAGGAGCACGAGATTCTAGTTGTAAAAATTGTCACGAAAGGGGGTGTAAAAAGCAAAAGAAAATAAACAAAGCAATTAAAAGGTAAAGTTGAAAGCAATAAGAGAGACAAGATCAAGGAATCCTTCTTCGTTACGAAACAATGATTAAAGTTATGTTCTCTTCTACTTGTTATTAGTCACAGATTATCACCAACCGTAGGTAAAGCAGCTAGCTCAGTGCTAAACCCCTAAATCCCTTGTATCACTAGGATACGGAAGTTCTCGACTCACCGGATTCTATTTACCAAACCACCTAGTAGTAGATCACTCTAGATGTAATTTAAATAAACGCATTAAGATTTATGAACTTATTAGGTCAATATTAGTAGTTGGACTCTTAGATCAAGGTCTACTTGCTAACGTTGTTTTCACACACAATTGCTCCACGGAATCCCTCCGCAAGGTCTCGTGTTTGCTACTTATGTAAAGAGTCAAGAAACGATTACTTATCCCCTAACTTTCACTAGCTTTAGATTAAACCGACAAATCAATTTAGTTGGCCACCCAAACAATCTATCAATCAATCATGAATGTCTTTAAGATCATTCCTATTAGTAAAAACAAACGATAATTATGTGAAAAACTTCAAGATAGAATTGAAAACAAAAACTTAAATCATATTAAGAACTAGGAATTCATCCTCAATCAATAAAATTAGCTACTCATGTTAAGGAGTTCACACAAAGAATAAAGAAGAGAGAATTGTTGTGTGTCAAGAGGTGTGTGTAGAAGTTGTAGAAAACTTCTATTTATAGGCTTCAATATTCTCCAAATCTTCCAAGGAATAGAATCCTTTTCCTTTTGCAATTCAATTTCCAATTTCAAGTCTTTCTCTTCTCTTCCATCTTCTCTTTCCAAATTTGAGTCCAATTCTCCATCCAATTCCAAGCCCAAGTCTTCACACCCATGAGAGAAGTCCATAGAAAATTCTGGAATTTTTGCTCGCCGGAAAACTGGGATTGTGGCCGGAATCCGGCCGGAATTGTTGCCGCCGGTCGCCTGAAAGTCGTCGCCGTTGATGGAATATTCCGTCCAAGATTCATATGCAGTTAGGTCAAACTAATGATCAACCGTTAGTCAATCGGGTCAAGGTCTAACGAGTCAGAACCGAGTCAGTTGCTGAGTCGGCTGACTGGGCTGAGTTGGTCTCTAGGCCAGAGCTGTTGCACAGCCTGAGTTGTGTAGCACAATCATTGTGCTTCAGCCATGATGGCTGCCTTCCCTGCAACTTCAGTGCATAGCCTGTAATGCACCATTCTAGCTAAATTCTGCAGCTCAAATCACACAGCGACTTCACAGTTCCATTCCAACACAAGCTTCTACCTGCAATACTCCCTCACTGCCAGAATCAGAGCCATCACCTTCTCATTACAGCACAGCACAAGCACCTGCTTACATTCCACCATAACCTCACTGAGATTCATCACCATTTCAGCATCACTGGCTTGCTTGCACTGCTTCATTCTGTCCCTGACTCACTGCAATACTTCACAACTCCGTATCCTGCTCGCAACATAAACATGGCTGTTACTATCTGCTCCTATCTCCACCGGTAATGCCAAGCTCATTTCCATTCCATTCATTGCCAGCATCTCGGGCTCATCCCTGTATCAACCAAGAGCAACACAGCTTCAGTCAATGTCTCTCACTGCTCATTGCTATCTCATTTCACAACAGGACCACCTGCGTCTCCATTAGCAACCTCAGCATCACCAGGACTATCTCTGTATTACCAGCCCACCAGCCTTCATAAAAGCACAACACAACCAACATCAGTCATACCCATTTATCTCCAGCTACACCTACAAACCATAATGCCATCCCCTGCATCTCCATCTGTTGCCTCCATTTCAGATTCATCTCTGAATTTCAACATCTTCCTGTCTTGATTGCTCCAATACAACCTTCAACCCATCACCACCAGATTCTACCAATTCAACCACTGACACCAGTCAAATTTCACTCAACAGCTTCCTCCTTCTTCTCTGCAAACCCTTCGTTCCATGAGCCATCAATTAGTATCACCTGTGTCTTCTTCTTCCCTCTCGGTTTCACCACAGCAAACCCATTTCTCTACCTTCTTCTTATTCAACAGCAGAGACAAACCCAGATCGGCTCCTGCTAAATCAAGCAAACCCTAACCCATCTCAAATTTCTTCATTTCATACTCAACAACAAATGAACTTCTCTTCCTCTTTCAATTGCAGAGCAGCCGTTAATCACTCGAATCAGCATCTCTGACCCATCTGATTTCTTGTTCTTTCTTTACAACCAGCTCAGATTCGTCCTAATTTATTCAGCGCCTCCAATTCCTTGAATTGCCATGAACCCATTCGTAAGTAGGATCAGTAGCAACAGGAGCTCCAATAGCAGCTTCGATCTTTGTCTTTTGATTTAGGTTCTGGTTCTCAATTTCACAGTGATAATGGCATCGGCTGCTGCTATCTTTCTCGTCTCAGTTTTAGGGATTTGGAGTAATGATTGAGAAAACTCGATTTAGGTTTAGCATACAAAAAATATGATAGTTGGATCCGGATCTGGGTATTATCATGGGCCGCCCAATAACATTCCAAGCAAGCTAGGTGCCCCTTAACAAATGGTCACCCCTTAGCATCAATTAGATGTTTTTAATACTCCTCTAAATAAAGTTGTCCCTTAACCTTGACTGGGCTCCAGATAGTGTTCTCCCCTAAAATGACAGATTTGCCCTTTTTGCTCAATTTGAGTGATTTCTTCTTCTTTTCCTCCGTGCGACTCCAAAGTAGCTATAAAACTCAAAACAAGTGTAAAATACATAATTTACAAGAAAAATAACAAAGAAAGCATAAACAATAGATAGTAAATAGGATGTATTCTACACCCTATCATTTAACATTTGTACACTCGCGAGAATGTCGCAAGTCAGATCCGAAAATAAAGAACAGCTTAGCTGTCATCCACCATGTAATGTCCTATATAAATAGCCGAACAGGCTTAAGAGAAGGGAAATCTTTTTCGAGTGTTGGGCAAGTTATTAAGGGAGAGAAAGTTTAGAGCGGTTGTAAATTCTTTAGCTTATTTCCTTTCCATCTTGTAACATTAGTGAGTTTAATCAATAAAGACTATAATTGTTCATCTTAAAATGACTTGATTGTGTGAATTCTTGTGAGGGGTGTAGTGTGGGATTTCCTGCTACTACATATGGCGCTAGAAACAGGGACTAATTGAAGATTGATATTGTGATTTGAAAGAATTTGGAGTAATAGGGAAGGAATTTCATATAATTTTCAACAATTCATTAAGATTGAAAAATGGCTAGAAGAAGACATGCATCAAAACAACCAACAACTGTTAGAAGGAGTAGGAGACTTGCTGGAGAAAGGAGAGACGAGATGGGGGAATCTTCAAGAATGAATACAAGGAACAATAGAGAAAATCAAATTCAACCGCCAATTCAACGTACACCACCAATACAAAATAGAGCCGTGGATTATGATAGAGTGAGTGTACATACTTGGCGATCAGATTCTGTAGTTGAAATGGGAGAAGAGCAGCAATTAGGATGCAATGGACAAGAGGAGAGAGACCAAGAAGTAATTGGAGGAATAATTCATGAAAATGAAGAGATTGCAGCATTATAGGCATTGAGGCAAACAATACATGAAGAAAGGCGGTTAGAAGCAGAAGAACGTGCGAATTTGACAAGGCAAAATCATGAATTGAGGATGGAAAATATGAGATTACAAAATAGAAGGTCAAGAAGCACTACAAGATCAAGTTCAAGATCAGTTAGAGAAGAAATAAAACAAAATTTGCCTATAGAAAATGCTAATGAAGAAACTCGAGAGGGAATACAAAATCCAGGCGAAGAACGTCGCGAAGGAAGAGAAATATTGGAAGATCGTTATATTCAACGTGCTGAAATTCTTCAAAACGGGAAAAATGATAGAAATCAGGGAAATAGACACCGTCGGGGGCGAAATAATCAAGATGGCGAAGAAAATCAGGAAGAAGGAAGGAGAATATTACATGGGAGAGAAATACAAATAAATGAACGAGTAATTGAAGATGAAATTGAAAGACACTATACTGAACAAACACATTTAGCTCGCGAGAGAGAAAGACTAAGAGCAGAAGTGGAAGAACAAGAGCTACAAGAGGCAATTCGACAGAATAACCAAAATAATCGAGAAAGGAGGCGTGAGCGAAATCGCAATAATGCTAATATCAATGAAGAATATGATAGAGTACAAAGGAGAACTGAAAGGCGGCAAAGAGGAGAAAATGAGAGATATAACGGTGTGCGAATTAATGAAAGAAGTGAAAGAGAAGATCGCAGAGAAAGACGAGAGGAAAATGATGAACAAGAAAGTCAAAACAGAGATGAACGCAGGAGAAGAGAGGCGGAGTTGAAAAGACCAATGGATCCAAATTATGGTATAAATGAACAAATTTTGAGAGAGTTAGCGGAAATGAGAGGAATGATAAATAATAAAAGAGGAGGAGGTAAGAGACAATTGGATGAAGCCATAGAGGAAGCTGCGAAAACTCCATTCACACAAGAAGTACAATTAGGAGGAATACCCCCAAAATGCAATTTACCTACGTTAACCAGCATTTTTGATGGAACAACTTGTGCAGTCCAACACATCAAAGATTATGTGAGATGTATGCTCTAATGGGAGAACCATGATGCAATATTATGCAAGTATTTCGCATCGAGTTTAACAGGAGAGGCGTTAAAATGGTTTGAAGGCTTGCCAAAGAATACTATAACATCTTTCAACCACTTGCAAGCTATATTTTTAGGGGCATATATAAGTAACAATTCCTCGCGACCTGGCATTGAAGATGTATTTGGGTTGAAGCAAAGGGTTGGCGAAAGTTTGAAGCATCTAACTGTGAGGTGGAAGACAATGTGTAGTGACATGGCTGGTCGTATGGACGAAATATATCTCATTATGTCATTCATCAACGCTATGTTCGCAACCAACCTGTTATACATTCAAATTTTCAAAATCAAGAATGCAATCACAATGACTGAGTTGCGAGAACTTCAGGAGGAATATATTGCTCTTGAGGAAAAGCAAAATGAGATGGAATCATACCCCATTGCGAACACAAGTTCAAGAGCATCGAATGCAAGCTTGTTACCCAAGTTAATAAATACAGTGGCGAGCACCTCGCAAGGGCAACAAGAGAGGATAATGGGAGATAGTCAGCAAAAGCTAGTAGCTATGGGGAGTCGTGATCAAGAAGAATTGTAGAGAGAGAGAAACTTCTATAGGCGTGGTGGAAATAACAAAATCCAAAGACTTGATCAGCCGCAAGAAACTTATGGAGGTCATAAGCCGCAAGGAACTTATGGAGGTCAGAGGCAAAATTATCACAGAGGACAGCGAAGTCATAAGATAATATGGGAAGAAATCAAAATTCCACCTTTGAATGCTAGTGTGGAGAAGATATGGGAAGCTATAATCCTAATGGAAAACATACCCGCACCATGGAACATGGGGAGTGAACCACCTCCAAGCTACAGAAGTAATGTACAACAACAGCAGGGTCCTCCAGTGGGACCTGAATATCACCATGTATGGGTTGCCTCCCCACATCGCTAAATTTATTGTCTTCAGCCAGACTTCGATAGAATTATTAGTCACCACATAAAATCATAAAGTAGTATTCGGAACCTATGTGGGTCATCAAATCTGAATAAAGCTACCAACAATAAAAGGAATTCCAGGAAAATGAATAAATAACGCACACCCTTATCTAGTTTCCTTTTTAAGACAACTACATCTAGTTGCGGTTCGGGCTCAAGTTCTATGAAAGGGCCTGAATAAAATATTTTCATGGGCCAGGTTTCCTCATTGGTAGGATCCATAGGATCAGGTTGCATAGCTTGGAAAAAATCAAATACGAACTTAGAAGCACATAATAATAACCTGAATAATTGGGGATCCTCTAAGTCAATTAGATTTGACTCACACAATTGACCACAATGAAAGTGGTGGCCATTTTTAAGCAAATGTGTCGACGATTCTAATTTCCTAAAATAATTAGGTTTAGTTCAAAAAACTATATAATGACACATTTCAGATTGAGATACTCCCACATTTGGTAAATAAAATTTTGGTGGGACAACAATGTCAATTATGGTATCATGGACCGGATTAACCACATCAACCAGAGGATGGGTTTCTATCAACTGAGCTTCTTTTTGGACATAATTAGTTTCAGGAAAACGTGCATGAAGATAGTCTTTTAATATGGTAGAGGCACATACGTCATCAAGTCCCAAGTTAGAGGCATTTAGAAGAGTCAAGGGTAAACCATGGGTATACTGATATTTACCCCCAAACCTAGAGTTGTCACTATCCTTGGATAAACTAGTCATAATTTCCTTAATTTCTAAATTATCATATTTTGGAAAATGGTCCTTTATTTCTTCTAGGTTGTAATCATGTGGCTCTACATTTCTATAATCATCAGAAGAGACTATTGTTTCTGAATCGCTAGACTCTAAAATACTACTCTCAGGATAAACTCTTTCCTCTAAACCATCATCGGCTTCATAATCACAATGATATACTACACCATCTAAAACTATGGTATATCTAGTCAAATCCACTTCCTTTTGAATAGGTGAATAATCAACAATATTATCAGGATTTGAACTAGAAACACCATTATCATCGTAAGGCTCAATTGGTGTAACAATTTCCTCGTCATCATGACTACATTTTTCATAATCTTCATCAGTACTATCCTCATCATCATCACAATATGAAGATGGTTGAACCTTATCTAATTTACAAGTAAGTTCATTTAGAGCAATACTTAAAGCTGCAATTCTTTCCTTCGTATCTAAGTCATGCCTGAGTGACTCTTCATCAAATTGTTCCCTTAGTATGTCATTCCTATTTAAATTTTCAGTCAACTGTTTGTGAATTTTCTAAAGAAAGACTAGGATCATAAGAATTATTTTGTTGCAACTGTTTCATTAAATCTTCCAAAAATGGAGAACTTTCATTTTGGTCATTATAATATTGCTCACTTACCCGTTCGTATGATTGGTAGACGTGCGAATAGTAATTGGGATCACCGTGGTATGAACCATAACCTTTAGAAGTGTAGTTGCAGGAAATCCTACACTACACCCCTCACAAGAATCCACACAATCAAACCATTTTAAGATGAACAATTATAATTTTTATTGATTAACTTCTTGAATGTTTACAAGGTAAAATGGAAAAGAGCTAAAGAAATTACACTATCGACTTTCTCTCTCTTAATGACTTGCTCCACACTCGAAAAAGATCTCTCCCTCCAATAGGCCTGTTCGGCTCTTTATATAGGGTATTACATAATGGATAACAGCTAAGCTATCCTTTTGTTGATGGGTGAAAACTACTCCTGCAGAATTTGGTAATTTGGGGTGTGGATGAGGAATGAATTTAAACCTTTAAACAAATACACTGCGCGGTGAGTGCTTGTAGATTCGAGAGATCAATCTGTGCAAGTCCGGCCTAAACCAAGAAATGGCCGTTCCAGGACTTGTTTCGGTCACAAAGTAAAGGAGATGGGGTTGATCTTAGGGAGGGAAGCGAAGAAGGTGTTGAGATTGTGAAGGTGTTGGCTTGCTTATGACTTGTAATGAAAGGTGAGCAGGCTTGCGGTTGATGCAAGCAGGCTCTGGGTGTTTGAATACGATTTTTGTATTAACACTTGATTTTCTGTCTCGTCTGAACTTGTGTTGTTGTTTGAAATAGGGCGGAGAACCTATTTATACAAGTCATTGAGCCTTATTCACGTCTCTCGTGGGAAGTGGAGGAAGTGGAGTGATGGAGTAGTGGAGTTGTGCGTCGGTGCCACACGACCGGTCTTGCCCACTTCTCCTGTTCATCTCTAACCGTCCATGACTTCCCCGACACGTTCTTGTGATGGCGCGTTACACGCCGCACGCCGTAAACCGCCGGACCAATACCCCAGTATGTATCCCCCGATTTGTGACATGATTGATGTACTGGAATGTGTGGATAGTGGATCCACGAAAGATAGCATGTAATCTTTGAATTGAATAACTGTGTTATTCAGGAAGTCGATACTTGTGAAGTATCGTGTGTATTTTATGCAGGTACTGCATTACGGTGTGGTAAAGTGATGGGTAATGACTCCTCACTAACCAAATAACTCCTGACCAGGGTTGTATAACCAAGCTGGTGAAGTTGGACGGATGAGATGAGTTTTGAGACACTCATCTGCGACCGTTAATGAATATTAGGGTTTTTGAAGAGGTGCGCAAGCATCACTCTCCAGCTTGGTCGAAACCAAGCATGGGAAGGATTTTGGAGAGGACCGACCATACATGCGTGTTGACAGCATGATGGTGTAGGCGCCTGTATTCCGTTCCCTCATGAAAGCGCGATCTGGGCCACTCAATTTGACCGGCAAAGAGGAGTGGTTGAGATCGGTTTGCGGCAGAAATCTCTTACCGCAAAGGAATTGGTAACCGCGTGATATTCCCGCACACGTTCCAAGACAACCGTCCTTGGTCGGTCTTGGTCGGTCACTCTAGCGTGTAGGTGGTAGGCTGGTGTTCACGCCCATGTCTCACCGTCCCATGAAAACGTGATCTAAGCCACTCAATTCGTCCGGTGAAGTTGAGTGGTCGAGATTAGTTTGCAATCTGGGAGGTGTAACCACACAAGTTTGACGGGCGTTTTGGGGTTAACCAGGCATGATATGCCTTGGCCGACCGCATGAGGAGGTAGATGGGCCCACGGTGGTCATCTTTGGTATAACCAGGACTCGCTTAATCTAATCTGTGACCCTCCATTCGTGCCGGAGAAGATGGACGCGCGTGATGGCTTGAACCCTAATTTTGGCTTTCAAAGCCGTGCGACCATGCTCTTTTAGGCGGACGAATTTGTTGTAACCAATCATGGTTGGTTTTAACCGATTGGTCAAGTGTGTGGCGGTCACATGGTGATTGTGTCGACATGCTCCGGGCCCTTTGAGACTACATCTACACCCTCCATCTATACCTGCGAAGATGGATGGTTGAGACCGTTTTGCGGCACATGTAATATGCCGCAAACCCTAATTTAGGGTTTTTCCGTCCATAATGCTTGGTATGGACGATTTCTTGGCAAGCGAAGGCCAATGGTCGACCATGCGGGGTCGTTGTGTGTGTATTCCATACCGCTTGGGGGTGATGGAATTGATCCGGGGTCATCCAATCATGCTTGTGGAGTTGGATGATCTGCGATCGAGATCATATCCGGACCGATATGGTGGTCAGTGCCGAATGCTCAATCGGGCTAGTATAACACACCGAGAGGGGCTCAATCGGGGGCTCAGATCGGGCTAGTATAACACACCGAGAGGGCTCGGGCTAGTATAACACACCGAGAATCGGCCAGACGGGTATTTCGTACATGGTTTCATTATAGTGCTTGGAGGTTCGTGTTACTCGTAAGAGTAACACTCGGTCGTCATGCCACACCGATAATGAGTACTGGAAATACAAGTATCGATACGAAATTCACAGGAAGGGATTGTTGCCACATGCTCCAACGGGGAGGAATTTCATGTATTCACGAGAAAGGGATTGTTGCTACATGCTCCATTCTTGGTGAATTAAGTGAGGGAGTATCCAACACTTTATAAATGGATTTATCTTTTACAAGATGTCAGCGCATGAGTTTTCCGGTTATTTACAAATTTAACCTTAAACGAAAATCCACCATCAACATTAAGTCCCCTGCCTAGCACATAATGGTTACACCATTGTGTGGTAGGCATGAGATGGTGACATACATATGTGAGAAAGACAGGATAAAAGAAGTTTACCCGGAAGAGTGTTGGTCGACCGCTAGTTTCCCACGCCGTCACGCTTGTATGGAATCCCTTGGTGGGGCCGGTTTCTTTCTTTGGGTATTTGAATCGAAAGAGGAAACCAAATAAGAGAGGAATCCTTCTTCTATTGAGATTCTTCTAATTTTTGTCTATAAAAGAGACAAAACCCTTTTTCTCTTCTCACGAATTTTTTTTTTTTGTTCACTGTTCTCGTCCGCGACCTTGCTGCTGTCGCTCGCTGCCGGAGCCGTAGCCGGAAACCGCCGCCGTCCGTTGCCGGAGTTGCCGCCCGTCCAAGGTAAGTTTCGGTCCTATTTTTTTTTTTTTTTTAAAAAAAAAAGGTAAAACCCTAGTTTGTTAGGTAAACACCTTTTGTAAGACATGTGCATGCTTAGCTTTCTCCACCATTTGGCTTGAATCCCGTAGACACGATTCCCATGAATAAAGAAAATCGTATGATGCATGCGGATGAATGAATGCGGGCCCGCCGTGTATGCCGGAACGTGGGTCTTATTCACATATGCTTGGCTAAAATTTACACCGAACTTGGAACTTGTACCGGACTTGAAACCAATACCAGACTGACTTGAAAGTTATCGGAGAACTTGAAATCAATACCGAAACTTGTATGATGTTTGGACCGGCCATTGTGTGAGTTGTGTCTTGCCGTGTGTGACTACACTTCTCATATGCTTTCATACAAGTTCTAACTCCTGTCTTTTATTTCATTGCGGTAGAAAAGAACTTCTATCGATATGTCTTCTGAAGATAATGCTGGTGCCAAGTCAGGAAGTGTTGATAGCTTCAAAGATATGCCGAACATCAATGATGAGTTGTTCACCTCGCCTTTTCCAAATATTAGGAAACATCCTTCTCATAAGATAGTCTTGCTTTCCGATTCAGAAAATATGGATGTTGATCCATTTTCTTCTTCCGCACTTGTGATGAGATTTTGTCTCCAAAGAAACGAATATCCGCCTTCTCCTATTGACTTCAAGATTTGCCATGCTCCACTGGGTTCTTATGAAGGATGGATGAGACGCATGTTGAGTAATAAGGGCATTAAGGACAATTTGACCAAAGCACAAATTCTCGATGCGGTCATGGCATCCGCTACCCTCGAAATTAGGAAAGACACCGCGGGTTTGATTACCTTCATTTCTCGGTGGCGTATTTCCACTCACACATGACCATATCTAGATGGGGAGAGATGACTATTACTTTGGAGAGTGTAGCTGCATTAATGAACCCGCCTGTTCTTTGGAAGTCTTTCTTACGAACTCTACGATACGGAGAAGAGTAATTATGCCGCTATACTTCAAAAGGTGGCGGAATTCGACAACTGGAGAAGGAGGAGAAAAAAGACACGAAATGCTTCTACAGCGGTGGGTTTCGGAGTGGTCTTCTGCAGACCCAGAGTTGAATCAAGAGTTGGAAAACGAGCTCAGCCTGATCGCGTTCCTGTCTCTATGGCTATCCAGAGATTTATTTGATGACGGTTCCGGAAAGAAGACAATTAGAAGTGACCTTGTCAAAATTGCTATAAGGTCGGCGCGCAGGTGAAGTTCTTCCTCTAGGTGCATTGTTCCTTGGATCATTTGTATTCTCATCGGACGCTTTAGCAATGGATATGCATGTTTCTAACGGGTACAAGAAGGTGGAGTCGCACGTTCACTTCGCTTTTCTTCAAGCGCTCTTATGGGAACACTTCGAAGTTATGCTCCTACTCCTGCACCTTCACTCGTTAACTTGTACGGCGGCTCGAGAATACTCCGATGGAATAAGAAGCGTCCTAAAGCCGGTGCGAAACTTGTGGAGGTATTTGACAACATTTCTTCCGTAGATTTTCGTCCATGGGGCCGATTCACTCTTCCATCGTTCAGCCAAAGACCTTTGCCGACGATCCCGGCGTTGTGTTGCGCACCGATGCCAAGACCATGAGATCCGGGGGAAATTATTTACCGCGTAGTTGCATTCCAGGATATGTCCCGTCTCTATTCGACGGAGAATTTTTCGTGACTCCGTACAACATTGAGGGGCTGCTCGCCAAATGGGATTCGATCAGGGTGTCCCATTTATCCGTCCACCAGGGGCTCCGAAAGAATTCCTTCCACAAATTCTTAATGCCAATGTGTTCTTAGACCGGGTGAGCCTTCCCTTCTGGCCTATTGGGAGAAACCCAGTGGTAACCGATAAGTATAAGGAATTTTGGAGTAGACAACTGTCGGTTTTCCAGAAATTTTCGGAAAGCGTCGTGACAGATTCCCATAGCGAACCATCTTCTGACGCCTTGACGAAGCATTTCCGGTTGAAGCTACTTCCAGCCAAACGGACCAGAGCTGAGAGTTGCAGTCCCCAAGTAGGAGAGAGACTCAAGAGGCAAGCATGCGGTCCGGTAATTCTCAATTCCTCCAATATGCAGGTATTTAAATCTCTTCCGGCTCTTTTATTTCTCTAGTGTAAATTCTTCTAAAAATGATTCTTGCTTGAAATTAGGGAATTTCGAAAGAGAATGTCTTCACAAGGTTGGCGCGCATTCAAAATGAGAAGGCTGGCAATGTTGGCCTTCATGCTGAGAAGTCTGGCGGTACTGACCTTCATGTTGAGAAGTCCGGCGCATCGACCTTCATGATGAGAAGTCCGGCGATCGACCTTCATGCCGAGAAGTCCTACGACATCGACCTTCATGCCGAGAAGTCTGGAGAAACCGCTCTTTTTCCGACCACGACAGAGATGATGAAAGCTCGGTGGAACAAGGCGCTTCCCTTAGTGATCTTGTTGACGGGGCTGTGATGAAAATTAGCACCCAGAGTGAAAGAGAGGCGGCACCTGCTGTAGTTGGGGCGGCTCCCCTTGAAATTCGTCCTGAACAGGCTCCGGTCAATATGGCCATTGTGGTGACTTCTTCTGAAAAGACCCCTGCACCTGACAAGGTTCCCGCGGTTGGTGAATTACCGGTGATGCAGCCTGGGGCTTTGTTCGATCCTCCTTTTGATATCCCTTATCCAGGCCATGTGTTGGTTGGCGGATTTAGCGTGCCGGTTCAGTTTGAAAAGTTGTACGCGACAATCTGGAAGAAACACGGCCATATTGCCACCACCACGAAGCTCAAGAGTCGTCTTGTGTTGGTCAACCGCGTCCAAGAAGCTTTAGTTTCTATCCATGGGATGAGCGTCACGACCGGGTCGAACGGTTTCGAGGAGATGATTGAAGACTGGAGGTGCCATCGGGACGTGTTTGCGTAGCATGCCTTCAATGCTCCTTGGTTCTTCAAAGGGTTCTCCGAGATTCGGGAGCTCTACAGAAACTACATGATGAAGTCCCTTCCGCGGACCGTGTTGCTCGCCAGGGAAGAAGAGGTTGAGAGGTTGTCTAAAGAACTGGAGTGAAGCAGGTCGTGCTTCAAAGGATGAAAGTCTCTCTGGCCCGAAGGATGAGTTGTTGCTTAAAGACTTTCCTTGAAGTATTCGTGCTATATCTTTGGCGTTTTCTCTTATATGCTTTTCTTTTTTGAGTGATAGTGAGGATTTTCTTTGACTTCCCGGTTTTGGATTAATAGGTAATTGAATTGGCTTATTTTGAGATAGTTTTGTGAACAACCCTTTTGAAAGAGATTATGTTAAATGAGATTTGCATCTTGGTCATGAATGATTGCACATATTACATGAAATTGCAAATGTTATGTAAAAGGGGGGTACGAATGGAAACAAACATGGTGTTCGATCACTGAGCCTCTTTCTCCACGTGCGGGATGCTAAGTCCCCAAAGTGAATTCTAAACTATCTTTCTTGTAAAGTTGTTGAGTAAAAACTTACTTGCCTTTTGAAGCCTCACTTATATCAAACCGGAGTAGTCTCTAAGAAAATCCTCTCGCAAGCTATCTCTCCGAACCAAGCTTCTCCGAACAATGCGCTTCAAAGCGTTGCATTCACCGGTGGGGTGATGAAGGAACCGGTGGTAATGACAGTACCTCGGGTCCATTACTTCTTGATCAAGAGGCGGACGCCATACCGGGGTATCTCCACCTCTCCATTTCGCACCCACGTCTCCAGCAGCTCCAGAATCTTCTTCATTGGGAAGGGGAAATGTAAGTACCTTGAGTCTAGCTTTTCCTGCGTTAGCGGGCGTTGCAATGTCTTTGCGTGGCTTTGATGTGGAACAGGAGATGAAGTTGGAAGACTTGTGAGTGTCATCATATCTGCGGATCGCTTGCCTAGGTAAAGGGATGTGGAAGGTGTCGTAATGTCACCGCTGAGTGACCGGATTGAACGCTCCCATCCTCTGTATTCAGGCATTTCCTGATTGATTTCTCCTTCCTCAAGCGTTTCTTCAGTTGGTTGGAAGGCCGATGCGGATTGGACAGTCTTCCGTGCTTTAATAAGAGTTTTGAAATACAAATCTTCTAGCAGGGCTCCATAGGCTGCAGGCTCCCTTTCTTTATCCGGCAGACATTGTAGTACTCGGGCAAGTCTTTTCCTCTCGTCCGGATCATGTTGTCCATCCTTCCTGATTCGCTTGCGATTACGTGCTCTTCTTGCTTCTCCACTTGTAAAGGTGTGACTCCGACCGAGGATTCAACGTTTCTTGCACTCGTTCGAGTTGATGCCTATCGGCCCTTCTTGTAATTGTGCCGCTATGTCATTCAAAAGGCGAAATGTCTCGCTCTCGCCTTCTAGTGATACCGGCTTGATTCGCCAAGACATCCTCCAACATTCCAGCTATGCTTCCCATGATATCTCGAGCCACTGCGGACTCCCGGTGAAGATACATCGTGACACGAGGCGAAGAATTGAGAGTTCGATTTTTTTTTTTGTAACCGAGAGATCAATCTCCCACTTTGTGGTCGCCAATTGTTGATGGGTGAAAACTACCTCTGCAGAATTTGGTAATTTGGGGTGTGGATGAGGAAAGAATTTAAACCTTTAAACAAATGCACTGCGCGGTGAGTGCTTGTAGATTCGAGAGATCAATCTATGCAAGTCCGGCCTAAACCAAGAAATGGCCGTTCCAGACTTGTTTCGGTCACAAAGTGAAGGAGATGGGGTTGATCTTAGGGAGGGAAGCGAAGAAGGTGTTGAGATTGTGAAGGTGTTGGCTTGCTTATGACTTGTAACAGAAAGGTGAGCAGGCTTGCGGTTGATGCAAGCAGGCTCTGGGTGTTTGAATACGATTTTTGTATTAACACTTGATTTTCTGTCTCGTCCGAACTTGTGTTGTTGTTTGAAATAGGGCGGAGAACCTATTTATACAAGTCATTGAGCCTTATTCACGTCTCTCGTGGGAAGTGGAGGAAGTGGAGTGATGGAGTAGTGGAGTTGTGCGTCGGTGCCACACGACCAGTCTTGCCCACTTCTCCTGTTCATCTCTAACCGTCCATGACTTTCCCGACACGTTCTTGTGATGGCGCGTTGCACGCCGCACGCCGTAAACCGCCCAGACCAATACCCCATATGTATCCCCCACTTTGTGACATGATTGATGTCTGGAATGTGTGGATAGCGGATCCACGAAAGATAGCATGTAATGCTGAATTGAATAACTGTGTTATTCAGGAAGTCGATACTTGTGAAGTATCGTGTGTATTTTATGCAGGTACTGCATTACGGTGTGGTAAAGTGATGGGTAATGACTCCTCACTAACCAAATAACTCATGACCAGGGTTGTATAACCAAGCTGGTGAAGTTGGACGGATGAGATGAGTTTTGAGACACTCATCTGCGACCGTTAATGAATATTAGGGTTTTTGAAGAGGTGCGCAAGCATCACTCTCCAGCTTGGTCGAAACCAAGCATGGGAAGGATTTTGGAGAGGACCGACCATACATGCGTGTTGACAGCATGATGGTGTAGGCGCCCGTATTCCGTTCCCTCATGAAAGCGCGATCTGGGCCACTCAATTTGACCGGCAAAGAGGAGTGGTTGAGATCGGTTTGCTTGCAGAAATCTCTTACCGCAAAGGAATTGGTAACCGCGTGATATTCCCGCACACGTTCCAAGACAACCGTCCTTGGTCGGTCTTGGTCGGTCACTCTAGCGTGTAGGTGGTAGGCTGGTGTTCACGCCCATGTCTCACCGTCCCATGAAAACGTGATCTAAGCCACTCAATTCGTCCGGTGAAGTTGAGTGGTCGAGATTAGTTTGCAATCTGGGAGGTGTAACCACACAAGTTTGACGGGCGTTTTGGGGTTAACCAGGCATGATATGCCTTGGCCGACCGCATGAGGAGGTAGATGGGCCCACGGTGGTCATGTTGGTATAACCGGACCTGCTTAATCTAATCTGTGACCCTCCATTCGTGCCGGAGAAGATGGACGCGCGTGATGGCTTGAACCCTAATTTTGGCTTTCAAAGCCGTGCGACCATGCTCTTTTAGGCGGACGAATTTGTGTAACCAATCATGGTTGGTTTTAACCGATTGGTCAAGTGTGTAGGCGGTCACATGGTGATTGTGTCGACATGCTCCGGGCCCTTTGAGTCTACATCTACACCCTCCATCTATACCTGCGAAGATGGATGGTTGAGACCGTTTTGCGGCACATGTAATATGCCGCAAACCCTAATTTAGGGTTTTTCCGTCCATAATGCTTGGTATGGACGATTTCTTGGCAAGCGAAGGCCAATGGTCGACCATGCGGGGTCGGATGTGTGTATTCCATACCTGCTTGGGGGTGATGGAATTGATCTGGGGTCATCCAATCATGCTTGTGGAGTTGGATGACTGCGATCGATCATATCCGGGACCGATATGGTCAGTGCCGAATGCTCAATCGGGCTAGTATAACACACCGAGAGGGGCTCAATCGGGCTAGTATAACACACCGAGAGGGCTCGGGCTAGTATAACACACCGAGAGAATCAGTATAACACACCGAGAATGTACGGGTATTTCGTACATGGTTTCATTATAGTGCTTGGAGGTTCGTGTTACTCGTAAGAGTAACACTCAGTCGTCATGCCACACCGATAATGAGTACTGGAAATACAAGGCTGATACGAAATTCACAGGAAGGGATTGTTGCCACATGCTCCAACCTGGAGGAATTTCATGTATTCACAGAATGGGATTGTTGCTACATGCTCCATTCTTGGTGAATTAAGTGAGGGAGTATCCAACACTTTATAAATGGCTTTATCTTTTACAAGATGTCAGCGCATGAGTTTTCCGGTTATTTACAAATTTAACCTTAAACGAAAATCCACCATCAACACCTTTATTTTCGGGAACGATTTGCGAAGTGTCGCAAGTGTATAAATGCATAATCTCGCGACACTCCTAGATATCGCTAGGTCTTCACACCTTTCTCGTGTTCTGGCTGTCGTCATCCATTGCGTCACTTATTTTACTCGTCTACGACGCCTTCGCTATATAACATTTATGGATTTCGCAGTGGCGTTGGTGTTGCGATATTCTGATCGTACATCTTTCCTCTTCTCATGTCTTCTCCGCGAAGGAGAGAATGTCATGAGAATTATTATTTTCAAAATGCCGCAACTGTTCATTTCTTTTCATCAATCTACCGCCAGGATTCCGTAAATTAAGCGTAACTGCCTACACGTGTCAAAATCTCCCCTTCTTACCGGTACATTTAATGTTAACCGGTCACTTTTTTCTTGTCTATTTAAGGAGAAATTCTCCATGAGGATGTTTCCTTTATTTTATTTCATCTTCTTCATCGTCTGCAACTTTTTACTGCTATTTTTCTTTCTGCAATTCTTCATCGTCTTCCTGTTATTCTCTCTGCTTTCATCGTTCTCATCATCTTTTCGCATCTCTTGTTTCTATGGAGCTATCAAGGTTTGTTAATTTTGCCAAAATTGATCTTTTTGTGATTGATATCTTCTATCCTAATATTATTCTTTCTCTAATGATTCCCGTGTTGTTTTTGTTTCAGTAGGAATAAATCTAACACCAAGTTCACAGTTCTAAACCCTAATGTTCCCGTGGGCTCGCAACCGAAAATCGCTGTTACTAAAAGGAAGCCTGCGAATAGCAAGGTATTAAGAAACACTTATTCTTCTAATAACAATATTGTTGCATCTGTTTCTTATTTGACTTGTGATTCGTAGGATGACAAAAATATTGATAGATCCCCCAAGAAACCTCGTCGTTCTAAAAATGTTGAATCTTCTGTTTCCTTTCCTGTATTCAAGCTCATAACTCCTCCTGCGATATCTTCGCAAGATAAACCAATACCTTCTGTGATATCTTCACAGGATAAACCAACACCTCCTGCGATATCTTCGCAAGATAATTCTACTTTGGTTATCTCTGAAAATGTCGCTGCCGATTTTCCTCTATTCCTGAGTTTTCCATAAATGAAGTCCCTCAAGATGAACCCTTCTCTTCTTCTATTATTAATGCTTCTGCCTCACCCCCAATCATTGACCTTCAACGGGTTTCCTCTTCTCATGACATTCCTATGACCAAAGATGATTCAACTCTCCCCTCTTCTGTCATCATTACCTCTTCTTCTGGGTCTATTCCTCTTACTAAAGAAAACCTGGAGGGAATGGATGTAGCTTTCAAAGTTTTATCAGATATCATGAATGACGCCAAGAAGACCTCCATTGTTCCCGTCAAGTCTAGTGTTTGCGAGTCTTTGAGTAAATACTTTAGTTCTGACAGGATGTCGCAAATGTCTTTAGAACAGGAAGTTAAAGTTTTGGAGAATAATCTTCAAGACATGGCTGTGAAGTGTGAAACTCTCCATCTTGAAAATCAGAAGCTTCAAAATATTTCATTGGATCGTGATAATCTTCGCAAGAAGAATGAAGAATTAAAAGGTATTACTTCCCCTTCCCTTTTTTTTTTTTTTTTTAAAGACCTTGTTCGCCTTTCAAGCTTTAAACCAGAAGCGAAAAATGGAGATATATCAGTTGGAATCTTTGTCAAGAAACTCGAATGGATAGAGATGTTTGGATGGAGCAATATTACCAATTAGATAATCTTCATACATACTCTGTTGATCAAATAGATAACCTTTCCAAAGAGAATGATCACTTAGTTCAGAAGCAAGAGTCATTAAGTAATGAATTGTCTCATCTCTCATATTCCTTGGCTAAATCTAATTTGGAGTTGGAAACCTTATCCGATGAGAATGGAACTCTATCTCAAGAGAAGCGAGTTTTGTTAAACAAGGTGGCGATTTCTTCGCAACAGGTTGATGTCTTTCAAAAAATATGTAATGAACAAGAAAAATCTCTCTGTTCGCTGAGAAGTAAACTCAAAGAAGTCACTGCTGAGAGGGATAAGCTTATTCAGGGTAGAATAACTTTAAGTGTGAAAACAAGCCAACTCAAGGATCAATATTCCAAGTTAAAAGAATCCTACTCCTCCCTTGCTAAGGAGAATACCTTACTTGTTTCTAACGAAAAGAGTTTGCATTCTCAATTAAAAGGTCTGGTTGGAGAAAATTTTGATAGTTCCATGGATCATTTGGAGAGTAGTTGCTTGGCTTTGACCCAACATCTTATCTCTCAAAAGGAAGGTAGTCATAAAATTTGACTGCCTCATCCGTTTTTTCTTTGTCTAGTTTTCTTATGATATCATTTTTTTGCGAATTCTTTATTTGTATAACTCTGTTGTTCTTTATTTTTGCAGAATCTGAGAAAGATCTTCGTTCCTCCCTTTCTACTTTGGAGGCTAACTATGCCAAGATTCGCAAAGAAAATGCGATTCTTGCCGCTACTCTCGCTCGTTCTCGCGATCAGGCCGAAAGGAGATTTGATTACCTCAGTTACTCCAAAGATATCCAGAGTAGAAATCATCAGAGGGCACTTCTTCGCCAGTTTCATCTCAAAGCTGAAGTTCTTTTGAATGATGTATTATTGTCCAAATCTCTTGACCCTGTATCTGTCGAACCTCTGGAAGTTGAGGATGATGAAACTCCTAATTCTCCTGATAGTGACTATGAATACGAAAGCGGCGAAGATCTCGCTAATGAAAAGGTGATCCCATCAAACAATGAAGCTGTCAATAATAATCCAGGTGAAGGGGGTTCTGGCGGGAATGCAACAACTGGCGAAAGTGTGGAAGCTGATAAAATTGTTGAAGATGAAAGAATTAATGTTGAGAAATGAACTTCTTTTGTAATTTCATTTCCTTTAGTTTCTTGATCTTCATAACTTCTTGCATATGATTTTTTTTTTTATTTCCTTCTGAAGTGCACTTTTTTGTAAGAAATATTATGTTTTTTATTAAACAATTCTCATATTGTCTCTTACTTTCTTCTTTGCGATGAATGACCTGCATAAATAATAGTTAATTTTTATAAATCTTTTGTCATATGGTCTTATTTTGCCTTCCTAGTTAAAGGTCTTACTGTGCCATCTCTTGTTATTGCGACAAAATCGCAGGACGTCTTTACACTTTCATGTAAAGACCCATTGATTTTGTCTTATCATTTCTTAGCATTATTGCCTCTGCAGGATAATTTTATTGCGACAATATGACATGCCTAAATTTTCTTGCGAGAATAAAGCCCCATGACATTGCCGTCTTGCGACGAAATTGCAGGACGTCCTTACACTTTCATGTACTGACCCATTGATCTCGTCTTATCTTTGTTTTTGTTTTTTTTGGTATTATTGCCTCTTCAGGATCATCGCACAAATATGACAAGCCTAAATTTTCTTGCGAAAATAAAGCCTCATGACATTTGCGTCTTAAGACACTTATCAGCTCCCTAATGGAGGGTGCCGCCCTTATCATCTCCCTGGTTGCCCCTTCAAGGAGGCGTACATCAGCCATACAAGACTAGCTCCTCCCATCCGGTCTTAACAACAACCAGTTGTTTTTCACAGCCTCTTATCCCTTATACCTATAGGGCTTATGGTTACGAGACTGCACCCTAAGTGGAGTTTTCTTCGGGCCGAGTGCAACATATGCCAAGACTTGCCAAGAATGGCCGAGACACTTCAAATGCCCCAGGCACTCTTGGCTCAACCGTGTACCTCGGCGCCTTGATCATACGCTGACTCCTTAGATAGACCCTCGGTCGTCCAACCAGGGTATAACCTTATATATATAGTTGGAAATCCAAGGTATCTCTCCTGGATGGGATTTATTGACCCCAAATCTCCATGACCCAGGTTCCAGGGGCGGTGCAACCTTTTCCCTGAGCCATGTTAACAGATACCCCCTTTTATGACGTACTTTAGGTCTTACATTTGCCTTTTACGAAATTTTGATTTGCGAACTAGGGTGTACGCCATAGAAGGTTCGTCCCATTCTGATATGTCATTGTTTTTTGGTTATCTCTTGTTATTTTCTTTGCGAGATCTTCGCATGCTCTTTCTTTGTTTCGTGCAATTTCGCAATGATTCTTTCGCAACATTTTCATATAAGTTCATTTCGCTTCAACCATACATTACTTCGCAGTCTATTCTTTTCCCACAATCTTCTACGGGTAATATTTCTTCAAGTATAATCTATTCCACGGTCTATCTAATATGTGGCCCACATCTTTGCCCTCAGGATCCATTAATCTATATGCCCCTGTTCCGACTATATCCTTGATGATATAAGGTCCATCCCATTTTTTCGCCAGCTTGCCACCACTTTCTCGCTGATATACTGGTGTTTCTCTCAACACCAAATCGCCTGGTTGAAATTCGCGTGTCTTGACACGTTTGTTATATTCTCTGGCTAATCTTCGCTGGTAATTCTCCATATGTTGTAGTGCTCTTTCTCTTTTTTTCTTCTAATTCATCTAACTTGATCAAAATGTTACCCGCACTAAGATTTTTCTCCCAATCTTCTTTCTTTGTTGTTGGAATAATAACTTATGTCGGAAGTACAGCTTCAACTCCATATGTTAAACAAAAGGGTGACATTCCCGTAGCTTCTCGCCTGGTTGTATTGTAAGCCCATACTGCATTATGCACTTGTTCACACCATGCCTTATTATGTCCTTCTAACTTCTTCTTCAATATATCTGCGATTGTTTTATTTGTTGCTTCTGCCTGTCCATTGGCCTGCGGGTATAAAGGAGTTGATTTCCCACACTTTATCTGAAATGCATTAAGCAACAATTATATATTTTGTCCCTCAAATTGCTTCCCATTGTCAGATACCAACTGTGCGGGGATTCCAAATCTGCATATGATGTTTTCAAATATGAAGGTAAAAATATCTTTATCGCGAATGTGTTGTACCACTTTTACTTCTGCCCATTTTGTGAAATAATCTTGTAGGATCAGAATATCGCAACACCAATACTTCGCGAGATTAATAAACGACTACATTGCGAAGGCGTCGCATGGAAGTAATATAAATGACGCAATGGATGACGACAGCCAAAACATGAGAAAAGTGTGAAGACTTGGTGAGATTTAGGGGTGTCGCAAGGATAGACAGTTACACACTCGCGAGGAGTCGCGAGTCATTTCCGAAAATAAAGGACAGCTTAGCTGTCATCCACTATGTAATACCCTATATAAAGGGTTGAGTAAGTCTGTTGTAGGAGAGGTCTTTTTGAATTGTTAAGCAAGTCATTAGGAGAGAGAAAATTAAGAGTGATTGTAATTTCTTTAGCTCTGTTCTACATTTCTTTGTAAATCTTTTAAGAAAACAATTAATAAAACACATTATTATTCCTCTTCAAATGGATTGAATAAGCAAATTCGAGTGAGGTGTGTAGTGTAGGATTTCCTGCAACTACATATGCGCTAGAAACAGGGATTGAACAAGATTGAAGATCGAAGAGTACAATTAAAATCGTTTAAATCAAGAAAATGAGAAAGGAAAATGTTAAATCAGATGAGATAGAGGAGTTAAGAAGTAAGGAACATAATGAAGATATGGAATACAATTCAATTACAAAAGCAAAGGTTAATGAATTCCACGAAAATATTAGAGGAAGGATACATAAACGAGATTTTGAAGGAAAGAAGATTATAGATGAGGAGAGGACATCGTCTTTGAAGGAATGGGAAAAGTAAAAAATAACGTTCACAGCCGCAGAAATACCCAGAGAAAGTTTGAATCATATATCTCCGCTAGTGATCACGATAAATGCAAGCGAGAAAAGAGAAGAATCAAAGCAAAAAGCAGGCGGAAGAATGGGAAATAAATAGAACTTTGGTGGATACGGGAGTTTGGTGAGTATCATGTTTTACCATACATACAAAAAATTAGGATATAAAGATGAATAAATGAGTTCTCCAAGATATTATATTCATGGTTTTGGAAAATCTATAACAATACCTAAAGGGGAGATAAAATTACAAATTTTACTTGGAGAAATTGAAACACAAGTAACATTAAGTATAGTGGATATGGAATCGCCGTACCACATATTGTTAGGGAGACCTTGGGTACATGCAATTAAAGCGGTAGCGTCAACACTCCATCAGTGTATCAAATTTCCTATGCCGAGTGGAATTGGTGAGATCAGAGGAGATATTGATAAAGGGAGAATATATCATCAAATCGAGGTAAAGCATTATGAAGAGCAAGTGAGGAAGCGAAAAGATCGCAGAAAGATGATAAAAGCAGCTAAGAAAGAAGAAGAGTTTAGAATTTACATGATAAGAGCAAAAGAGGGAAAAGGAATACCTGGCGAAATCATGGAAAAAGGGAGTGAGTTCGCGAAGGAAATAAGAGGACCAACTCCTATGGGAGAGCCGAAGTCTAGCTATGTCGCAGCAGAACAAACAAAAGAAGTGAATGTTGGAACCGAGGAGGAGCCTAAAATCTTAAAAATTGGGACTAAAATGGAAGCGGATGAAGAGAAAAGAACTGTTGAGTTGTTGCGAGATTACAAAGACATTTTCGCATGGGATATGGATGAAATGCCTGGTATAGATCCATCCGTGGCTTGCCATAAATTGGAAATTGACAAGAATGTAAAACCCTTTAAACAAAGAATTAGAAAGATCGCGACAAAGATATCATCCTCAAATAGAAGAAGAATTGCGAGAAAATGTTGGACGCAGGAATTATTAGACAAGCAAAATATCCCGAATGGATAGCAAATATGGTTATAGTTCCAAAGAAGAAAAAAGGAATAAGAATTTGTATAGACTTTACTGATCTAAATAAAGCTTGTCCTAAAGATAGTTTCCGTTACAGATATTCCGCAATTGGTTGAAGCAAGCGGCAGGAAACGAAAGGATATCTTCTCTTGATGGATATAAGGGTTATAATCAAATTCCTCTCGCCGAAGAAGACCAAGAACATACTGCTTTCTTTGCTCCAAGAGGATTGTACTGTTATACAAAAATGCCATTTGGTCTGCGAAATGCTGGTGCGACATACCAAAGGATGGTGGAGAAGGTGTTCGCGAGATGGATACATAAAACGTTGGAGGTATACGTAGATGATATGTTAATAAAAAGTAGAAGAGCAGAAGACCATGTACAGGATTTGAAAGAAATTTTTGAACAAATGAGGCAATTTAATATCAAAGTAAACCCAGAAAAATGCACTTTTGGAGTTTCCTCTGGAAAATTTTTAGGGTATATTGTATCCAAAGAAGGAATTCAAGTCGAGAGAAAAAGTACAAGCGATTGGTGATATGCCAACACCGGCGACAATAAAAGATGTTCAAAAGTTAAATGGGTTGTTAGCTTCGCTAGGGAGGTTCATCTCGCGATCATCTGACAAATGCAAGCACTTTTTCAATATCCTTAGAAAGGGGTCGAAGTTTAAATGGACAGATGAATGCGAGAAAGCCTTGCAAGGAATAAAGGAACATTTAATGGATATATCAATTTTGCAAAAAGCAGAAGAATGAGAAGAATTGTTGATCTATCTCGCGACAACCTCGCATGCGTTAAGTGCAGTGTTACTGCGAGTGGACGCGGAAGTAGAAAAACCAATTTATTATATCAACAAAACTTTCAAACGCAGAAAGGAATTACTCAAAAATTGAAAAACTAATCTTGGCATTAGTTTATGCAACATTTAAGCTTCAGTATATATTTTCAAGCACATGTTGTCAAAGTGGTGACAAAAGTACCAATAGAATCAGTGATGAAGAATTCAAAGAGGTCGGGAAGAGTTGAGAGATGGAATGCTCAAATAAGTCATTGCAAACTCAAATATGAAATACTATCTTCGCCAAAATCACAGGTTGTCGCAGACTTTTCGGAAGAATTTCCTTTAGAAGAGGATGAATCAAGTAGAAGAAATGATGGATGTAGAGGAAGAACATGGAGATCCGAAAGATTTGTTAACGAACCAAATAGATGGGAAATATTAGTAGATGGATCATCAAATGGAGAAGGAAATGGAATAGGGATTGTTGTGATATCACCAGAGGGTAATAAAATAGCTCTTTCTTTCAGATTGGAGTTTGCATCAACAAATAAAGAAACAGAGTATGAAGCTATAATACATGCTTTGCGATTTGCAATAGAAATGAAGCTAGAGAATGTAAGGATTACTAGTGATTCACAATTGGCAATTCGCCAGATAAAAGAAGAATATGCCATAAACGAAGTGTCTTTACAAAAATATAAGAAACTTGTTGATGAGTTGTCGACGCAGATACCAAGAATAAAGTGGAGACATATATCAAGGAGAAATAATAGGCTCGCAGACGCTTTTGCCTTTATATCAAGTATGATGACAGATCCAGTTTCGAGAAATATTAAAATACAAACACTCTTGATGCCGTCAATTGACAAAGAAGAAGAACAAGAAACCGATGTGATGGTAGTAGAAGACGGAACACAAACACTCTGCGAAGAAGATTGGACAGAGAGCTTCATGCATATTTACTGATAGGAGAAACACCAAGAAATAGATTGGAAACACACAAATTAAAAAGCCGTGCAACAAATTATGAATTAAGAGATGGAGTGCTATACCGACGATCTTTTAACGGACCTTCCCTTAGATGTTTAACAAGAAAGGAAGGGGAAATCATATTGAAGATGTTGCATAGTGCGGATGCTGGTAATCACAGCGGTGGAAGATCCTTAGCATATAAAGCAAAAATGCAGGGTTACTATTGGCCATATATGCATGAGGACGCGAAACAAGTGTCAAGACGTTGCGAGGATTGTCAAAGGCATGGGAAGAAAATACATGCACCAGGAGCTCCGTTAAATTCTTCAACAAGTGTTTGGCCATTTGGAAAATGGGGATTAGACATCGTAGGACCATTTTTACCAGGAACGGGACAGAGAAGATATTTAATCGTCACTACAGATTATTTCACAAAATGGGCAGAGGTGAAAGCGGTACAACATATTCGCGATAAGGATGTTTTTACTTTCATATTTGAGAACATTATATGCAGATTTGGGGTTCCAACACAGTTGGTATCTGACAATGGGAAGCAGTTTCAAGGACAAAATATAGAATAGCTACTTAATGCATTTCGAGATACGGTGTGGGAAATCAACTCCTCTATACCCATGAGCTAATGGTCAAGCAGAGGCGACAAACAAAACAATAGCAGATATATTGAAGAAAAAATTGGAAGGATACAATAAAGGATGGTGCGAACAAGTACCCAATGCGGTATGGGCTTATAATACAACTAGAAGAGAAGCTACAGGCATGTCCCCTTTTTGTTTAACATATGGGGTTGAAGCTGTACTCCCGACAGAAGTTAAAATTCCAACTACAAAGAAAGAAGCTTGGGAGAAAAATCTCAGTGCGGGTAACATCTTAATCAAGTTAGATGAATTAGAAGAAAAAAGAGAGAGCACTACAGCATATGGAGAATTACCAGCGAAGATTGGCAAGAGAATATAACAAGCGTGTCAAGATACGTGAATTTCAGCCAGGTGACTTGGTGCTGCGAGAAACACCTATATATCAGCGAGAAAATGGTGGCAAACTGGCAAGAAAATGGGATGGACCTTATATCATCAAGGAGATAGTGGGTACAGGGGCATATAGATTAATGGATCATGAAGGCAAAGATGTAGGGCAAAAACTAGATAGGCCGTGGAATAGGTTATATCTTAAGAAATATTACCCATAGAAGATGGAAGAAATGGAGTGAGCCTGTGATGTAATGTTTTCGCGACAAATTGATTGTGAGATCAAAGGAAATAAAGCAAAATTGTGCGATGACCTCGCAAACAGAACGAACGCTTGAATGAATTGACAAAAATGAATGAGTGAGTGAATGGGACAAACCTTTATGGCGTACACCCTAGTTCGCGAATGATATTTCGCAAGAGGCAAATGTAAGACCTAAAGTACGTCATATAAGGGGGAATCTCTTAACATGGCTCAGGTGGAAGGTTACACCGCTCCTGAAACCTGGGTCATGGAGATTTGGGGCCCATAAAAGCCTATCCGGGGGAGATACCTTGGATTTCCAACTATATATATAAGGTTATACCATGGTTGGACGCCCGAGGGTCTCTTCCAAGGAGTCAGTGTATGACCAAGGCGCCGAGGTACACGGTTGAGTCAAGAGTGCGGGGAGCATGGAACTTCCTTACCACTCTTGACAAGTCTTGGCACATGCCGCACTCGGCCCAAGAAAACTCCACTTAGGGTGCAGTCTCGTAACCATAAACCATATAGGTATAAGGGATAAGAGGCTGCGAAAACAACTGGTTGTTGTTAAGACCGGATGGGAGGAGCTAGTCTTGTATGGCCGATGTACGCCTCCTTGAAGGGGCAACCAGGGAGAAGATAAGGGAGGCACCCTCCATTAGGGAGCTGATAAGTGTCAAAAGACGCAAATGTCATGAGGCTTTATTCTCGCAAGAGAATTTAGGCTTGTCATATTTGTGCAATGATCCTGCAGAGGCAATAATACTAACGCAAGGGTAAGACGAGATCAATGGGTTTTTACATGAAAATGTAAGAACGTCCTGCGATTTCGTCGCAAAGACGACAATGTCGCGGGATTTTATGATCGCAAGAACATTTAAACCTGTCATATTGTTGCAAATATAATGTCCTGCAGAGGCAAAAATACTTAAGAAATGATAAGACATGGTCAATGGGTCATTACATGAAAATGTAAAGACGTCCTGCGATCTTGTCGCAATGAGGGGTGGCAAAATAAGACCTTTACTTAGGAAGGCAAAATAAGACCACACAAATAATGATAAGGCAAGATCAATGGGTCATTACATGCAAATGTAAAGACGGCTGCGATCTTGTCGCGATAACAGCATTCAAGAAAGATCTTTAAACATTTTGAATATGGGCAATTGAAATCTTTTCATCGCAAGAAAGATTACAACAAAAGACTTAATGGAAAATAAAGGAATTGCATAATAAGGTGGCGAGATGAGTTCTTATAATAAGAAAGAAATAGAAACTAATTCATCCAAAACCAGACTTAGTACTTTACAATCAAAAAGAAAAGTTCAACAAAGTTACAAAGAAACTTAATTCTCTATATCAACTTGCTCAGCTGAAGGAGATGGTAAAGATTCTTCAACAATCTTGTCAGCTTCACCCTTGCCAGTTGAAGGGTTTTCATCAGAAATTCTTTCGCAAGGTTCCTTATTGATAACTTCATTATTAGCGAGGTCTTCGCAGCTTTCATAATCATAATCACTGTCAGGAGAGTTGGGTACTTCATCATCTTCAACATCCAATGGTTCAACATAGACAGGATCAAGGGATTTAGAAAGTAAGATATTATTCACAAGAACTTCTGCTTTGGGAGGAAATTGACGAAGAAGTGCTTTTTGTTGATTTCTACTCTGGATATCTTTAAGATGATTAAGGTAGTTAAATCTCCTTCTGGCTCGGTCGCGAGATTGGGCAAGGGAAGCAACTAGAGTTGCATTTTCCTTGCGAATTTTAGCATGCGCCGCTTCCAAAGTAGATAGAGAAGAGTGAAGATTTTTCTCAGATTCTCGTAGAGTAAAGAAAGACATTAAAATTATAAGATGGAAAGTGGTATAGAAAATTAGAAAAGAAAAATAATGGAAAAGGCAGTCAAATTTTATGACTACCTTCCTTCTGCGAGATAAGATATTGAGTAAGGGCCAAGCAATTATTCCCCAAATTTTCCATGGCATTATCAAAACCATCACCGACAAGACCTTTTAACCGCGACCGCAAACTCTTTTCGTTAGAAATCAATAACTTATTTTGATTCGCAAGAGAAGAATGGGATTCTTTTAACTTGGTATAATCATCCTTGAGTTGGTTGGTTTTCACACTTAGATTTATTCTATTCTGAATAAGTTTATCTCTTTCAATGGTAGTATCTTCAAGTTTAGTTTTCAGTAGGCAGATAGACTGTTCTTGCTCATTCAATGCTTTTTTACAAGTATCAAGTTGTTGCGAGGATATCGCCACTTTATCCAATAAAGCTCGCTTCTCTTGAGATAAAGTTCCATTTTCATCTGATAAGGTTTCCAACTCCAAATTAGATTTATTCAAAGCATATGAGAGACGCGACACTTCATTACTTAATAATTCTTGGTTTTGAACTAAGCAGATGTTTTCTTGAGAAAGATTATTTATTTGATCCATAGAAAATGTATGGAGATTATCTAAACGATTATATTGCTCCATCCAGGCATCTCTTTCCACTCGAGTTTCTTCTACAATAGATTCCAGTTGATATATCTCCATCTTACGTTTCTGGTGCAAAACTTGAGAGGCGAACCAAGTTTCTTCAAAAAAAAAAAAAAAAAAAAAAAAAAAGGGGGGGAGAAGAGATACCTTTTAATTCTTCATTTTTCTTGCGAAGGTTATCGCGATCCAGCAAAGTATTATGAAGATTATTCTTCAAAGTCTTAATTTCTTGTTCTAAGGATACTCGCGATATCGTATCGGAACCAAAATATTTACCCAAAGATTCGAAAACACTAGATCTGGTGGGATCAGCGGAGGCTTTTTTAACATCATTCATGGTATCTGATAAAATTTTAAAAGCTATATCCATCCCTTCCAAATTTTCTTTGCTAAGAGAGATAGATTTTGAGGAAGAAGAAATAGTAGAGGAAGAAGGAAAAGTTGAATCACCCATGGTAATAAGACCGCCAATTGGAGAAACTCGATCAATAGGTGGGGCGAGGTAGAAGTAAAAGTGGGAAGAGGCGTATCCGAAGAATTTCATTCGCGAAAATTCGTGGATTGATTTATCCTGCGATGATATCGTAGGGAATGGTATATTATCTTGCGAAGAGGTCGCTACAGTAGGAGATTTGCCTTGCGAAGATACTGTAGGGAAAGTAGAATGCTTGAATTCCGAAAAGGAAACAGTAGGAGCAGCAGCAGAAGCATCAGGTTTATTATGGCGAAGCCTTTTGGGAGATCTATCATCATTCTTATCATCCTGCGAATAATAAATCAATTGAGAAACAGAGGCAATAAAATTGCTATTAAAGGAGTAAATATTTCTAAAATACCTTACTACTCGCAGTCTCTTTTTTGGAAGCGAGAGACTTGATTGCGAAGAAGATTTTGGTTGCGAACGTTAGGGATGTTAGGGTTCATCACGGTAAACTTAGAACTGGGTTTATTCTTCTTTGAAACAAAAATGGTGAAAGAAACATCAAAAGAAGAATAGAATCAAGATGAAGTAATTTCAATAAGGAAGATCAATCAAGAAAATAGTCAAAATCAATGAAATTAACGAACACGGATGCCATGAAAACGATAATGAAAGATAATAAAAAGAAGACGATGAAGATGAATAGCAGAAATAGTTGCGATGATGAGGAAGATAGAGAAGAAGAGAAAGAATGTTTTTTACATGCAGTTTTCCTTTAAATAGAAGAAAAAAGAGTGACCGGATAACATTAAATATACCGGTAAAAGGAGTAATTTTAGACACGTGTAAACGGTCATCCCAAGATTCAAGGAATTAAAGTGAAATAGATTTTTGTGGGAAATTGAAAATATATTACTTCTTGTTCACTTCGCAAAGATTCGGAACTTCGCAAAAGAATAGAGGCAAGTACGTACTTTTCAAGTCCAGTATTCTTTCACTCGTTCCTTCATCAACAAATGTTAAAGATCAACACAGTAACAAATTTTTCCTTAAAAATTGCTCTCCAAGCAATGTTCAAGGAAAAAGAGGCAAGATGTAGGATCAGAATATCGCAACGCCAATACTTCGCGAGATTAATAAACGACTACATTGCGAAGGCGTCGCATGGAAGTAATATAAATGACGCAATGGATGACGACAGCCAAAACATGAGAAAAGTGTGAAGACTTGGCGAGATTTAGGGGTGTCGCAAGGATAGACAGTTGCACACTCGCGAGGAGTCGCGAGTCATTTCCGAAAATAAAGGACAGCTTAGCTGTCATCCACTATGTAATACCCTATATAAAGGGTTGAGTAAGTCTGTTGTAGGAGAGGTCTTTTTGAATTGTTAAGCAAGTCATTAGGAGAGAGAAAATTAAGAGTGATTGTAATTTCTTTAGCTCTGTTCTACATTTCTTTGTAAATCTTTTAATAAAACAATTAATAAAACACATTATTATTCCTCTTCAAATGGATTGAATAAGCAAATTCGAGTGAGGTGTGTAGTGTAGGATTTCCTGCAACTACAAATCTGTAGCGACAATCAGATACCTTCTTTGCCCTGTACCTGGTAAAAATGGTCCCACAATGTCTAAACCCCACTTTCCAAAAGGCCATACACTTGTTGAAGAAGTTAATGGTGCTCCTGGTGCATGTATTTTCTTTCCGTGCCTTTAACAATCTTCGCAACGCCTTGATATTTGTTTCGCATCTTCATGCATATATGGCCAATAATAGCCTTACATTTTCGCCTTATGTGCCAAAGATCTTCCACCACTGTGATTGCCAGCATACCCACTGTGTAACATCTTTAACACTGCTTCTCCTTCCTTTCGTGTTAGACATCTAAGCGAGGGTCCATTAAAGAATCTTCGGTACAGTACCCCGTCTCTTAATTCATAATTTGTTGCACGACTTTTTAATTTGTGCGCCTCTAATATATTTCTTGGTGTTTCTCCTTTCATCAGATATGCATGAAGTTCTGATCTCCAATCTTCACTATAGGGCTTTTGTGCTCCATTTTCTATGAGCATCACTTCTGTCTCTTGCTCTTCCTCTTTATTGATTGATGGTGATAAAAGTGTCTGTATTTTTATGCATCTCGTAGATGGATCTGTCATCATACTTGATATAAAAGCGAAAGCATCTGCGAGTCTATTATCTCTTCTTGATATATGTCTCCATTTTATTTTTGGTATCTTCGCCGACAATTCTTCAACAAGTTTCTTGTATTTTTTCAAAGATGGTTCATTTGTAGTATATTCTTCTTTTATCTGGCGAATAGCTAATTGGGAATCACTGGTGATTCTCACATTCTCCAACTTCATTTCTATTGCGAATTGCAGAGCATGTATTATAGCTTCATGTTCTGTTTCATTGTTGGTAGATGCAAATTCCAATCCGAAAGAAAAAGCCATTTTATTGCCTTCTGGCGAAATCAGAACGATCCCAACTCCGTTGCCTTCCCCATTTGATGATCCATCTACCAATATTTCCCACCTGTTTGGCTCAGTTAATAAATCCCTTGGATTTCCATGTTCTTCTTCTATATCCATCATTTCTTCCACTGCTTCATCCTCTTCCAAAGGAAATTATGCTAAAAAATCTGCGACAACTTGTGATTTTGGTGAAGATAGTATTTCATATTTGATTTTGCAATGACTTACTTGAGCATTCCATCTCTCAACCCTTCCTGACCTTTTTGAATTTTTCATTATTGACTCAATCGGTACTTTTGTCACTACCTTAACTGTGTGTGCTTGGAAGTATATGCGAAGTTTAAATGTTGCATAAACTAATGCCAAAATTAGTTTTTCAATTTTTGAATAATTCCTCTCCCCGGCATTGAATGTTTTGCTGATGTAATAGACTGGCTTTTCCACTCCTGCGTCTATTCGTAATAATACTGCGCTTAGTGCATGCGAGGTTGTCGCAAGGTAGATTAATAATTCCTCCCCTGGCTCTGCTTTTTGTAAAATTGATATATCCATTAGATGTTCTTTTATTCCTTGTAAAGCCTTTTCACATTCATCTATCCATCTAAATTTCGTTCCCTTTTTAAGTATGTTGAAAAAATGTTTACACTTATCAGATGATCGCGAGATGAATCTTCCTAGCGAAGCTAACAGTCCATTTAACTTTTGCACATCTTTCACCGTTACTGGCGTTGGCATATCGCGAATTGCTTGTACTTTCTCTGGATCGACATGTATTCCTTCTTTTGACACAATGTAGCCTAAAAATTTTCCTGATGCAACCCCAAAGGTACATTTTTATGGATTTACTTTGATGTTGAAATGCCTCATTTGTTCAAAAATTTCCCTCAAGTCCCGTACATGGTCTTTTGCTTCTTTAATTTTTATTAACATGTCATCCACATATACCTCTAGTGTTTTATGTATCCATTTCGCGAACACTTTTTCTACCATCCTTTGGTATGTTGCTCCAGCATTTCGCAGACCAAATGGCATTTTTGTATAACAATATAATCCTCTTGGAGCGAAAAAGGCAGTATGCTCTTGGTCTTCTTCAGCGAGGGGAATTTGATTGTAGCCTTTGTATCCATCAAGAAAGGATATCCTTTCATTTCCTGCCGCTGACTCAACCACTTGCGGAATATCTGGCAAAGGAAAACTATCTTTCGGACAAGCTTTGTTTAGATCGGTAAAATCTATGCAAATTCTTATCCCTTTCTTCTTCTTTGGGACTACGACCATATTTGTTATCCATTCGGGATATTTTGCTTGTCTAATGATTCCTACGTCAAGCATCTTCTGCAATTCTTCTTCTATTTGAGGGTGATATGTTGTTGCAATTTTTCTAATTCTTTGTTTGAATGGTCTTGCATTTTTGTCAATCTCCAACTTATGGCATGCTACAGATGGATCTATTCCAGGCATCTCATCCATATCCCATGCAAAAATGTCTTTGTAATCTCGCAACAAATCAACAGTCCTTCTTTCCTCATCTACCTCCATTTTAGTCCCAATTTTTAACATCTTGGGTTCTTCTTCAGTTCCGACGTTCACTTCCTTTGTCGGCTCTGCCGCGGTGTAGCTAGCCTTCGGTTCTCCCATAGGCGTTGGTCCTTTTACTTCCTTCGTAAGCTCATTCTCTTCTTCCGAGATTTCGCTAGGTATTCCTTTTCCTTCTTCTGCTCTTATCATATAAATTCTAAATTCTTCTTCCCTTTTCGCTGCTTTTGCCATGTTTTTGTGATCTTTTCGCCTCTTCACCTGTTCTTCATAATGTTTTACCTCGATTTGATGATATATCCTTCCTTTATCGGTATCTCCTCTGATTTTGCCAATTCCACTCGGCATAGGAAATTTGACACATTGATGAAATGTCGAGGCTACAGCTTTTATTGCATGTACCCATGGTCTTCCCAACAACATGTTGTATGGCGATTCCATATCCACTACACATAACGTCACTTGTGTTTCAATTTCTCCCAACAGAATTGGTATTTTAATTTCCCCTTTAGGTTTTGTTATAGATTTGCCGAAACCATGGATATGATATGTTGAGGAAGTCAATTCTTCATTTTTGTACCCCAATTCTTTATAAGCATGATAAAACATTATATTCACTAAACTCCCTGTGTCCACCAAAGTTCTATTTGTTGCCCATTCTTCCACTGTTTTTGTTGGTTCTCCTTCTTCCTTGCTTGCGCTTATCGTAATCACTAGTGGAGATGTGTGATTTAAATTCTCTCTTGATATCTCTGTTGTTGTAAATGTAATCTTCTGTTTTTCCCATTCTTTCAAGGGTGACGCCTTCTCGTTGTTACAATTTTCTTTCCTTCAAAATCTCGTTTGTGTATTCTCCTCCGATACTTTCATGAAATTTATTAACCATCGTCTTTGTAATCATATTACATTCCAATTCTCCATTACTCTCCTTGATTCTGGCTTTCTCCATTTTAACCAATTTATCCATCATACTCCTGATTTGAACAATTTTAATGACAATATCCACTCTCTAATCTTCAGTATCCCTGTTTCTAGCGCCAATATGTAGTTGCAGGAAATCCTACACTACACCCCTCACAAGAATCCACACAATCAAACCATTTTAAGATGAACAATTATAATTTTTATTGATTAACTTCTTGAATGTTTACAAGGTAAAATGGAAAAGAGCTAAAGAAATTACAATCACTATCGACTTTCTCTCTCTTAATGACTTGCTCCACACTCGAAAAAGATCTCTCCCTCCAATAGGCCTGTTCGGCTCTTTATATAGGGTATTACATAATGGATAACAGCTAAGTTGTCCTTTATTTTCGGGAACGATTTGCGAAGTGTCGCAAGTGTATAAATGCATAATCTCGCGACACTCCTAGATCTCGCTAGGTCTTCACACCTTTCTCGTGTTCTGGCTGTCGTCATCCATTGCGTCACTTATTTTACTCGTCTGCGACGCCTTCGCTATATAACATTTATGGATTTCGCAGTGGTGTTGGTGTTGCGATATTCTGATCCTACAAGAAGGTTGATAGTGGTCCCAAGTACTATCCACACTACGGGCATAGTACGGATATTGTCCATTTAGATACTCAGTCTGATAATCATTATATTGGTCTTTATAATACTAACTCAACATTTTCTGTGCACATGCAAATGCAGGGTCGACTAAAATTGGTAGGCTCAGGTTACCTACATCAAAATATACATACAGTCAAAGACTGGTCATAGGTACAAGGCTCAGGTTTGTGGTGTTTCGGATGATAACGCCCAGAGGGTTCACCGTACTAAGCCATGAGTTTTCCCAAAATTCGGTGTCTGACGATGCAATTGGTATGTGCACGTATTTTTTTTTAAACAAATAAAAAAAATAAAATATTTACAAAAAATAAAAAGAATCCTAAATTAACTATGTACAAAGAAAATAAAATAAAAATCTACCAAATATCAATATTTACAAGAAAAAAAAAAGGAAAAAAATGGAATATCTTTACTTACCTTTTTGGTTGTCCAGTTTTATTCTCCAATAATTGTCAAATTAAACCTACACACAAAAGCTAAAAAGATACCCAACGTAAAATCAAAGAAAACAAAATAAAATAAATTCTAAACTACCAAAATATTTACAAAAATAAATCTAAAACCTAACCTAAAGGCAAGTCTGCATCGGCGGCGCCAAAAACTGATGCAGTTTTTACAAGTGGTAAGTAAAAGGTTGGATTCTCGGACTTTTAAAGGTTCGGTTTAAGACAAATAAAAGAAAAACTATTAAATTTTGATTTCCGTTACCAAGGAGAGATGAATCTAGGGTTTTGGATTCCACTACTTCTAATTTTTGTAAACTCAATAATGGTTCCTTTGACACAATACTCCTAATTTACTCAAAACAATTTCGAACCCAATCTCATGCTTTGGAAGATATAACGTTACAAGTTCTTTTTTTTATGACTCTCGTCGTTATTTTAAAGACTAATTTTCCTTCGCTTATAAAAGATCGGTAGAAAGTACCCAAAACAATTATTGTGAAGCATGTAAAGAAGAGAAATTTTTTAATAAATTAAAAGCACAAATATGGAGTAAATATGTCAAAGAAATTGAATACTATTAAATATTACCCATCAAAAATAGTTTCTTCCTCCACCCTAGCGCAGGAATTACTCCATTATTACCAAAGAGAAATAAAAACAATGAAATAAAAACTGTACTCTTTCGCTCAGACTCCGGACCTCCCCTTTTTCTTGTATCCACGGCGTATTTATAGCTTTCAAGGGAATTCACTTTCCTTTTCTATTCACCACTACCACATCATCACCGAATGAGAATACGCCACATGTCAAGACAATGAAAAATCCTCCAATAAGAATGTGCCACGCGTCAAATAATATAATTCTCATGCATTTACAATTTTCCTTATTTGGGAATTATTTATTCTGTATTAACTCCAACCATAAAGAATAATATTCTTTCCATACTCTTTATATATTTAATTCCCATCAATTACTCCATGTAGATTTCTTACTTAACACTTTTATTTTCTTCATTAAAAATAAATATCTCCATATATATTTTTAATATCTTGTAAATGATGTCGACATAATGGGCTCCACAGTTTCCACACTCCCATATCCATATAATTGGACAAATGAAATAATTCTCCATCTTCTTCCTTTTGGGCCTAGCCCATTAAATTATAAATCACTTCATTTCCTCCATTTTACGAGCGGAATTTCACATTTTGGTCCATTGATCTTTATTTCCCAAAAACACATATAAATACACAAAATAGCAAAATAAGTACAAATTTGAGCACCGACAATATATAAAATTGAGACAAATTAGACACATAAATGCGTCTATCAGAACTTGGCCTCCTTGAGAGTCTTCATAGTAATGAGATTTGTAGAAGCACCTGTATCTTTGAGAACTCTCCTGAATTCGGAGTCATTAATAGAAGCAGTTACGAACAGTGCTCGGTTATGTCCTTCCTCCGCCATTCGGTCTTCCTCAGTGAAGGTGATGTTGTTGACTGAAGGTTCCGATACCATGGACACTTGTTCAACCACCAGAGATGATGGAACTATTCGCGCGTCAGATGATATTTTGTTGAGTGCAACAAAAGTGTTCGTACGCTGATCTCTGGAGAAATGTAGGAGCTCACATAGATTCTCGATTAAATGTGTGACCTCTTGTTCCACCGGCTTTTCATAAGTGGTGAAGATGTTGGCTCGAGGATGATCATCGGTTGAAGGATTGGCCATCATCGTCGGGATTTCTTGAGCAGGGGCGCTGCTCAAATCTGATGTCAGTCTGACGAGGAAATTCAATATGTTGTTCAGCGTTTCTTTCATTAGGTCCATGTTCCTTGTATGAATCTCCTGTACTCGTGCCAACTCGATCAAAGTCGGGATTCCGTGTCGAGTTCCATTGGATGGAGTGTTAGAAGGAGGGATATTTCCATTCAAAAGATTCTGACTAGAATTCTAAGTGGTTGAGTTAGACCTAAGACCAACCATTTTTTGAAAATGAGATATTGCAACCGAGAGATTAATCTCCTATTGTGGTCGCCAATCTGTGGATGGGGAAAAACAGTTTGCTTGTTTTTTAGAGAAGTGAAGAGTCGAGCGTGCGGACGAGACTCCTCGACCGAGCAAACTGTTGAACCTCACACAGATGCACTGCAAAGGGAGTGCCTAGATTCGAGAGATCGATCTGTAAGACTCTGGCCTAAACCAAGTCAATGGCCGTTCCAGAGTCAATTCGCTCACAACGAGGGAGATGAGTTGATCTGTAGGAGGGAAGCTGAGAATTGTGTGGGATCAATGATGATCAAGGATTGTGGATGTGTGGAAGGTTTCTGCAAATTGATGAACTGTGGAGTTCGAATAAGTTCTGGGCGATTGATGGAATTTCTGAGAGTGATTGCTCGAAAAATCGTTCTTCTCAATCATGGATCCAGAGACTTATTTATATTGTCATAATAGCGAACACATTGATCCCAATAAGTGTGACGGTTTCATGAGTGAAAGAGTGGGAAAGTGGAAGATCGTGGTGAAACCAGTTTCAGGTCGTGCGGAGACTTGGTTAACCGTCCACCCACTACTTTGCTAACTCCTTCAACCGTTGCACGACTTACTCACATTTCTCATTGTGGATGAATCCACGTGTCGTAGGCCGCCAGACCAAAACCCTAATTGATATCCCCCATGTGACGTGATTGATGTCTCACGAATTGTGGAGTCTGCATGACTGACGTGTATTTAATTAGTCAGTTGTTGATTGTTTATACAATGAGTGTAGGTTTTGTTGAATCGAGCATGAGTGATCGAATGCTCAATGGAACATGTTAGGCATTGCTCGAATATTGTAAATTCGAGCAACTGAGCAAGTATTGCTCGACAAATTACTGGATATTGATAGTTGGATCAATATTTGAGCAATTGAGCAAGTATTGCTCAATTTGACGAATTACTGAATATTGATAGTTGGGCAATTGAGCAAGTATCGCTCAATTCGACGAATTACTGAATATTGATAGTTGGATCAATATTCGAGCAACTGAGCAAGTATTGCTCAATTTTACGAATAAATTACTGAACATTGATAGTTGGATCAATATTCGAGCAACTGAGCAAGTATTGCTCAATTCGACGAATTATTTATTGGTGGCGTGACCCAATAAAATATTAATTAAAATATTGGTAGATTACCAAATATTATATAATTAATCCGCGTGTTGTTTTCTGGATCAACATAAATTTATTTAGTGTTTGAACTTGCTCAGCATGATGATTAGTTGAGCGTTTGTTCGAAACCCTAATTTTTGATTAATTGTTCGTTAATTGATGAATTGCTGAAAATAAGTTATGAGTGAGAGAGGGACCAACCACATGGAATGATGGACGACCATGTGGTGCCCAATTGCTCGAGTGAGCATACACCAGGTTGAGTTGACCGGTTGGTGAAAGAATGATGATTAAATGACGGTTTCATCATTTATTGAAATAGTGCTCGTTTGAGCATTAGGTATTAAAACCTAATTTATGGAGAAGTGAGGGACCGGCCAAGAAGGCATGAAACTGTCCCTTGAGGGTGTGGGACCAGCTGATGGTCGATTGAGCAAATCCCAAGTTGCTTGGAAAGAGTTTGGACCCAATATGAGCAATTGTGCAAATTAGGTCAAAATTGTGAAAACATGTGGGACCAGCTCATTGCAAGCCTTAGATTCGCCCTTGGTCGGTCAAGGGAGCATGCCCGTGTCTCAGTCCTGAGAATTTCGGTATTTTCTGATGTGCGTTTGAGCAATATTTTGGATTTTCAGAAGAATTCGATCTTTGACTGAAATTCTCGATTTTGCTCGAACAAGTAGAACCTTGCTCGTTTGATCAAAATTTAGAAAAATATTAAAATAATGATATTTTAATATTTGGTATGAGTAGCCTAGTCGGTCATGTGACCATTTGACTTTTTTGGCTTTTTCATGGTTTTAGCAATATTTGAGAAAATATGAAGAAACCATGGTTTTTGCTGAAACAGGGAAGTTTCATGAGATGAGAGAAATAACAATTTATGAAAGATTAGGGATTGCAAGGTGTGGGACCGGCCACGGCTAGGGAATAGCCGGTCGGCTAAGTTACCCGGTCCCGCGACACCTTTCCCTATTTTATATTATTATTTCTCATGAAACCATGAAAATATTGAGAAACTATGAGTTTTGCTCAAACAAGGAAAGTTGCTAGAATGAAGGAGTTTTCATGAGTTCATGAAAATAACAAAAATAAGGAAAAATAATAGAAGAGGCATGGGACCGGCCACGGCTAGAACATGGCAGGCCGGCCGGCCGGTGGGCCCGACCCATGGGCGCCTCTTTATTATTTTAATGTTATTATTTTCTCTCTCCTGTTTCGTGTAGAACTCCTCATTTTTCCATATTTTCGGATGCTCGTTCGTGCATTTGGGTGTTCGTTCGTGCATCATTGTTGAGTACACTTGCACCATTTTATGGGGATTACTCACTAATAGTCCAGATGCCCAATTGTTGAATATTTATTACTAATTTATGAAATTCAGTGGAGAATGATTCATGAAACTGAGTAATAAAAGTGAGTAGTTATTTATTATTAATCCATAGGATCAGCTGTGGATTCGACCATAAATTCAGAATAATAAAACGAGTATTACCATTCCATGGGATAGTGGATTCAATCATGAAATCGGAGTAATGAGATTATCCATTACCATTCCATGAGAACAGCCGTGGATTCGATCATGAAATCGGAGTAATGAGGTAAAAATATTAGCAAGTTAAAGCGTCATACCCATTCTAAAAGGTGCATAGTCAGGGAACAACGAATGTTGCCGAAGTCCTGAAGGCGTTATTGCTCTCAATCTTATAGAGAACCGCCTGTATCTATACACGGTCTCTCTACATAGTCAGGGAACAATGAGTGTCACCGACGTCCTGAAGGCGTTAATGATCTCAATCTTACGGAGAACCGCCCAATCATTCTTCTATGTAAAGGTGGGTATCTCTATGTAGTCAGGGAACAACAAGTGTCACCGACGTCCTGAAGGCGTTAAGTCCTCAATCATACGGAGAACCTCCTGTTTATGGGTGAAAACTACTCCTGCAGAATTTGGTAATTTGGGGTGTGGATGAGGAATGAATTTAAACCTTAAACAAATGCACTGCGCGGTGAGTGGTTGTAGATTCGAGAGATCAATCTGTGCAAGTCCGGCCTAAACCAAGAAATGGCCGTTCCAGACTTGTTTCGGTCACAAAGTGAAGGAGATGGGGTTGATCTTAGGGAGGGAAGCGAAGAAGGTGTTGAGATTGTGAAGGTGTTGGCTTGCATATGACTTGTAACAGAAAGGTGAGCAGGCTTGTGATCGATGCAAGCAAGCTCTGGGTGTTGGAATACGTTTTGTATTAACACTTGGTTTTCTGTCTCGTCTGGACTTGTGTTGTTGTTTGAAATAGGGCGGAGAACCTATTTATACAAGTCATTGAGCCTTATTCACGTCTCTCGTGGGAAGTGGAGGAAGTGGAGTGATGGAGTAGTGGAGTTGTGCGTCGGTGCCACACGACCAGTCTTGCCCACTTCTCCTGTTCATCTCTAATCGTCCATGACTTCCTAACACGTTCTTGTGATGGCGCGTTGCACGCTACACGCTGTAAACCTCCAGACCAATACCCCAGTATGTATCCCCCAGTTTGTGACATGATTGATGTCTGGAATGTGTGGATCGTGGATCCACGAAAGATAACATGTAATCTTTGAATTGAATAACTGCGTTATTCGTGAAGTCGATACTTGTGAAGTACCGTGTGTATTTTATGCAGGTGTTGCATCATGGTGTGGTAAAGTGATGGGTAATGACGCCTCACTGACCAATTAACTCCTGACCAGGGTTGTATAACCAGGCTGGTGAAGTTGGACGGATGAGATGATCTTTGAGACACTCATCTGCGACCGTTAATGAAATTATGGTTTTGAAGAGGTGCGCAAGCATCACTCTTCAGCTTGGTCGAAACCAAGCATGGGAAGGATTTCGGAGAGGACCGACCGGGCGTGCATGTAGATAGCATGCCGGTGTACAGTCCATGTCTCACTGTCCCATGAAGGTGCGATCTAGGCCACTCAATTTGACCGGCAAAGAGGAGTGGTTGAGATCGATTTTGCAATAGGAAATTGATGCCGCAAAAGGCCGCGCATCATGCTCTTTTCCGGCGCGCGTTCCAAGATGACCTAACTTGGTCGGTCTTGGCCGATTGGTTTGACGTGAAGATGGCAAGCTGGTGTTCATGCCTATACTTGAATATCCCATTAAAATATGATCCGAGCCACCCAAATCGTCCGGCGAAGTTGAGCGGTCAAGATCAATTTGTGGTTTGGGAGGCGTGGCCACGCTAGTTTGGGCGCACGTTTTGGATTAACCAGGCATGATATGCCTTGGCCGAACACATGAGGAGGTAGATGGGCCCACGGTGGTCATGCTGGTATGACCGGACCTGCTTAATATAATCTGTGACCCTCCATTCGTGTCGGAGAAGATGGACGCGCGTGATGGCTTGAAACCCTAATTTTGGCTTTCAAAGCCGTGCGCCATCTCTTGTTTGGGTGACAATTTTGTCACGACCAACCATGGTTGGTTTTGACCGATTGGTCAAGTGTGTAGGCGGGCCCACGGTGATCGTGTTGACATGCTCTGGGCCCTTTGAATCTACATCTACACCCTCCATCTATACCTGCGAAGATGGATGGTTGAGACTGCTTTGCAACACATGTAATATGCCGCAAACCCTAATTTAGGGTTTTCCGTCCATAATGCTTGGTATGGACGGTTTCTTGGCAAGCTAGGCCAATGACCGACCATGCGGGGTCGGTCGTGGGTATTCCATACCTTCTTGGGGGTGATGGAATTGATCTGGGGTCATCCAATCATGCTTATGGAGTTGGATAACTGCGATCAGATCATATCCGGCCGACGGTCAGTCCGGATGCTCAATCGGCTAGTATAACACACCGAGAGGGCTCAATCGGGCTAGTATAACACACCGAGAGTCAGCCTGTACGGGTATTTCGTACATGGTTTCATTATAGTGCTTGAGGTTCGTGTTACTCTGTAAGAGTAACACTCAGTCGTCATGCCACACTGATAATGAGTACTGGAAATACAAGGCTGATATGAAATTCACAGGATGGGATTGTTGCCACATGCTCCAACCTGGAGGAATTTCATGTATTCACAGAATGGGATTGTTGCCACATGCTCCATTCTTGGTGAATTAAGTGAGGGAGTATCCAACACTTATAAATGGCTTTATCTTTTACAAGATGTCAGCGCATAATTTTTTCCGGTTTTTACAATTTTAACCTCAAATGAAAACCCACCATCAACATAGTTAAAGATAAAACTTTATGAGACAAAGTTAGATGTTACCGGGAGAGACGGGTCATCCTTGTCCTTGGAGTATGTCACGTTCAAAAGGCATCTAGGAGAGCATTCCCTAGTATGATATCGGTCTTTCTCGCTTCGGTCGACCTTGCTATGTCCTTGGTCGGGGCCCACTCGGTGCTTGCTCCGTTTGAATGTCGGTCTTGCCAGATCGACCTTGTTATGCCCTGATTAGGTCGAGGGGCTATTGCCCCCGCTTCGCTCGATCGTGGGGTTGTGCCTAATCGACGGACCTGCTGCGCTGCTTCGTTTGTGGGGCTCTGCGCTTTGTTTGATCGAACGTGGGCTTGAATTTCGTGAACATGATTCCCATGACATAAGAGAACCGTGTTTTGCAAATAAATATGGTCCCGCCATATATGCTTGATTGAACGTGGGTCCCATATCGTGTATGCCTGAATGAATGTCACCTTTATACCGACCTCGTGCCCTTGACCAACACCGGTCTTGAAACTTAAGCAATACCGAGACTTGTGACTTGATCAATACCGGACTTGAAGCTTGAGCAATACCGGACTTGAAGCTTGAGCAAGATCTGGGACTTGAAGCTTGAGTGACCGGACTTGTGACTTGATCAATACCGGACTTGAAGCTTGACCAATACCAGACTTGAAACTTGAGTGATCCGGTCTCGTCACTTGATCAATAGGACTTGAAGCTTGAGCAATACCGGACTTGTGACTCGATCAACACCGGACTTGAAACTTGAGTGATACATGTGACTTGATCAATACCGGTCTTGAGACTTGATCAACACCGGACTTGTGACTTGATCAACTTAGGTGTTTTGACCCAATACCAGCCTTGTGTACTCCAAAGTGAATGTGTGTTCTGTCGTGTGTGACTACACATCTCACGCGTTTTTATACAAGTACTGCTCCTGTCTTTTATTGTAGAAAAAAGAACTCATGTTGAGATGTCTTCTGGGGATAATGTTGGTGCCAAGTCAGGAGGTGTTGAAAGCTTCAAAGATATGCCGAACATTGATGATGAGTTGTTCATCGCGCCCTTGAAAATATCCGTACCACAGGATAACCCTCCTCCTATCGACTTCAGGGTTTTTCATGCTCCGCTGGGTCCTCATGAAGGATGGATGAGACGTATGTTGAGCAATGAGTATATCAAAGATAACTTGACCAGAGCGCAGATTATTGATGTAGCTTGAGTGTTGAAACGACTCGAGAGGATGTTAAAGTGGCTTCTGGTGCGAACATTGAGGTGGATCCTTGAGAGAGTGTTGAAGCAGAATTCTGAAGCGAACGTGGGTCTCGGAGAGAGCGTTGAGGCGGCTCTTGAATAGACCATTGAAGCGGCACGCTAGAGGGAGCGTTGAAGTGTTTCCCTCTTCGGTTCGATTTACCCTTGCGAATTCCATGCTTCTTGGTGACCATCTCTCTCATGTTGAAGAATTCCTTGGCGACGGTGAAGGAACTTCATGCGCGAGCCTCGGTCCCCAAGCGTGGTTTACATGGTTTGTTCGTAGTGGTTGTTGTCGAGCCCAGGATATGGAATATCTTGGACATTGTTTCATCATTGTGGCGAGTCGTACATGTGGTACCGGAGTTGGAGTTGACGGACGCGCGGGATGTTGTATCTCGGTGGTTTTCCTCTTGCTTCTTGAGGAACCGCTTACAAAAGGTGAAGGTTGTATCGCTTTGTTGGTGAGATATATGCCCCTACAAACATTATGAGGCTCTTCATTACACGGCAGAGCTGTTTCTTTCTATCGGGGCATATGTTGTCATAGATGAGCGTTTAACGGCTCAAAGGATGACCAAAAGCGGATTCTCCAACATAGCATGATAGACATGTACCACTTGTCGATAAAGTGACTCGCCAGGATCTTGCTCGATATGACGCGTGGACATCGTTATCTTCTTGAGGCTACTCCCTTGAGGTATCGGCTTTGCATCATGCTCGTACATCCTCATTCGGTTGTAGCCGCTACATCCATCCATGGAGGAGAACATGCCGTGTCCTTTGGTTGAATCTACTAACATGTCGATGTTAGGTTAAGGAGGATCGTTTTGGAGCGGCACTGTTTAAGTCTACGAAATCTATGCGACCACGATCGAACTACATTTGTTTAACCGACTTGGATCCAGGTATGACATGTAGATGATGGGTGACCAATTTTCATCTAAATCCGGCATTTCTTCATATCTCCAAGCGAATATGTCTTGGTACTCTTTGAGAAGTTCCACGAGCTTCGTGCGTTTATCCCTACTCAAGGTTGAGTGATGGAGATAGGCCTAGGAGATTCCCCAACGATTTCAATCTCATCGGTTGTGGAGTTGGTGCCATCTTGCAGCTGTTGTGGAGCATCTAGCACTTGTTCTTGTGGTTCGTTCTTTGTTGTAGCATTCCATTGGGTGGAGAGACTGGGTAGTAGTCTCCCCTGCTAATTGATAATGGCGGTGTCGGTATACTCGTTTTCCCTTTCCGGAGTCACGACTCGCCACAAAAGTGCGTTCCCTTTTCGTGTGAACGTGGGTCGTGGCTTCACGGGATGGAGAAGAATGCTTCATCGGCAAAGATGCATCGTGGGTTTTAGCTCTCAATGATGCAAGCCGGTCTTCTTACGAATTGACGCCCACGTGGGGAGTGGGATGCAACGAACTTGTCGATTCTTTCGGCGGAGCTCCTCCGTATGTGCTTTGGTTTGGTTTCCCTCGAAGTCCGTCATTGTGGTAGGCTTCCGCACGACCTTGCACGGGAGAACCTTGGATGTCCCGAGAGTCTTGAGAGTAATCACATTCGAAGACGCTCCTGTGTCGATAAGGGCCGTCTTGAACTCTGAATCCTTGATGCGTGCGGTGAAATATAGGGCACGGTTGTGAACTTCCTCTGGTTGATTGCAGCAAAATGTCTCCGTGCGCTGATTCTTCGAGAGGTGTGAAAGTTCGCATAAACTTTCCGATGAGAAAACGCTTCCCGATCCACCGGCCTCTGGTTCATAGTGAAACTATTGACTTGACTTGAGGAGGATCGTTGTGAGGATCGGTCCCAGGTGTAGGAGTCTCCATGACGGGACCGCTCATATCGATGTCGCTTCTTTGATCGGGTCCATGGAGGTCCGCGCCGCCTAAAGTACCATCTCGGTGCGTTGAATGCGTTCCTTTTTGCTCCGGGGGCTGTCACGGCTCTTGTGGAAATCAATCAGTTAATGTCTTAAGAAAAGTGAGTACCTCTTTCTGAGTTGCGGCCATATACGTTTGAGTGTTAGCAAGAACTTCCTGCTTCTCCATCAAGTCTGCAATGGTAATGGGGGATGGTTCTCCTCTCGTCCCTCCGGCTCCTCATCCTGATGAAGGAGTGGAAGTTGTTGCTCTGGTGACTACCAGAGGTGTTGCACTTGATGAGATGCCAGGATTTGTGGCTGCTCTGGTGATGGTGATGGGAGGTGTTGTAATATCACTTGCTTTGAGTGATCGAGTTGAACGTTCCCATCCTCTGTACTCACGTGTCCCTTGATTGATCTCTCCTTCCTCAAGCATTTCTTCTCTTAGTTGAAAGGTCGATGCGGATTGAGCAGTCTTAGGGCTTTGACAAGGGTCTTGAGATATAAATCTTCCAGCGAGGATCCGTAAGCTACGGGCTCCATTTCTTTATCCGGTAGACGTTGTGGTACCCCGGACAAGTCTTTTCCTCTCGTGGGGTTGCCTCGAGTCTTCGTCGGGCTGGACCATGTTGTTCGTCTTTCCCGAGTCTCCACGGTTGCGCGCTCTTTTTGACTCTCCACCGATAAAGGTGTGACTCGACTAAGGATTGACATTTCTTGCCTTTGCTTGAGTAGATGCATGCCGAACCTTCTTGTAATTGTCTTGCTATATCATTCAAAAGGCGGAATGTCTCGCTCTGGTCTTCTAGTGATCTGGCTTGATTTGCCAAGACATCCTCAAAGCATTCTAGCTACACTTCCCATGATATCCGAACCACCCGTGGTTTCCAGGATACATTGCGAGATGGAAACGAAAATTGAGAATTCAATTTTGTGCAACCGAGAGATCAACCTCCCACTGTGGTCGCCAATTGTTTATGGGTGAAAACTACTCCTGCAGAATTTGGTAATTTGGGGTGTGGATGAGGAATGAATTTAAACCTTAAACAAATGCACTGCGCGGTGAGTGCTTGTAGATTCGAGAGATCAACTGTGCAAGTCCGGGCTAAACCAAGAAATGGCCGTTCCAGGACTTGTTTTCGGTCACAAAGTGAAGGAGATGGGGTTGATCTTAGGGAGGGAAGCGAAGAAGGTGTTGAGATTGTGAAGGTGTTGGCTTGCATATGACTTGTAACAGAAAGGTGAGCAGGCTTGTGATCGATGCAAGCAAGCTCTGGGTGTTGGAATACGTTTTGTATTAACACTTGGTTTTCTGTCTCGTCTGGACTTGTGTTGTTGTTTGAAATAGGGCGGAGAACCTATTTATACAAGTCGTTGAGCCTTATTCACGTCTCTCGTGGGAAGTGGAGGAAGTGGAGTGATGGAGTAGTGGATTTGTGCGTCGGTGCCACACGACCAGTCTTGCCCACTTCTCCTGATCATCTCTAACCGTCCATGACTTCCTAACACGTTCTTGTGATGGCGCGTTGCACGCCGCACTGTTTGTAAACCGCTGGACCAATACCCAAGTATGTATCCCCCGATTTGTGACATGATTGATGTACGGAATGTGTGGATCGTGGATCCACGAAAGATAGCATGTAATCTTTGAATTGAATAACTGCGTTATTCGGGGAAGTCGATACTTGTGAAGTACCGTGTGTATTTTATGCGAGTCTTTGCATCATGGTGTGGTAAAGTGATGGGTAATGACGCCTCTTGACCAATTAACTCGACCAGGGTTGTATAACCAGCTGGTGAAGTTGGACGGATGAGATGATCTTTGAGACACTCATCTGCGGCCAGTTAATGAAATTAGGGTTTTGAAGAGGTGCAAGCATCACTCTTGACTTGGTCGAAACCAAGCATGGGAAGGATTTCGGAGGGACCGACCGGGCGTGCATGTAGATAGCATGCCGGTATACAGTCCATGTCTCACTGTCCCATGAAGGTGCGATCTAGGCCACTCAATTTGACCAAGCAAGAGGAGTGGTTGAGATCGATTTTGCAATAAGAAATTGATGCCGCAAAAGGCCGCGCATCATGCTCTTTTCGGCGCGCGTTCCAAGACGACCTAACTTGGTCGGTCTTGGCCGATTGGTTTGACGTAAAGATGACAAGATGGTGTTCATGCCTATACCTGAATATCCCATTATAATATGATCCGAGCCACCCAAATCGTTCGGCGAAGTTGAGCGGTCAAGATCAATTTGTGGTTTGGGAGGCGTGGCCACGCTAGTTTGGGCGCACGTTTTGGATTAACCAGGCATGATATGCCTTGGCCGAACACATGAGGAGGTAGATGGGCCCACGGTGGTCATCTTTGGTATGACCGGACTCCGCTTAATCTAATCTGTGACCCTCCATTCGTGGGAGGAGAAGATGGACGCGCGTGATGGCTTGAAACCCTAATTTTGGCTTTCAAAGCCGTGCGCCATCTCTTGTTTGGGTGACAATTTTGTCACGACCAACCATGGTTGTTTTTTGACCGATTGGTCAAGTGTGTAGGCGGGCCCACGGTGATCGTGTTGACATGCTCGGGCCCTTTGAATCTACATCTACACCCTCCATCTATACCTGCGAAGATGGATGGTTGAGACTGCTTTTGCAACACATGTAATATGCCGTAAACCCTAATTTAGGGTTTTAGTCCATAACGCTTGGTATGGACGGTTTCTTGGCAAGCTAGGCCAATGACCGACCATGCGGGGTCGGTCGTGGGTATTCCATACCTGCTTGGGGGTGATGGAATTGATCTGGGGTCATCCAATCATGCTTATGGAGTTGGATGACTGCGATCAGATCATATCCGGACTGATACGGTCGGTCAGGATGCTCAGGATGCAATCGGGCTAGTATAACACACCGAGAAGGGCTCAATCGGGCTAGTATAACACACCGAGAGTCGGCTGACGGGTATTTCAGTACATGGTTTCATTATAGTGCTTGGAGGTTCGTGTTACTCTGTAAGAGTAACACTCAGTCGTCATGCCACACTGATAATGAGTACTTGAAATACAAGGCTGATATGAAATTCACAGGATGGGATTGTTGCCACATGCTCCAACCTGGAGGAATTTCATGTATTCTCAGAATGGGATTGTTGCCACATGCTCCATTCTTGGTGAATTAAGTGAGGGAGTATCCAACACTTATAAATGGCTTTATCTTTTACAAGATGTCAGCGCATAATTTTTTCCGGTTTTTACAATTTTAACCTCAAATGAAAACCCACCATCAACACCTCCCAATTATGTTATTTTACATAGAGGCCATGATGAAATGCGAGGTATCGAACACTCAGCTAGTGGAGGCCTTTCGAGAAACATATTCATGGCTCATAAAATATGAATCGTCACATGCCTGAAGTCGTGTCAGAAACATGCATTATCATGATTTTACGATTTTGACCTTTGTTGAAAATCCACCATCTACATTAAGTCCCCTGCTTAGTGAGGGACAGTCATGTTTCGCAGTAAGCATTAAATGGTGATTTTCAGTCGCCAAGATCAGTGGTTGAACTTGGTTGTACAAAGGTATTTTCAGAATCCTCGATTTGCTCCAACGATGTCATATACGAGCAAATGTTCGAGTGAGGACCCTGATAGTATGATAGAGTGTCATCCCGTGAGCATGGAGAGATGATGCACTGCTGATTTGGACGCCCAGAGGCTTAGTTCTGGTCGGTTTTAGGATTTATGGGCCCGAGCCCCAAAAAGGAAACCCATGTTTTATTAGGTTTTGGAAATAAATTTGTTATAAAAGGGAAGAAACCCTTAAAAAATTTAATTTTTTTTTATTGACCGACCAAGCACCTCCCCATCTTCACGAGAGTAGCAGCAGGAGAAGGAGATTTTCCGCCGGATTCAGCCGTCGCCGACCGTCACCGACCACCGGCCGGCGCCGACCATGTAAGTCTGATTTTTTATTTTTTTTGTTGTGAGTTCATGAGTTTTCCATGAGTTGTTTAAAACAAAATTTTATGTATGCATGCATGTGTAGGTTTCATGAAGAATTTTTTATTTTATTTTTAGAAAATATATGCCCGTTCGTTCGTTAGTTTAAGAAACGAGCAATAATCCCTAATATGAAAGAGATACATATATTATTGAATAGAAATGGTCTAGTCGCAGTAGAGAAAATTTTGTTTATGAGGTTTCATGGAAATCCAAATTTGTTTTTGAAGCATGAACTTTCACATAAATACCTTTAGGTTCGTACGTAGTTCGTAGTTAAAGTAATAAACAGTAATCCTAATATATTTTTGAAATAGACCTGTACTTCATGATAAAATTTTGCACATGAACTTTCAAAATTTTATTTGGAAATATGTGGACTTTTACAAAAAATAGAAAAGACCCTCGTTTCATTGGCGAATGCTCGTTTGAGCAAAAGTAAGTTTTTTTTTTTATTTTATTAACCCACGTAAAAAGGGGAATTTATTTTATTTTATTTTTTTAAAAAACGTACGTGAATTTTTTTTTTTTTTTTTGATAAAAAACCAAATAGCAATTTAAGTAATTGTTAGAGATAAACAACTGTACTTTATGATTTTATGATGTGTGTAAGCGGCATAAAATCATGAAACGTTCACATAAAGAGTTTATGTGAATTGTTCATAGTTTCGTGAAAAGTCAGTGTCGACTCTTAAATGATGAGTTTTGCTCGGCTTTGCAGGTTTGAAAGAACGAGCAAATTTTCGGAGTTTTACGTTGTTATCACTAAGTTCGTGAAACCGTAAATAGGTAAGAGTTGAGGATTACCATTTTTGTTATGAATTCGATATTAGCATATCTGTAATTGTGTGCTTCTGGTTCCAGATAATGGTGACTTCCAGCAGTAGTGATTATGATTATGAGTATTCCTCTAGCTCTTCTGACGAGGATTCCAAGGTTCCAGAGATGAAGATTTTTGCAGCAGAATCTCGTGCCAAGATGGATCAATCATTGAAGAAGGCTAAGGAATCCATAAACGACATGTCTCTTGATCAGCTGAAGACTGCCCGCGATAGATTCTCGAAGAGGAAAGTTACATCCAAATTTCCCGGTGCATCCAAATTTTGTTCATCAATTCATACATTGCATGCACTTCCATCCATACCTCTATCCACATTTCCAAATTCCAGCTCCAATACCTTCATATGTGTCACTTTGTTCACTTTTATCTTCATGTCTGCAACACCATTCTTCTCAGCTTGTCTTAAACACATCCCAGGCTTCCTCCCTATATTCTACAACACCACCAGCAAACCCAATTACATCCCCATTTCATCTGCAGCTCATTCTCTTAATTCATACACACATACATTCAAAATCACCAACCCCATAACAAACTGCAGCTTCACTGGTAACTACTCCATCCACCTGAGATACAACTTATAATTCATAAACTCCATGTAACCTCAACACAACCAGCAACATCATTAGTAGTTCAACTTCACATCCTCTCTATTACAGAATTCTAATTCCTTGAACTCTGTAATTAAGCTTTACATCTAATCATACCCAAATCACCAATTCTTCTTCTTTCCAGTACCATTCAATTGATCCCCAATTATAAACTCCAACCCTAATTTACAAAATCCTTAATTCTCAATTTGAACAGCTCAGAACCAAAATTAAACCCTACATCAATAACTCAAATCCAACACTACTGCTCAATTCATCAGCTTCATCTGAACTACCTGAGTCAGGAACCCTAGCTAATCACCTTCAATTCATCTCTACCTTAATCCGAAACTCAAATTCCTAAAGGACCCAAAATTAAACCTGATACAACTCTTTCTACCCTATTTAACAACAAGCCCATGAAATAAAACACCAACACAAGCTCAATTCATAAAGGAAATCAATCAAAACAGAAACCCTAAACTCAATCTCTGATTTACCTTTCCGTTGAGTTTGAGATCGATTCATCAACAGGAAATCCTCAGAACTTCCATTAAGCCTCAATCAACTAAACCCAATCTCCAATCAAGTCTACATCAATTAACAGCAGCCCTAACTTCGATTTACAGAAGCAACTCTATCATCTCCTTCCCGTTCTCAAACAACCACAGCACCATCACCCTCGTCTCCAACTAAACAATCTAACAAGCTTCCTAAGAACAACTCGCAAGATTTAACTCAATTTTTTTGAATTGAATTCGACAGAGGAAGAACAGAAGAAGAAGGAGATAAGAAGAACGAAGAGAGAAGAAGAAAAGAGAAAATGAATTTCTCTTCGACACGTTTGGGAGGTGATAAGGCCAACAAAAATGATTAAGGCACCCATGAAAAGCATAAGGGCAGCCAGGCGGTTTAGATGCAAAAATGATTATTTTACCATTCTCACTAATCTGATAATAACTTATTCGTCCGGTATCCGATTGACGCGTTCGAGTAGTCTATCTCGCATAACTTTTCGAGGCCTATCTAGTGATACTAATTTTGTAACTAGATCGTCGTTAGATTAATTTCTATTAATTAACGTTCGTCTCTAATTAATCGGGTCAATAACGGCTTAGTCATCTCATGACTGGTCTAATAGCGTTGACGAGCTACATTCTCCCCACCTTATATCATTTTCGTCCTCGAAAGTCGATCCACCATATAGTCTTCAAAAACTCCCCACCTTATAGAGAATTATTATCTCTCAACCAAATGCAAGTATTGCTCATACTTACAAACGCACGAAAGAAAACAACTCATTTTAAAATGAGTTCAAAACCACAAGAAATGAAACACAACCCTATATGGCTTTCTACAACTAGAATCTATAATTTGTAGCTCTAAGTTAAATAGACTAATTTCTATTTCATAATATGATTGTCTCTAAGCTCATTATGGTGAATTTGATTCTAACATATAAGTATGTCTAAGTTCTCTGCGCTAAAATTATAGTCTAGTATTTAATAATTTTCTTAATTTAGTGTAGTGTATCCATATAACTAATTCCAAATTTGATTTCACGTAAATCTCTAATCTCTGATATTTTAACTTTACTGTTATACAATATATAATTTTTCATATATTAACTACGCTAAATTTTCTATTAACATAACTATTGAAATATTATTATCGGTAGTGTTACTATTTTCTTACTATCTTGATTATTATCGTTATTGATTTGTTGAATAGTCCAGTTCGTACGCTAAGTCTTAATTTTCTAAATATAACTCTACATTCAAGTAAAGATCAACATAATTGATTTTATTTATTCATATTGAGTCTGTATACTATAAGTCTTGTCAAATAATAGCGTTGGTAACTTAATATTATTTTAATTTGAGTCCGCATAAAATTATAATGTGTTCTAATAGTCTTTAGATTTTTCTATTAATATAAAGTATCCTATCATTATACGAATTTATTTTCTTTCAAGTCTATTTGTGTACTAAACATCCAAATAGTATTATAACTACTTCATGTGTATTTGTTTAATTTTTTAATGATCTACTAAATCAGTTATTGCACTAAAGATAATTTAAATATAAGATACTAAGACATTTAGTCTTTTTATTTTATGCAAGATAATCGCACGTTATCAAGTCTTATCCTAATAAGTCGTATATTATTTATCTGGTTTCAAAACATAAGAATTTATTCCTAATTTTATTTAATTTACAGAATCTGACTGTAGGTAATTACTAATAATTCTGCGTAGCTACTTGATCTTAATTATTACTTTAATCATCAAAAATTTACTAATGAGATTTTAATTAGATAAAGTTCATTACAATACTATTTGATAAGGTTAATATTACTTTTGTTATGATTATTAGTGATCCTATTGTCATTTATTATTATTAACACTAAAGGTGTAACTATTGTCTTAACTACTCTTACAACTTAACTTCATATCTACTTTAATTAATAGATTACTGGTTCTAATTACGAGAAAAGATACTCTATTAGTTTCTAAGTAAAGTTTGGGATCTATTAGTTTACTATTAGAAGCGAGTCCTCCTAATATGAATAGTAATCCATGCTTGTAGTTGGCCTGTCCAAGTTAGCAAGACCCAACGATGGTTTCCTACGAACAAAGACAACACAAACACACTAGAATTTCAAACCTCACTATGATCTCCAGTGCTAGATTATCTAAGTATCATTCAATTGAGACGAACTAATTTCTAGTTATCTATTGAAATTTTTAACTTATACCACAATTGGTTTCAGCCTACAATTTTTACTTCATAGATATATACACGCAATACAAAAAGCAAATAATCAACATATTGAACAAATTAATCAATCAATTCAAAAATTATTTGAGTTCTTGATTGCTTTTAGTGATTAAGATTTATCTCACAAACCCAACCCAGTTCTAAACTAATCTAGTTCACTATCTGTCATTGGATAATCTTATTGTCTCTCATGTAAGATCTAATAGTGAGTTCTGATACCAACAGTGTAGTGCCCCCTAAGCTAGCAGCTGACTAATGGAAAGAATCACTTTTGAAAATAAGTAAATACTCCCAAAACACAGATATCAGTTGTTTCTAAAGATCCAATCCTATCCCAAAATATAAAAGAAAGCTAGTTTGTATTACACACAAATAATACATGCATACACTATCATATAGTAACAAAGATATGCATGGTTTTCACAAAAGATAGATTTGTAAAACTATAATGAATACAAGAGAGTTCGTTATCGATTCCCACCTCTTTTGATGACAAGCCTCGCATACCTTGAGATCCATAATCCACTGGTACACTCTTTAGATCGATCGTTGTTAATAAATATTAATTGTTAATCATACAAGCACTCTAAAGGTTAGCCAAAAGGCTCACACAAGGCTCATAACATAATCTCATACAATTCTCTAGTTATAGGCTAAGTGAACTATCTAATGGTTCTAAGCCCATTTATGTTTCTACACCTTTTCACTATCCATCTTTAGCACATCTAAAGGATTACTAATTTAATTAGGTTGAATCTATAGTCCATTTGATAAGTCTAATGAGTATTTGCAACTTTGTAGAAGGAACCAAAGGCTAATTCGGACCATAAGGGTCCAAAATATCAATTTAGGAAATTAAGGTCCATTCTGATCAACTAACTGTAGGAGCAGAATATCGCGACATCAGTATTTTAAGAGAGTAATAAACAACTACGTTGCGAAGGCGTCGCAGGGAAGTGATTTAAATGACGCATTAGATGACGAAAGCCAGAACGTGAGAAAAGTGTGAAGACTTGGCGAAATTTAGGAGTGTCGCAAGGAAAAATGTTTATAACACTCGCGACACTTCGCGAGTTATTCCCGAAAATAAAGGACAGCTTAGCTGTCATCCACTGTGTATTACCCTAAGAGATTAACTATAAAATGAGGCACTAACGATCTAATACATCTATTTAAACATTAAAAAAAAGGTCTAAACAAAGTTTTAACCGAATCTAAACCATCTCTGAAATAAATACAAGAACTTCTCTGAAGTGATGCATATTTAATAATGAGTTGGTTTACAAATAGAATATAAACACAAAAATAAACATAGCGGAAGCTAACCAACTAACGAAACCAACTCCTCGAAGCTTCTATCACCACGTACGCATCTTGATCTGCTTCTGAAATTGAAAGTGGGAATGGGTGAGCACATCATACCTAAAAGGGGTGCCCAGCAGAAATAACAACTAACTTTCAAGTATTCACTAAAATGATTTAAAGACAATGCAGGTTTTACTGAAAACCGATAAAACGCGGAAAAACAGATAAAGCATATTATAATACTAGTAATAATGAAAATATAAAGTTCTACCAACCAATAAACCGGCACACATTCACAACATAAATAGTAGTCGAGCGACGTCTTCCTTCGGAGTAGCAAGGCATGACCTTTGCGGAAGCTTCAATGATCATTAAAGTACCGTGAGGTTTTCCGGCCTCGAAGTCATAAAACGATATGTACCTTACCAGTACCTCATTTTTACGCGCACTCTACATACTAAGTCATTCTTTCTAAACACCAGAACATAGTATAATATCTTTTGAAAGTATTTTGAAGCATCTAACCATGAGGTGGAAGAAAATGTGTAGTGATATGGCTAGTCGTGTGGATGAGAGATATCTCATTCTATGATTCATTAACGCTATGTTCGCAACCAATCTGCTATACATTCAAATTTTCAGAATCAAGAATACGATCACAATGACTGAGTTGCGAGAATTTCAAGAGGAGTATATTGCTCTTGAGGAAAAGCAAAATGAGATGGAATCATACCCAGTTGCGAACACAAGTTCAAAAGCAGCGAATGCAAGCTTGTTACCTAAGTTGATAAATACAGTGGCGAGCACTTCGCAAGGACAATAAGAGAGGATAATGGGAGATAGTCAGCAGAAACTAGTAGCTATGGGAAGTCGTGATCAAGAAGAATTCGAGAGAGAAAGGAACTTCTATAACCGTGGTGGAAATAACAAAATTCAAAGACTTGATCAGCCACAAGAATTTTATGGAGGTCAAATATAAAACTATCATAGAGGACAGGGAAGTCACAAGGTAATATGGGAAGCAATCAAGATGCCACCTCTGAATTCTAGTGTGGAGAAAATATGGGAAGCTATAATCTTGAATAAAAACATACCCGCACCGTGGAACATGGGGAGTGAACCACCTCCAAGCCACAGAAGTCATGAATTTTGTTTTTATCATCATTTCCACGGACATTCAACAAATGACTGCAGAAATATAAAGAGAATCATCCTCAGAATGATAGATCGAGGGAAACTAAATCATTTTCTAAAAGACCAACCTCAGTCTATAAAGGGTTGAGTTAGTCTGTTGTGGGGGGGATTCTTTTTGAATTATTAAGCAAGTCATTAGGAGAGAGAAAATTAAGAGTGATTGTAATTTCTTTAGCTCTGTTCTACATTTCTTTGTAAACCTTTCAAGAAAACAATTAATAAAATATATTGTTACTCATCTTCAAATGGATTAATTAAACAAGTGTAGTGTGGGATTTCCTGCAACTACATATGCGCTAGAAACAGGAATGAGTAGAAGATCAACCTTGTGAATTGGAAGAATCAGGTGTAACAAGAAAGAAATCTCGAATAATTTTTAACAAGTTACTAAAATTGAGAAATGGCTAGAAGAAAGAATGCATCAGAACAACCAACGATCGTAAGGAGAAGTGGAAGATTAGTTGGAGAAAGGAGAAATGAAGTAGGTGAACCATCAAGGATAAATGCAAGAAATGGAGAAGAATGTCGAATTCAACCACCAATTCAACCATCAATTCAACCACCAATTCAACCACCAATTCAACCATCAATTCAACCACCAACTCAACCACCAATTCAACCAAAGACTAAACGAGTAATCGATTATGATAGAGTGAGCGTGCATACATGGAGATCAGATTCTATGGAAGAAAGAGAAGAAGTGCAACAATTGATGAATAGTGGACAAGAAGAGAGAAATCGACAAGAGATGGGAGAAACAATTCGTGGAAATGAAGAAATTGCAGCATTAGAAGCGTTGAGACAGACAATACATGAAGAAAGGCGGTTAGAAGCAGAAGAACGCGCAAATTTAACAAGGCAAAACCACGAATTAAGGATGGAAAATAGGAGGCTGCAAAATAGAAGATCAAGAAGTAATAACAGATCGAGATCAGGATCGATTAGAGAAAACGTGAGAAGAACATTACCTGCAGAAAACGTTAATGAAGAAAATTTGGAAAGAGATTTAAATTTTGGTGAAGGAGGTCGCGAAGAGAGAGAATTAGTAGAGAATCGTTATATTTTGGTGAATGATCAAAATGATGGAAATCAAGAAGATAGGCAGCCTCAAGGACAGAATAACCCAGTTAATGAAGAAAATCAGGAAGAAGGAAGGAGAATACTACATGGGAGAGAAACACAAAGGAAACAAAAGGAAATTGAAGATGACATTGAAAAGCATTATACTGAACAAGCGTGTTTAGCTCGCGAGAGAGAAAGATTGAGAGCAGAAATGGAAAATCGGGAATTGGAAGAGGCGATTCGGCATAATAATCATGACAATCGAGAAAGAAGGCGCGAGCGAAATCGCAACAATGGAGATATCAACGAAGAATATGAAAGAATACAAAAAAGAATTGATAGACAGCCAAGAAGAGAAAATGACAGATATAATGGTGTGAGAATTTGTGAAGGAGATGAGGGGGAAACTCGCAGAAAAAGAAGAGAAGAGAGCAATGAGCCAGAAAATATAAGTAGACACGAACGAAGAAGGAGGGAAGCAGAATTAAAGAGACCGATAAATTCAAATTCTGAGGCAAATGAACAAATTCTGCGAGAATTGGTAGAGATGAGAGGAATATTGAACAACAGAAGAGAAGGAGGAAGAAGACAGTTAGATGAAGCTATCGCAGAGGCTGCGAAAAATCCTTTTACATTAGAAGTTCAGCTAGGAGGAATACCCCCAAAGTGCAACTTACCAAAGATTAACTAGCATTTTTGATGGGTCAACTTGTGCAGTACAACACATCAAGGCTTACGTGAGATGTATGCTACAGTGGGAAAACCATGATGCTATATTATGCAAATACTTTGCGTCAAGTTTAACGGGAGAAGCGTTGAAATGGTTTGAGGGTCTACCAAAGAATACAATCACGTCATTCAATCATTTACAAGCTATATTTTTAGGGGCGTATATAAGCAACAACTCTTCACGACCTGGCATCGAAGATGTATTTGGGCTAAAACAAAGAGTTGGCGAGAGCTTGAGACATCTGACAGTAAGATAGAAGACAATGTGCAGCGAAATGGCTGGACGGGTGGATGAAAGATACCTCATACTATCATTCATAAATGCTATGTTCGCAACCAACCTATTATATGTTCAAGTTTTCAGAGTCAAGAATACAATCACGATGACAAAAATTGAGAGAAGCGCAAGAGGAATATATTGCTTTGGAAGAAAGACAAAATGAAGTGGAATCGTACCCGTCGCGAATACAAGTTCAAGTCTTTGCGAATGCAAGTTTGTTACCCAGATTAATACAAACAGTGGCGAGTACCTCGCAAGGGCAACAAGAAAAAGTGGTAGATGATGGACAGCCAAAATTAGTAGCGATGGGAAGCCGAGATCAAGAAGAGTTTGAAAGAGAAACAAATTACTACAACCGTGGCGGCAATAACAAAATTCAGAGACTTTATCACTCGCAAGAAACCTATGGAAGTCAAAAACAGAATTATCATGGAGGTCAGCGACGTCATAGAGTAGTATGGGAAGAAATCAAGATGCCACCACTGAATACTAGTGTTGAAAAAATCTGGGAAGCTATACTCCTGATGGAAAACATACCTGCACCATGGAACATGGGGAGTGAACCACCACCAAGTGATAGAAGTCATGAATTCTGCTCTTACCACCGTTTTCATGGACATCTGACAAACGACTGCAGAAACATAAAAAGAATCATCCTTAGAATGATTGATCAAGGGAAAGTTTGAATCACTTTCTAAAAAGTGAAGACAAAGTTCAACAATTGCCACCACCACCATCAAAGGGGAAAGAAACGTTCGTAATAGAAGTTGGATCGAAAGCTAAAAATTTGTTTTGAATGGTGAAGAGACATAGAGTAGCAGGAGCGAAAAGTGTAAGAAATGAATAATCATAAAAAGGCAATAGCAAAAGCTTGTTAAGGGTAAGGGGAAGAAAAAATAATTGGAAAAGAAATATGCAAGGGTCTCGCCATCAAAAATGTATGACAATTTGAGTGAAGAATTGAAAAACAAAACAATGTAAGATTGCGCGATATCTTCGCAAACAAAATGAATGATTGAATGAATTAACAAAAATGAAAGAGTGAGTGAATGGGACGAACCTTTATGGCGTACACCCTAGTTCGCGAATGATATTTCGCAAGAGGCAAATGTAAGACCTAAAGTGCGTCATATAAGGGGGTATCTCTTGACATGGCTCGGGGGAAAGGTTACACCGCTCCTGGAACCTGAGTCATGGAGATTTGGGGCCCATGAAAGCCTATCCGGAGAGATACCTTGGATTTCCAACTATATATAAGGTTATACCACGGTTGGGCCCGAGGGTCTCTTCCAAGGAGTCGAGTGTATGCTCAAGGCGCCGGGGTACACGGTTGAGCCAAGAGTGCCAGGGCATTTGAAGTGTCTCGGCCATTCTTGGCAAGTCTTGGTATATCTTGCACTCGGCCCGAAGAAAACTCCACTTAGGGTGCGAGTCTCGTAACCATAAGCCATATAGGTATAAGGGATAAGAGGCTGCAAAAACAACCGGTTGTTGTTAAGACCCGGATGGGAGGAGCTAGTCTTGTATGGCCGATGTACGCCTCCTTGAAGGGGCAACCAGGGAGAAGATAAGGGCGGCACCCTCCATTAGGGAGATGATAAGTGTCAAAAGACGCAAATGTCATGAGGCTTTACTTTCGCAAGGAAATTTAGACTTGTCATATTTGTGCAATGATCCTGAAGAGGCAAAAATACTAACATGAAGGTAAGGCGAGATCAATGGGTTTTTACATAAAAGTGTAAAAACGTCCTGCGATCACGCCGCAAAGACGACAATATCATGGGATTTTATATTCGCAAGAATATTTAAACCTGTCATATTGTCGCAAGTAAAATATCCTGCAGAGGCAAAAATACTTACGAAATGATAAGACAAGGTCAATGGGTCATTGCATGAAAATTTAAAGACGTCCTGCGACTTTGTCGCAATGAGGGGTGGCAAAATAAGACCTTTAATTAGGAAGGCAAAATAAGACCACACAGGAAATGTTAAGGCAAGATCAATAGATTTCTTCATTCATGAGGATATCCTGCGATCTTGTCGCAATGATAAATTTCAAAATAAATCTCTCATCTGCAAATAAATAACAGAGGCAAGTATGGGAATGCATGTGAAGAAATTTTGTTATTCATCTTCATATGATAGATTTATACATAAAGGAAATGAGAAAATAAAGGATAAATTTACAAAAGTTGAAAACAAGAGTTGAATTCATATTTAGTAATCCAAGAGATTCACATTGAAGGTTTATAGAAATGGAAGATTAAAAGGATATGTATACAGATATTACAAGAAAGGAAAGAAGAAAAAGAAGTTATTTCTTGGAAGATTCTTCTTCTTTATCGATTCTTCGATTTCATCATTCTTCTCGCCAAATTCTTCTTCTTCTTCACTGGGCTTCACTATCGGAGACATCCGAAAAAAAGTGTATCTTCGGGAATATCCTCGAAGACAAGGATATGAACTAAGAGGAATCTTGTGATCATTACAAACTGTCTCAATAGTTTAATTGCGAAAACGAACTGCATAATTATTGAAGTTCGCCAGCGTAGCTTGCAGGTTGTTTCTTTGACTTAGAATATTTGTTGTTGCGAAGAGAAAAGTCTTGTGCGAGTTGTCCTTTTTCAGACTCAAGTTCTTCTATCCTTGTTTGAAGTCTTTTCTCGGATTCTGCAGAACATATGACAATACATTAACAATTTAATAGCAATGCTACGGGAATAAGAAACAGTAAAGTATAATAAACAACCTTCTCTGTCAGATATCATATCCTTAACCAAGGCAGTGTGCTCGGCATGAAGGCTAACTTCAATACCTAAATTATTTCTGGCATTATCTAGAACCTTCGCAGCCCAGGCGAATTCATCATCATTATTTATGACAAGAAGCGAACGAATTTGATCTTCTCGCTCACTAAGTATGGCATTCTGACGAAGAGATTCATCTCGTTCAATTTGTACTTCAAGAAGAGATTTTGAAATTTTGCTAATGCCTGTGCACCTCTTTGTTAGTAATGCGATCTTTCTCATCTATGAGATTACTAATTTTCTTCCTTAAGGTTTTGGTTTCTTATGGGAATTAAGGTACATTCGTTTAAATTGATTAGCTAAACTTAAACTAGCTCTATGCTCGATCTCTAAGAGATGACATTTGGATTGAAGATCCTTTAATGGAAGGAGGTTAGTCTTATTTGAGGAACTACTTAGAGATTCATTAAGATGAGTAAGAAGGACATCATCATCCATGGGCTCGGGAAATGAATGGAGAAGAATGGCTTCTTCAGAGAGATTATATATGTCTGCGAAAATAGTAAGTCAGGCAAAGAAAAGCAAATGATAAAGTAAAAAGGATTTGAGGAGTAAAGATTTTCATACCATAAAGCTGCTGATTTGCACTTTGAAGAGTAGATACTCTATTCTGTTGAGAAGTAAGCTCAGCCTCCAGCTGTTTAATTCTTTCATCTTTTTTGCGAGATGTCGCAGCTTCAACCTCTAGTTCTCGGATCTTCTCTTTAAGTTGCAAATTTTTCTTTTCAAGACTGTGGTGTCTTTTCTCAAGGTCTGAGGCAACAACAAAAGAAGCTCTCCCAGACTATAAAGGAAAATATGGGAACGATTAAGATAAAGCTTATAATTGAAGTCACAAAGAAATAAAGGGATACGAACATACCAAAGCATTCAGAGAGTTTAAGAAACTAGAAGTTATTGTTCGGGAAACCCCGCGAAAAGACTCATTATCCTCCAAAGGTGGGGCATCGCAAATTTTAGCGAGATCTTATAGCAAGTAGCGGTTAAATGCTCATCTCCCAACCCTTGCATAGAATCGGAGAAGATACTAGAAAATTGCGCCATAGCGGAGGTGATTGAATGATTCTCCTTCGTAGAAGAAGTACCAATCTCATTTTCATCTTCGTCGAGTTCTACTTTGTTTGAGAACTACAATAAGAAGAGAGATGGGTTTTCCGTTTCTTAGAAAGTGGAGCAGAAGACTTGTCCTTGCGAAAAGTAGTTTTATCCTTGCTTTTAGCCTTCGCAGCTTCAGCCTCTTCAACTTCAACCTTCGCATACGCATGAAGATAAGAAATAGAGGCAACAATATTGTTTAAAATAACAAAAGAAAATGTTTCTTACTTCATCCGTGAGCGATCGAAGTATCGCTGTGGTACTCGGCTTTGGATTTTCTTTATATTTCTTTCTCATTCTGGTGATCTAAAATTTTTGAAAGTTAATAAATAAAAGAGGAAGAAGATGTCGCAAAGCGAAATTGAAGAAAGGAAATATACCTCTTTTGTCTCCTCAGGCCACTTAAACTCCCAAGGATGATAATTCGCGAGGTGTGCAGGGAGAACATGTGAACCTGCGATGTAAGGTCCACTCAAAAATAAAGGAACAACCCACCATTTCTCATCTTTGGAATGACGGGGAGTACTATTGTTGCCCAAATGCCAATCAATATCTTGCATAAGCAATTTGTCGCATCAACGTTATCATTCTTTTTCAAATCGAGCACCCCAAATGAGATTTATCATTTCTCATATTTATAACTAAGTAATTCGCAAACAAATTGTCCACGGTATACTTCTCAGTAACTATTTGTAAATTTACAAACTCAGGATCCCTAACATTATCAGGATATAAAGATCCTTTACCAGCGCCACGATTGGCGAATTCAAGCATTAAACGGATGCAGTCGCCACTCAATTGATAGACAGCTCGCGAGAATTTCTCATGAGCAAGAATTTCATAGAATAATGGCAACTCGGGATTGTACAGAGGAATGGGGAGTCCTGCGAGGAGTTGACCCAAATGAGACTATGATTTTATGATCATCACATTGATGATCGAGAAAACAATTTTGCGAAAGAATAGATGAAGATCCTTGATTGGGAATGGTTGATAAAGTGAAACCCTTTTCCTGTAATTTCCTTTGAACATCGGTAAAAGAGGAGTGTATGTACGACCAAGTGAATCCATTGTTAGAAGTATGGGAATGGATAGAGAATTGAAGATCAAAAGAATGAGAAAAGTGTAGAAGGACTGTGGTAGTAGGAGCGCAAATTGCGGAATGAGAGAGAGAGTTAAAGAAAATTTGCAGAAGGAAAATAAAAGAGAAAAAGAGAAGGGTAAGATAGCTATATATAGAGAAGAGAATCCTCGAGAAAACAAATGCATTTAATGCGAGATGGGACTTGAATGGTCAAGAATAAACGGTTGAAAGAGACGTGTCAAGAAAAGAGTGGAAGAAGAAACACCGTAATAAATTCCGTACATAAATAAAACAAGTAAAAATGAACAATCGCGAGATAAAGATGAGCAGATTGCGGCACTTTAAAATATTGGTTCTCATGACATTCTCTTCTTCGCAGAGAAGACATGAGAAGAGGCAAGATGTAGGAAGCGAGAATATCGCGACATCGTATTTTAAGAGAGTAATAAACAACTACGTTGCGAAGGCGTCGCAGGAAGTGATTTAAATGACGCATTAGATGACGAAAGCCGAACGTGAGAAAAGTGTGAAGACTTGGCGAAATTTAGGAGTGTCGCAAGGAAAAATGTTTATAACACTCGCGACACTTCGCGAGTTATTCCCGAAAATAAAGGACAGCTTAGCTGTCATCCATGTGTATTACCCTATATAAAGGGTTGAGTTAGTCTGTTGTGGGGGGGATTCTTTTTGAATTATTAAGCAAGTCATTATGAGAGAGAAAATTAAGAGTGATTGTAATTTCTTTAGCTCTGTTCTACATTTCTTTGTAAACCTTTCAAGAAAACAATTAATAAAATATATTGTTACTCATCTTCAAATGGATTAATTAAACAAATTCGAGTGAGGGGTGTAGTGTGGGATTTCCTGCAACTACACTAACAGTCAACGATAACGGTCAATGGAGTCAACTAACGGTAAACGTAAGTCAAAGATCAAGTCAATGGTCAACAGGTCCAAGGTCAGGTCAACGAGTTAACTCGGTCAAGGTCCACTGAGTCAAATCTGGTCAAGACTAGTTATTAAGTCAACTCAGGGTTAGACTGATTCACCTCAGTCAGCTAACTTGGGAGATTCAAGGTCAGGTCAACGAGTTAACTTGGGAAAAGCGGCAGCGGCTCTGGCGATCGGTGGTATAACACCTGAAGGAACATTTTCCGCGTTGTTGGTGTTGGCAGGTGGCGTATTAATCCTACTGGAATGAGCGTTAGTACCAGGGATGATTTCAGCGCTAGTGTTCTCAAGGTTTGTTGCTGATCCGAACCTGAGTTCTACCATCTTGAGATCGTGTTGAAGAATGGTATTGGAAATTGGAAATTGATATTGTAACCGAGAGATTAATCTCCCACTGTGGTCGCCAATTATTTGAGGGTGAAAACCGTTTATACCGATTTCGGTAATTTCGGGTGTGTGGGTGAGAAACGAATCTAAACCCTAAACAATGTACTGCACGGGAGTACTTTTGATTCGAGAGATCAATCTGTACAATCCTGGCCAAACCAAGAAATGGCTGTTCCAGGATTGCTTCGGTCACAAAGTGAAGGAGAAGGGTTGGTCTTAGGGAGGGAAGCGAAGAAAGTGTTGAGACCAGAACAGTTGATTCTGGAAGTGTGGGCGTTTTTGTGACTTGTATCAGAAAGTTGAACTGGTGAGCTGAATGGAAAGCTACCATGTGATTTCTGGATGTGGTATTGTTCTCTTGACCAAAAACTTGTTGTTTGGTGGAAATAGGTGAGACCTATTTATACAAGTTGCAACAAAACGTACCCTGGTCTCGTAAGAAGTGGAAACGATTGAGTGGTGGAAGAAAGCGGTAACGGGTAACGCCTGGAATTGACGTTTCCATAATGAAAGATACGTTTCACCATTATTTCTTGCCATTACTAACCGTCTCACTTTTATGACACTTTCTTGTAACGGGCGTATTGCACGCCGCACGCTGTAAACCGCCAGACCAATACCCTGATGAGTATCCCCCAGTTTGTGACATGTTTTGATGTCTCGAGTGTTTTCATGAAAAACGTGTAGCGCTTTGCTACGTGTGGCAAGTTTAAAATTGAGAGGCTTGTCGTAAGTAAATAGCGCGTGATGCTATTAGGATCGTCTTGGTTGGTCGCCTAGAACTTGCCACAAGCTTGCCGGCTTGGTGGCAAACTTCGATGGCCGAGATCGCATCTTATGAAACAAGGGTAGTCGTTGATTGTGGCTATCTTGCGTTGGCGTTCGATGAGTTTGGTGGCGCGACCAAAAGATTTGGCGTCGCGGCCAAATTAGGGTTTGGCGCCATGACCAAAGAATTGGCATCGTAGCCAAGTTGGTGTCGTGACCAGAAAGTTGGCATCGTAGCCAAGTTGGTGTCGTGACATGAGAGTTATCATCGTAGCCAAGAGAGTTGGCACCGTAGCAAAATTAGGGTTTGGCGACACAAACCAAAGAATTGGCGTTGCGGCCAAAAGGTCGCCACAAATCTTTCGGTTTGGTAGCGAACTTGGACGGCTGAGATTTGCATCTCAAGAGGAAGGGTAGCCGTTGATTATGGATACCTTCCGTTGGTGGCTAGAGGCGTGGTAGCGTGGCTGGCATGGCTTGCGTATGCTTTTTGGCACGGTGGCGTGGCCAATTTAGGGTTTGACGGCACAAACCAAAGGATTTGGCGTTGTGGCAAAAAAAGTTGTCACAAGTCTTGTGGTTTGGTGGCGAACTTGGATGGCTGAGATTTGCATCTCAGGAGGAAGGGTAGCCGTTGATTATGGCTACCTTCCGTTGGTGGCCAGAGGCGTGGTAGCGTGGCTGGCATGCGCGTCTGGCATGCGCGTGCGGCATGTTGGCGCTGTTTATGGGTGAAAACTATTTCTGCCGGTTTTGGTAGTTTGGGGTGTGTGGATGAGAAATGAGTCTAAACCTTAAACAAATGCACTCAACTGCTTGGTGAGTGCTTGTAGATTCGAGAGATCAATAGTGCAAGTCCGGCCTAAACCAAGAAATGGCCGTTCCAGACTTTTTTCGGTCACAAAGTGAAGGAGATGGGGTTGATCTTAGGGAGGGAAGCGAAGAAGGTGTTGAGAATGTGAAGGTGTTGGCTATGAATGACTTGTATGTAAAGTCGAACCGGCTTGCGAGGTGTAAGCTATCGATTAGGTGTTTGAATACGATTGTATCAACACTTGCCTCTGTTGTCTGGACTTATCTTGTTTCTCCTGTTTGGAAAATAGGGAGGAGAACCTATTTATACAAGTCTTTTAGCCTAACCTTCGTATCTCGTGGGAAGTGGAGAAAGTGGAGTGATGGAGTAGTGGAGTCGTGTGTTAGTGTCACACGACCAGTCTTGCCCACTTCTCCCATCATCACTAACCATCCATGACTTCCTGACACGTTCTTGTGATGGCGCGTTGCGCGCTGCACGCTGTAAACCGCCGACTAATACCCCAAGTATGTATCCCCATTTGTGACATGATTGATGTCTCGAGTGTGTGGATCGTCGGACCCACAGAAAGTAGCATGTAATGCTAAATTGAATAACTGCGTTATTCAGGAGGTCGATACTTGTGAAGTATCGTGTGTATTTTATGCAGGTACTGCATCATGGTGTGGTAAAGTGACGGGTGGTGATCACCAAGATTCCTTACTGACCAATTAACTCCTGACCAGGGTTGTATAACCAAGCTTAGTAAAGTTGACCGACGAGATGATCTTTGAGACACTCATCTGCGACCGTTGATGGAATTAGGGTTTTGAAGAGGTGCGCATGCATCACTCTTCAGCTTGGTCGAAACCAAGCATGGGAAGTATTTTGGAAAGGACCGACCGGGCATGCGCGTAGACAGCATGCCGGTGTACACATCCGTACCTCACTGTCCCATGAAGGTGCGATCTAGGCCACTCAATTTGACCGGTAAAGAGGAGTGGTTGAGATCGATCTTGCAACAGAAATCTGATGCCGCAAAAGCCGCGCATCATGCCCACTTCGGGCGCGCGTTCCAAGATGACCAATCTTGGTCGGCCTTGGCCGATTGGTCTGGCATGTAGGTGGTATGCTGGTGTTCACGCCTATACCTGACTGTCCCATGAAAACGTGATCTGAGCCACTCTGTTGAGCGGTGGAGATTAGTTTGCAATTGGGAAGTGTAACCACGCTAGTTTGGGCGGACGATTTGGGATAACCAGGCATGGTATGCCTTGGTCGACTAGGTGAGGAGAGAGATGGGTCCACGGTGGTCATGTAGGACCAGAATATCGCGACAACAATATTTCGCGAGAGTAATAAACAACTACATTGCGAAGGTGTCGCAAGGAAATAATTTAAATGACGCAACAGATGACGACAGCCAGAACATGAGAAAAGTGTGAAGACTTGGCAAGATTTAGGAGTTTTGCGAAGTCTAACACTTACATATTTGCGACGCTTCGCGAAGAATTCCCGAAAATAAAGGACAGCTTAGCTGTCATCCACTATGTAATACCCTATATAAAGGGTCGAGTAAGTCTGTTGTAGGGGGTTCTCTTTTGAATGGTTAAGCAAGTCATTAGGAGAGAGAAAATTAAGAGTGATTGTAATCTCTTTAGCTCTGTTCTACATTTCTTTGTAAACCTTTCAAGAAAACAATTAATAAAATATATTGTTATTCATCTTCAAATGGATTAACTAAACAAATTCGAGTGAGGGGTGTAGTGTGGGATTTCCTGCAACTACATGCACTAGAAACAGGGACGAGTAGAAGATCAACCTTGTGAATTGGAAAAATCAGGTGTAACAAGAAAGAAATCTCGAATAATTTTTAACAAGTTACTAAAATTGAGAAATGGCTAGAAGAAATAATGCATCAGAACAACCAACGATTGTAAGGAGAAGTGGAAGATTAGTTGGAGAAAGGAGAAATGAAGTAGGTGAACCATCAAGGATAAATGCAAGAAATGGAGAAGAAGGTCGAATTCAACCACCAATTCAACCACCAATTCAACCATCAGTTCAACCACCAATTCAACCAGCGCTAAAGAGAGTAACCGACTATGATAGAGTGAGCGTGCATACATGGAGATCAGATTCTATGGAAGAAAGAGAAGAAGTGCAACAATTGATGAATAGTGGACAAGAAGAGAGAAATCGAGAAGAGATGGGAGAAACAGTTCGTGGAAATGAAGAAATTGCAGCGTTAGAAGCGTTGAGACAGACAATACATGAAGAAAGGCGGTTAGAAGCAGAAGAACGCGCAAATTTAACAAGGCAAAACCACGAATTAAGGATGGAAAATAGGAGGTTGCAAAATAGAAGATCAAGGAGTAATAACAGATCGAGATCAGGATCGATTAGAGAAAACGTGAGAAGAACATTACCTGCAGAAAACGTTAATGAAGAAAATTTGGAAAGAGAGTTAAATTTTGGTGAAGGAGGTCGCGAAGAGAGAGAATTAGTAGAGAATCGTTATATTTTGGTGAATGATCAAAATGATGGAAATCAGGAAGATAGGCAGCCTCAAGGGCAGAATAACCCAGTTAATGAAGAAAATCAGGAAGAAGAAAGGAGAATACTATATGGGAGAGAAACACAAAGGAAACAAAAGGAAATTGAAGATGACATTGAAAAACATTATACTGAACAAGCGCGTCTAGCTCGCGAGAGAGAAAGATTGAGAGCAGAAATGGAAAATCGGGAATTAGAAGAGGCGATTCGGCAGAATAATCATGACAATCGAGAAAGAAGGCGCGAGCGAAATCGCAACAATGGAGATATCAACGAAGAATATGAAAGAATACAAAAAAGTAGACACGAACGAAGAAGGAGGGAAGCAGAATTAAAGAGACCGATAAATTCAAATTCTGAGGCAAACGAACAAATTCTGCGAGAATTGGCAGAGATGAGAGGAATATTGAACAGCAGAAGAGAAGGAGGGAGAAGATAGTTAGATGAAGCTATCGCAGAGGCTGCGAAAAATCCTTTTACATTAGAAGTGCAGCTAGGAGGAATACCCCAAAGTGCAACTTACCAAAGCATTAACTAGCATTTTTGATGGGTCAACTTGTGCAAGTACAACACATTAAGGCTTACGTGAGATGTATGCTACAACAGTGGGAAAACCATGATGCTATATTGTGCAAATACTTTGCGTCGAGTTTAACGGGAGAAGCGTTGAAATGGTTTGAGGGTCTACCAAGGAATACAATCACATCATTCAATCATTTACAAGCTATATTTTTAGGGGCGTATATAAGCAACAACTCTTCGCGACCTGGCATTGAAGATGTATTTGGGCTAAAACAAAGAATTGGCGAGAGCTTGAGACATCTGACCGTAAGATGGAAGACAATGTGTAGCGAAATGGCTGGACGGGTGGATGAAAGATATCTCATACTATCATTCATAAATGCTATGTTCACAACCAACTTATTATATGTTCAAGTTTTCAAAGTCAAGAATACAATCACGATGACCGAATTGAGAGAATTGCAAGAGGAATATATTGCTTTGGAGGAAAGACAAAATGAAGTAGAATCGTACCCAGTTACGAATACAAGTTCAAATGCTGCGAATGCAAGTTTGTTACCCAGAATAGTACAAACAGTGGCGAGTACCTCGCAAGGGCAACAAGAAAAAGTAGTAGATGATGGACAGCCAAAATTAGTAGCGATGGGAAGCCGAGATCAGGAAGAATTTGAAAGAGAAAGAAACTGCTACAATCGTGGTGGCAATAACAAGATTCAGAGACTTGATCACCCGCAAGAAACCTATGGAAGTCAAAAACAGAATTATCATGGAGGACAACGACGTCATAGAGTAGTATGGGAAGAAATCAAGATGCCACCACTAAATACTAGTGTGGAGAAGATATGGGAAGCTATACTCTTGATGGAGAATATACCTGCACCATGGAACATGGGGAGTGAACCGCCACAGGTGATAGGAGTCACGAATCTGCTCTTACCATCGTTTTCATGGACATCTGACAAATGACTGCCGAAACATCAAAAGAATTATCCTTAGAATGATTGATCGGGGAAGTCTGAATCACTTTTTAAAAAGCGAAGAGAAAGTTCAACATTTACCGCCGCCACCATCAAAGGGAAAAGAAACGTTCATGATAGAAGTCGGGCGAAAGCTAAAAATTTGTTTTGCAACTCCATTGTTCATTCATATCGCACCATTGAAGATTTTCATGATAACGTACTCAGTAGGGTTTTTGCGAGGGATGTTAATGATAAGGAGGTAATGAACATCGCGAGGAAATCGCAGTTAAAAGAGTGGCAGTTGTAGATTATCTCTTTCTCGGCAGAAGAAATACCCAAAGGTAGAGAAATACATGATAACCCGTTGGTGGTAAAACTGGATATTAATCCAAAACCTGTTGATGGGGAAGATGATGAGGCAGAAACTTGCTGGGCAATAAATAGAATATTAATCGATACGGGGAGCTCAGTCAACATTCTTTTTTACCATACTTACAAGACTATGGGAGGAAAGGATGAAGATTTGATCCCTTCAACATACAAAATATATGGTTTCAACGGTACCGCGAACAAGCCCAAAGGATAAGTACACATGAGAATACCTTTGCAAGGATTGTCAACTGATATCTTGTTTTGTGTGGTCGATGTGGAGTCCCCTTATAATGCATTGATTGGAAGGCCATGGTTGCATGAAATTCTGGGTGTGGCGTCAACGTATCATCAGTGTATAAAGTTTCCCATCCTAGCGGTGTTGGAATTATTAAGGGAGATTGGATAGAAGGGGAAAAATGTTATGAGATCGATGTGGAGAGCGTGAAGAGAGAGCCGCAAAAAGAAGGGATGGAAGAAGAATATAAAAGAAGAACAAAGAAAAGAAAGATTGATGGTAGATAGCATAAATATAAGAAGAGAAGACACATTGCGAGGTGAAGATATGAAGGCAGTTGAAAGTCATGCTGGAAAAGAATTATTCAGAGGTTTTAATGATACAGAGGCAGAGGGAAGCAGGAGTAAAAGGTATAAGAAGTGAATAATTGCGAGAAGTGACAAAGGTTAAGTGGCGAAGGCACGTCAGGGACAAGAAGAATAAAAGGTATTTGAAGACGCTTTGCGAAGTGAATACATAAAGGCAGTTGAATAGTGCAGAGACAGAAAATAGTAGGATCAAAAGACTAAAGAAATGAATAGTTGTTGTTATCAAAATTAAGTGACAGAGGCATATCAAAAGTAGGAGGAAGAAATAATAATTGAAGAAGAAATGTACGAGAATCTCGCGATCAAGAATGTATGAAAATCCGATTGAAGAGTTGAAAAGATAATGTTGCAAACAAAGCAAAATTATACGATAGCATCGCAAAAAAAAAAAAAAAAAAACATGAAATTATCAAGAATGAATGATTAATTGAATTAACAAAAATGAATGAGTGAGTGAATGGGACGAACCTTTATGGCGTACACCCTAGTTCGCGAATAATATTTCGTAAGAGGCAAATGTAAGACCTAAAGTGCGTCATATAAGGGGGTATCTCTTGACATGGCTCAGTGAAAAGGTTACACCGTTCCTGGAACCTGAGTCATGGAGATTGGGGATAATAACATCCATCCGGGAGAGATACCTTGGATTTCCAACTATATAAGGTTATACTGGTTGGACGACCGAGGGTCTCTTCCAAGGAGTCAGCGTATGACCAAGGCGCCGAGGTACACGGTTGAGTCAAGAGTGCGGGGAGCATGGAACTTCCTTACCACTCTTGACAAGTCTTGGCACATGCTGCACTCTACCGAATAAAACTCCACTTAGGGTGCGTCTCGTAACCATAAGCCCTATAGGTATAAGGGATAAGAGGCTGCGAAAATATCCGCTTGCTTTGTTAAGACCGGATGGGAGGAGCTAGTCTTGTATGGCCGATGTACGCCTCCTTGAAGGGGCAACCAGGGAGATGATAAGGGCGGCACCCTCCATTAGGGAGCTGATAAGTGTCAAAAGACGCAAATGTCATGAGACTTTATTTTTGCAAGGAAATATAGGCTTGTCATATTTGTGCAATGATCTTGTAGAGGCAATAATACTGACGCAAGGATAAGGCGAGATCAATGGGTTATTGCATGAAAATGCAAAAACGTCCTGCGATTTCGTCGCAGAGACGATAATGTCATGGGATTTTACACTCGCAAGAGTATTTAAGCCTTTCATATTGTCGCGGATAAAATATCCTGCAGAGGCAAAAATACTTAGTAAATGATAAGACAAGGTCAATGGGTCATTACATGAAAATGTAAAGACGTCCTGCGATCTTGTCGCAACGAGGGGTGGCAAAATAAGACCTTTAATTAGGAAGGCAAAATAAGACCACACAAAAACGATAAGGCAAGATTAACGGAGTTCTTCATTTATGGAGACATTCTGCGATCTTGTCGCAATAACGAGCTTCAATATGCTTATTAAAAAACAGATAGCAAAGGTAAATTTCTCATTTGAAAATGAATAACAGAGGCAAGTATGGGAATGAATAGGATAAAGTTTTGTTATTCATTTCCATATGAGGAATTTATGCATTCATAATACTAGTTAGTCGAATTATAAAAGAGAATTGCTTGATTAATATGTGCAAGTAAAGAAAACAAAGATTGAATTCATATTTGACAATCCAAGAAGATTGAAAGGGTATATATATTACAAATAGCGAAAGAAGAAAAAGAAGTTATTTCTTTGAAGGATCATCTTCTTGGTCGATTCTTCGTTTCATCATTCTCTTCGCGATTCTTCGCTTCGCTAGCATCACTATCGAGACATCTGAGAAAAGTGTATCTTCAGGAATATCCTCGCGAAGACAAGGATATGAACTAAGAGGAATCTTTTGATCATTGCAAACTATCTCAATAGTTTGATTGCGAAAACGAACTGCATAATTATTAAAGTTCGCCACTTTGTAGCTTGCGATTGTTTCTTGACTTAGAATATTTGTTGTTGCGAAGAGAAAAGTCTTGTGCGAGTTGTCCTTTTTCAGACTCAAGTTCTTCAATCCTTGTTTGAAGTCTTTTCTCGGATTCTGCAGAACATATGACAATATATTAACAATTTAATAGCAATGCTACGGAAATAAGAAACATTAAAGTATAATAAACAACCTTCTCTGTCAGATATCATATCCTTAACCAAGGCAGTATGCTCGGCATGAAGGCTAACATCAACACCTAAGTTATTCCTGGCATTATCTAGAACCTTCGCAGCCCAAGCAAACTCATCATCATTATTTATAACAAGAAGTGAACGAACTTGTTCTTCTCGCTCAATAAGTATGGCATTGGCGAAGGGATTCATCTCGTTCAATTTGTACTTCGAGAAGAGACTTTTGAAATGTTGCTAATACTGCGCACCCTATTAGCAAGACGGTCTTTTTCATCAATAAGGCCACTAATTTTCTTCCTTTGAAGCTCAATTTTTCTATGGGAATTAAGATACATTTGTTTAAATCGATTGGCTAAACCTAAACTAGCTCTATGTTCAATCTCTGAAAGGCGACATTTGGTTCGAAGTTCATTCAATGAAAGGGAATCAATTTTGTTTGATGAGTTACTTAAAGACTCGTTGAGATGGGTGAGAAGAACATCATTATCCATGGGCTCGGGAAATGAATGGAGAAGAATAGCTTCATCGAGAGAGATTATATATGTCTGCGAAAATAATAAATCGGGGAAGGACAAAGTAAAGATGACTTGAAGAATAAAAATTTTATACCATAAAGCTGCTGATTTGCACTTTGAAGAGTAGATACTCTATTCTGTTGAGAAGTAAGCTCAGCCTCCAGCTGTTTAATTCTTTCATCTTTCTTGCGAGATGTCGCAGCTTCAACCTCTAGTTCTCGGATCTTCTCTTTAAGTTGCAAATTTTTCTTTTCAAGACTGTGGCGTCTTTTCTCGAGGTCTGAGGCAACAACAAAAGAAGCTCTCCCAGACTATAAAGAAAAATATGGGAATGATTAAGATAAAGCTTATAATTGAAGTCACAAAGAAACAAAGGGTTATGAACATACCAAAGCAGTGAGAGCATTTAAGTGACTGGAGGTCAACGTTCGGGAGACTCCGCGAAAGGACTCATTATCCTCTAATAGCGGGGCATCGCAAATTTTAGCGAGAGCTCCGCAAGTAGCAGTTAGATGATCATCTCCTAATCCTTGCATGGAATCGGAGAAGACACTGGACAATTGCGCCATAACAGAAGTAGTCAAGCGATTCTCTTTCGCGGAGGAAGTACCAACCTCATTTTCACCCTCATCAGAATTTTCATTGGTTTGAGAAGAGAGCTGGGTTTTCCGTTTTTAGAAAGCGGAGCGTAAGACTTGTCCTTGTGAAAAGTAGTTTTATCCATGCATGTAGCCTTCGCAGCCTTTGACCTTCGCGCCTTCCAGCTTCTTCAACTTCAACCTTCGCATACGCATGAAGATAAGAAACAGAGGCAATAATATTGTTTAAAATAACAAAAGAAAATGTTTCTTACTTCATCCGTGAGCGATCGAAGTATTGCCAGGGTACTCGGCTTTGGATTTTCTCTATATTTCTTTCTCATTTTGGTGATATAAAATTTTTGAAAGTTAATAAATAAAAGAGGAAGAAGATGTCGCAAAGCGAAATTGAAGAAAGGAAATATACCTCTTTTGTCTCCTCAGGCCACTTAAACTCCCAAGGATGATAGTTCGCGAGGTGTGCAGGGAGAACATGTGAACCTGCGATGTAAGGTCCACTCAAAAGTAAAGGAACAACCCACCATCTCTCATCCTTGGAATGACGGGGAGTACTATTGTTGCCCGAATGCCAATCAATATCTTGCATAAGCAATTTGTCAGCATCAACGTTATCATTCTTTTTCAGTCGGAGCACCCCAAATGAGATTTATCATTTCTCATATTTATAATCGAGTAATTCGCAAAGAAATTGTCCACGATATACTTCTCAGTAACTATTTGTAAATTTACAAACTCAGGATCCCTAACATTATTAGGATATAAAGATCCTTTACCAGCGCCGCGATTTGCGAATTCAAGCATTAAACGGATGCAGTCGCCACTCAATTGGTAGACAGCTCGCGAGAATTTCTCGTGAGCAAGAATTTCATAGAATAATGGCAACTCGGGATTATACGAGAGGAATGGGGAGTCCTACGAGGAGTTGACCAACGAGACTATGATTTTATGATCATCACATTGATGATCAAAACAATTTTGCAGAAAGAATAGATGAAGATCCTTGATTGGGAATGGTTGATAAAGTGAAACCCTTTTCCCGTAATTTCTTTTGAACATCAAGTAAAAGAGGAGTGTATGTACGACCAAGTGAAGCCATTGTTAGAAGTATGGGAATGAATAGAGAATTGAAGATCAAAAGAACGAGAAAAGTCTAGGACTGTGGTAGCAGGAGCGCAAATTGCGGAAGGAGAGAGAGAGTTAAAGAAAATTTGCAGAAGGAAAATAACAGAGAAAAAGAGAAGGGTAAGAAAGCTATATATAGAGAAGAGAATTCTCGAGAAAACAAATGCATTTAATGCGAGATGGGACGTGAATGGTCAAGAATAAACGGTTGAAAGAGACGTGTCAAGAAAAGAGTGGAAGAAGAAACACTGTAATAAATTTTCGTACATAAATAAAACAAGTAAAAATGAACAATCGCGAGATAAAGATGAGCAGTTGCGGCACTTTAAAATATTGGTTCTCATGACATTCTCTTCTTCGCAGAGAAGACATGAGAAGAGGCAAGATGTAGGACCAGAATATCGCGACAACAATATTTCGCGAGAGTAATAAACAACTACATTGCGAAGGTGTCGCAAGGAAATAATTTAAATGACGCATCAGATGACGACAGCCAGAACATGAGAAAAGTGTGAAGACTTGGCCAGATTTAGGAGTTTTGCGAAGTCTAACACTTACATATTTGCGACGCTTCGCGAAGAATTCCTGAAAATAAAGGACAGCTTAGCTGTCATCCACTATGTAATACCCTATATAAAGGGTCGAGTAAGTCTGTTGTAGGGGGTTCTCTTCTGAATGGTTAAGCAAGTCATTAGGAGAGAGAAAATTAAGAGTGATTGTAATCTCTTTAGCTCTGTTCTACATTTCTTTGTAAACCTTTCAAGAAAACAATTAATAAAATATATTGTTATTCATCTTCAAATGGATTAACTAAACAAATTCGAGTGAGGGGTGTAGTGTGGGATTTCCTGCAACTACAGGTCATGTTGGTATGACCGGACTTGCTTAATCTAATCTTGGACCCTCCATTCGTGTCGGAGAAGATGGACGCTCGTGATGCTCGAAACCCTAATTTTGGCTTTCACGGCCGTGTAACCATGCTTTATTCGAGCGCACGAATTGGGATGACCAGCCATGGTTGGTCCTGACCGATTGGTCGTATGTAGTGGCCCACGGTGATTGTGTTGACATGCTCGGGCCTTTTGAATCTACATCTACACCCTCCATCTATACATGCGAAGATGGATGGTTGAGACTGTTTTGTGACACATGTAATGTGCCGCAAACCCTAATTTAGGGTTTTCCGCCCATACCGTTCTGGTTTGGACGTTTTGGCAAGCTATGCCATTCGGGAGGCCGACCATGCGGGGTCCGCGTTGGTTCGGCAACGAATATTCCATACCGCTTGGGGTTATGGAATTGATCTGGGCCATCCAATCATGCTGGTGAAGTTGGATGAACGAGATCATATCCAGACTGATACGGACAGTCCGGATGCTCAATCGGGCTAGTATAACATACCGAGAGTTGCTCAATCGGGCTAGTATAACACATCGAGAGTTGCAGCCTGTACGGGTATTTCGTACATGCTTTCATTATAATGCTTGGAGGTTCGTGTTGCTTTGTGGAGAGCAACACTCAGTCGTCATGCCACACTGATAATGAGTACAGGAAATACAAGGCTGCTTACGCATTAATTAATAATGTTATAAATTCACAGGGTATATGGGATTGTTGCTACATGCTCCAACCTGGATGAATTTCGTGTATTTAATTCACAGAATGGGATTGTTGTCACATGCTCCATTCTAGGTGAATCAAGTAAAGTGAAGAAGTATTCAACACTTATTAATGGCTTTATCTTTTACAAGATGTTAGCGCATAATTTTCTGGCTTTTACAATTTTAACCTTAAATGAAAATCCACCATCAACAGGCGCGTTTTGGGAAGTTGGCGCGTTTTGGGAAGCCGGCGCGTTTTGGGCGTGTTTTGGGAAGTTGGCGCGTTTTCGGAAGCCGAGTTAGTATGGCGACCTCTTTTGAGGCTGCGGCAGGTTTGGAGCAACCTAATTGGTTAGGTGGCCGGCAAGCTAGGGCGCGGCCACACTTCCAGTCCGCGTGGCGGGTTTAAAGCGACCTGATTGGTCGATGGAAAGGGGGCCGGCAAGCAACATTGGGCCGGCCTTGTTTGGAATGCGCGTGGCGCATTTAGGGCGACCTGATTGGTCGATAGGAAGTGGGGCCGGCAAGCTAGGGCGCGGCCACACTTCCAGCGCGCTGTGGAGGATTTAAAGCGACCTGATTGGTCGATGGAAAGAGGGCCAGCAAGCAACAAGGGGCCGGCCTTGTTTGGAACGCGCGTGGCGCATTTAGAGCGACCTGATTGGTCGATGGGAAGTGGGGCCGGCAAGCTAGGGCGTGGCCACACTTCCAGCGCGCTGTGACAGAAATGTTGACAAGAAAGGTCTGGTATATTGCGCTAGGCGCGAAACCCTAACTTTTGTAAGTTAGTCAGGTTGACAAATTTTTATGTGTCGACACAGAGCTCTTTTAAGTTCGTTGCCAGAGAGCAGCATGCTTTTCTGATTGAATACCTTATGCAAAGATCTTATTCTTGATACTTGGAGATTCATGCTACTCTGCTGCGAGTGAACACAAATCGTCATGCCATATCAACATTAAGAGTTCAGCCGGAGAACATAGCATAGAATGCATTCATAGGAACTTATATTAAGTGAATATGCGCGAGGCGCCGAAATTTACAGAACATCTGGGATTCGCCAGTCTTGATAAATTTCATGTAAGTATATTGAGCGGCTCAATAAATATGCCAGTGGAGAGGTTAGCACACGTGGCTCTGTTTCCTTGCAGATTGACGTCACATCATATGCAAGGTTTTACGATTTTAACCCTAAGCTAAAAACCACCATCAACAGGGCTAAGTGAACTATCTAATGGTTCTAAGCCCATTTATGTTTCTACACCTTTTCATTATCCATCTTTAGCACATCTAAAGGATTACTAATTTAATTAGGTTGAATCTATAGTCCATTTGATAAGTCTAATGAGTATTTACAACTTTGTAGAATGAACCAAAGGCTAATTCGGACTATAAGGGTCCAAAATATCAATTTAGGAAATTAAGGTCCATTATGGTCAACTAACAGTCAACGATAACGGTCAATGGAGTCAACTAACGGTAAACGTCAGTCAAAGGTCAAGTCAATGGTCAACATGTCCAAGGTCAGGTCAACGAGTTAACTCGGTCAAGGTCCACTGAGTCAAATCTGGTCAGGACTAGTTAATGAGTCAACTCAGGGTTAGACTGATTCACCTCGGTCACCTAAGGACAGAGTCAGACAGACAATCTGACTAGGATGACTAATAGGTCTAAAACACAAGGCCAAAGCCTTGGCACAAACAAGATGCAACACAACAATGTCAAGACTAAAAGATGCATTTCTAACTCTAATTGCAAACCTACAGCTTAATCAATTTACAATCCTCAATTTACATTCTTGAATCTCAATCAATTCCATTACTACTTCATCAACACTCTTACACAATTTGCAGCTTCATTTCAGTTACATTTCACCTCAATAGAAACCTCATCAACATCTGCTCCATACTTATATCTAAGCACAAATAACTTAGACTAACATCTTCATAATAACCAACTGTTACTTTATCTCTAAACACTCATATGCAACATCAATTCATTCTGTAACTTCAGTCCTTGTATAATCCAAACACTTCTTAGATTCAAACATCACACAATCACCAGCTGCAACTTCAGTTCCATCTGTAGCTGCAATACAGTCTACTCAACCAACAGAACCCATCCATATTCACCTAATCTCCAGCTCTTCATCGCCTCCACCATCAGTTCACTGTAACATAATTCATCCTCCAGTTCTTTTCACTAAACTGTAACTTAAAACTCAAATTCCTTCATTTAAACTTCAACTCAGACAATAACTTCATCAATTCATACATTGCCTGCACTTCCATCCATACCTCTATCCATATTTCCAAATTCCAGCTCCAATACCTTCATCTGTGTCACTTTGTTCACTTTTATCTTCATGTATGCAACACCATTATTCTCAGCTTGTCTTAAACATATCCCAGGCTTCCTCCCTGTATTCTACAACACCACCAGCACACCCAATTACTTCCCCATTTCATCTTCAGCTTATTCTCTTAATTCAGACACACATACATTCAAAATCACCAACACCATAACAAACTGCAGCTTCACTGGTAACTACTCCATCCACCTGAGATACAACTTATAATTCACAAACTCCATGTAACCTCAACACAACCAGCAACATCATTAGCAGTTCAACTTCACATCCTCTCTATTACATAATTCTAATTCCTTGAACTCTGTAATTAAGCTTGTGGGAATTATATAAATGCCCTCCTTTTTCACGGGCTTCAAAACTACCCTTATAAAGCAATAAAAATACCCCTCCCTATCCAAAGCCCATCAGGGGCCCATTTAAAATTCGGTGAGATTACTGAATTGCCCTTTTATATAATTAAACCAAACTTCAGTTCATTCATCTCATTCATCGGAGAACTGTTTTTCGTCGGAGAGGATTTCAGCAAACTTCAGTTATTCCAGCAAAATTTTCAAAAAATCTAGGTTTCCAATCAGGAGATAACAGAACTTTAAGAATCAACTTTCAGTGATTTAATCGTTCTTCTAAATCTATATTTCAGTGATTTAATCGTTCGATTCGTTAAATTTGAGATCTGAATTGAGTTTCTTCATCAACAACAGATTCAACCGAAAATTCTCGATCTTCAACAATATGTAATGCTGATTAGTTATTGAAGATGAGTAGAAAATTATATGATATTTGCATTTTAATTTTGTAGTTTTTAAATCTTCAATTTATAAATTCTGTTTTTTTTTTTTTTGTTTTTTTTAAGTTGCAGAGAACGAGTTTCTGGAAGCTTTATTCTGTGTTATTTGATTCTACTTGATTGATTTGTTCATTTATTTGAATTCAAAATCGTTATTCATCTCTCAAACAGGTATTATTCAATCTTCAATCTCCAGTTTTTGATTTTTTGAATTTCTGTTGTTTTACTTTGCATAGTATGGATGAATTATTAGTAATATATTCAAGTAACATATTATGATGTTTTGTAGCTGTTCTTCTTGTTGTTGACATAGATTTTTCATAGTTGACACTGAAATTTTGTACAATTTCCAGATTATTTGTATCAATATTGGTTGTTGATGCAGATTACTGGATAATTTTCTGATTATGTTTTGTTGATTGGTTTTTTATTGTGTCAACATTGGTTGTTGATGAGTTAGTAGGAGAATTATTTGGATAATACTCATTGTTTGAAGCTTAAACTCATTGTTTATATTCTCAGTTTACATATCTAACGTTCGACATTGAATATATCTTTCACGAGGGGGCGCAGCCCCCGAGTGATGTGCGACGTAATCTGAATTTGTATCTTAGGTTTGGTTTAGGCTTTTTCTTATGATTTTATTGTTGCAGGTCAAAGATGGCTGTTGCAGGTTTTCTGTGAATTTTTTATCAAGGAGCATGTATGTTAATGTAGTTTTTCATGTTGCTGGTTCACATTTGCACCGCGGATACTGATGCGACGCGTAGTAACATATATGATGATGTTTTATGTGTTTTTGTATTATAGTCCTTGTTCTTTGACATAGAATTTTCATTGTTGATACTAAAAATTTGTACCATATTGATTATTTGTATCAACATTGGTTGTTGATACAGGTTTGTTGTATCAACTTTCATTGTTGATGCAAAAAACCTACATAAATTTGTGATTATGGTTGTTATGTTTGTTTTGTTGTATCAACATTGGTTGTTGATTCAGGTTTTGTTGGATCAACTTTCGTTATTGATGCAATAACTTGGACAATTTGCTGATTATGTGTGTTGATAGCTCTTGTTTTATTGTATTAACATTGTTTTTATTAGATTTGTTGATCCATTTTGATTATTTTATTGTTGCAGGTCAAAGATGGCTGTTGCAGAGTTCACTTTATCCAATTTGACCTTATCGCATGCTGTTTCGGAGTTAACTACTACTGTCAGCGAGTTGATTAGTGTGGTCAAAAATTCTGGCCTTATATCCCTGAAGACCTCGTAACTTTTTGGTTACACCGTTGATGGAATTTCACATGTGATTAATCACGATCTTGAGTTGAGGTTTTTCATTCACTATTGTATTTCCAAAGGTGATGCGGTGAAGTTTAACATCTTGTTTAATATTGTTGTTGATGCTGTTCCTAGTTCTTCTTCTGTTGGTCCTTCTTCATCATCATCAAGTTATGTTTCAAATAATGATCTTCTTTGTTGTAGAAGATTTGACCGATGATTGGCCTATGGTCATAAGGGTCCCCAAGAAGTCGATGCTTGGGCAAACATCTTAACGGAGTAGGCAGGTTTTTGATAATAAAATCCATTGTCGTGATAGTGTTAAGAAGTATGAATATCATAGTGGTTACAAACTTGACGTACGTAAGAGTGACAAGACACGTTACACTGTCCGGTATTTTAACCATGAAACTCAATCTTGTAAGTGGAGGTTTCATGCGTCTATCGTTGCCAATTCTAATGGTGTGTTTCAGTGCAAGACGTTTAACGGGGAGCATGCATGTGATTTAGCTTCTTTTGATCCAGCAAAGGTCAGGATGACGAAGTCTTTTCTAAAGGATATCTTAATTGATGAATTTCGAGCATCAAAGAAGAAAAAGACTGCAGCTGATGTTAAAGATTTGCTCCATCAGGAGTATGGTATTGATCTCTCGTATAGTCAGGCATACCATGGGTTACAGTTCACTAAAGATTCTCTTTGGGGTGATGATATCAAGTCATATTCAGACTTTGTTTGGTATAAAGACTCAATTGAACATTATAATCTCGGAAGCGTCGTAAAGTTTGATTATGATGGTGATAATGGCAGTTCCAGAGGTTTTTTGTTGCTTTTGAAGCTTCAATTACTGGATTCAATAAGTACTGTCGTCCGATGTTATTTATTGATTGCACTTTCCTCACTGGGAAGTTTAAGGGAGGTCTTATGGTTGCTTGCGGGAAAACTGGTAACCAAGGTATGTTTTTTAATCTTTTTTCTCTTCTTTTAAGTATTAAGTGTTTCAATTTTAGTTTCTAAATCACATGATATCCCTAGATTTCAATTCTATGAATCACATAACTTTGTTCATCCCATAATCATTTGTTGTTTGATCACATAATAATTATTGTTGATGCATTATATCCCTGGATTTCAAATGTTGTTTTGTTTATCCCATTATTGCAGTTTGTTGACCCCTTTTTTCTGTATCAACTCTTGTTGTTGTTCCATAATTTGCAGTTGTTGATGACATAACTTCTTTTTGCAGTTGTTGATGACATAATTCCATAATTCCCACTAAATGCAGTTTTGTTGATACCATAATTGTTGTTGTTGATCCCATAATTGCATTTGTTGACCTCTTTTGTAGTTGTTGATATCATATTTTGCAGTTGTTGATACCATAATCGCAGTTGTTGATACCTCTTCTGTTATGAATCCCATATTTTGCAGTTGTTGACCTCTTTTGTAGTTGTTGATACCATAATCGCAGTTGTTGATACCATAATAGTAGTTGTTGATCACATAACTGCTGTTGTTGATCCCATAATTTTTGTTGTTGACCCATTAACTTGTTCATGGATATCGCTTTTGTATGTTACTCTTTGAATTTTTTTTTTTTTTTATTTTCTAGAGATCTTTCCGCTTGCTTTTGGTATTGTACCTTGCGAAAATTGTGACAGAGTTGGGAATGGTTCCTAACCAACCCGAAGGGTATTATTAGTGAAGACCGTCCACGACCATCATATCGCACCATGGAGCTGGCCTTTTGAAGCATGTCCTCTAGTCTTTCCAAAAGCTTTCCATTCTTTTTGTTTGTACCACATGAAAGGTAATGTTCTGTTCCAAAGGGTAAGAGCAGGCAAACCGCCGTGAAGTTGTTTGAAGAGTGCTACACCGCCTTAACAAAGGAGAAATTTTTGCCGCCGCCAAGAGTTTGAGCAATCTCAAGCTTGATTCAGTGATTGATTGGATGGTGAAGATTCCATTTGAGAACTGGGAAGCTCATGCTTTTCAAGGAGAAAGGTGGGGTGAGAACACCTCGAATATTGCGGAGAGTTTTAATAGTGTTATCAAGCATGAGAAGCGGATCCCAAAGACTAGAGCTTGTGGATTGTATTCGTGCTTATGTGATGGAGAAGAACTACGAAAGGTTGGTGTTGTCTAGTAAGTGGAATTCCAGACTTACACCACGGATGCAAGCTAGACTCAACAAGAGGATTACCGACTGTCGTTTCTACAAGTTTAGAAGAGCAAGTGATAAAGTATTTGAAATAATTTCTCCCACTGGTAATCATATGGTGGATTTGGATGCTAGGACATGTACCTGCAATTGGTGGCAGAAGCATAGTTTCCCTTGCACCCATTCCATGAAAGCTATGTTGCAGATTGGGGAAGACGAACCTTACAAGCACATCAGTCCGTATTATACCACCGAGTACTACAAAGGTTTGTATGCTCGTCCTATCTATCCTATTCCCGACCATGAGAGGCCACCTAAAATTAATGAAGAAGGTTATGTCCTACCTCCCAATGGTGGTCGAGCGTCAGCTGGAAGGCCAACTGCTTCAAGGTACAGGGGTTCTCGAGAGAAAGTTCGCAAGAAGAGGAAGTGTGGTCAGTGTGGAAGACTTGCCTTCCACAACCCTCGTAGATGTCTTGAGACCCCCTTTGGCTCCTCCTGCACCAAGTGTTTCGCAGGGAGTCTAACCCGAATGATCAACTTCTTGAGGAGAATGTTGTTCAAGTTTCTTGGATGATTTACTATTTCTCCGAACTCTTTTTTTTACCTTTTTATGCTAGTTGTTGAATGATCAACATGGATGTTAGTTATCTTTATGCTTTCTCTATATTTTTGTTTTTGGATTTCTTGTGTTTTTAATGACATACATTCTCTATTATTTTGTTTAGCAATGTCATTCTTGTCGGTTTATGTCGGTTTTGCGGGTTTCTTTTTTTTTATAGGAAAAAATACTATATAAACTGTATCAACATATCAATGTTGATGCAAGTCAGGGTATCAACTTTCAATGTTGATGCCCCATTACTGCATCAAGTTCCATTTGTTGAGGCTTCTTTGAAATGAAAAAATTTGCATGGTTACAAGTTAACTACTTTATACGTGTATTCCTCGCAAGCTTTTACTATGTAAATAGTATCAACATGTTAATGTTGATCCAAGTCATGGTATCAACATTCAATGTTGATACCTCTTAGTGCATCAACTTCCATTGTTGATGCCTACTGAAAAGAAAAAAATTTCATGGTTTTATCTGTATATATTCAAGTTGATACCATGAGCTGAGCATACCTGTAATTCTTACTACCAAGCCCCATTCACTTTACTTTATGTGAAACCAATCGCTTATTCATCAATTAATTTTTTGACCCATTGTTTTTTGGCATTAACTTCCATTGTTGATACCAAAAATGTATCAACTTCCATTGTTGATGCTCAATAAAAAAAAAAATCATGGTTTTATCTGTATTTACAAGTTAACTCCATTAGCCGATCATACCGCAACTGTACAAGCAACATTCATTCACTTTCATAACCAAACCATTCATTCACTTGATAATCACTTTAGTAACTAATAGTAATATTAATTGATAACAAACTAGTACTAAACACATCCTCCAAATAAAAGATGTGTTTTCAAACTAACAATTTAAATAAATTAGGAGACCTACACAGAGCAACTAAATTAGTTACCAAAGAAATGTTAAACTACACCTAAGTGTGTTTGCTCTAATCTAATGGTTCAACCGAATCTTGTAGGTTGATAACCTCTTCGACCGAGTCTGTAATTTCTTGTACTTGCTTACCATCTAATTCTTCAACAAAATCTTGAATGTTGACTACCTCTTCAACTGAGTCTTTAAGTTGCAAAGTTGGTTGCCATGCATTCAATTCAGATAACATTCTGGCAGTAATCTTTGCTCTCTTCCGGTTTATGTTCTCATGGTATTGGACCTTGTTACCATCTCAATCCCAGCAATCTCCACGCGTCACCAAGCACTTCATGAATAAGCAGACGTGCATTGCGCAGTCCAAACCCCGTTGCGCCGGGTAGGGTAATGGTCTAACTTTGTAATTACCTCGTCCATCTGTCTCAACATCTTTTATACCCATTTCGTTCAGGACTGGAGTCGAGTTTGTACCATGACATTGTATTGCTCGTTGTATCGTCTCGTAGTGATGAATGGTGTTGAAGATCAACCATCTTCCACATATCAACGCAAGAAGTACCAGTGGAAGGGTTTCCCAGTCCTATCTTGTAGACACATCGGTATCATCCAGTATTGCTTCTTTGTCATCCACCGGGTATCTTTTCCTCAAATTTCTTTGGAATCTTAGTTGATTCCACTTTCTCGTATATCCCCGCTAGCTCTTTGCACCCCTCATTATTTGATGCATCATTTTCTTGGCAGTTAGTTTGTTTTTGACCGATAACAACAATAATTCATTCATTTGTTCATCATAATTTTATGTAACTAGTTATTCAAAAGACAGATTAAGAGTTGTTACTTACATAAGCATTTGAATTCAGAATTAAGTGCTTCTTCCCATAGTATACTGGCTTAGATGGATTTTCCATCTTCGAATTCAGCACGGTGCTGTAGTAATCAACTATTTCACTGTTAATGCTGATGTTGTTCATTAGAAATTGGAGATGCCTTCCAGTGACCCACTCTTCTTGTTCATTGTCGAAATAAAAGGTACACGCTTTGGTACTGCATTTGCAAAGTTTATGTTAGCTCCCTGACATTACATAACATATTAATGTTGAAGTATTATTATCTTGACATTACATATCAGTCAAATTCTAACTGCAACTTGGTTATTATCATGGCATCAACTTTCATTGTTTATGTCTATAAATACACATGCAATTTGTTTCAGAGTTACATACCATTATGTTGCTTGCTCAAAGAATGGACCAATGACCCTTTTTTCGTCCTCGGTGCAGGATTCCCAGAGTTTGAGGTCTTCTGGCTTATTCAACGGTATTGTCTCAGGTGGCGTCTCATCAACGTAATCATCAAGGAGGTGAATAACTGCATCCTCTTTTTCTTCAACACCTCCCCCTTTCTTCTTTCCTTTTTCTCGCTCTGGTTCCCGCTCCGGTCCTCTTCTTCACATTAACTCGGGAGGTGTGTATTTATCTCGGCGCATTCCTTGATGACCTTGTGTTATACCTCCTTCCTCTTCCATGACTTCATAGTGATTCCTTTGTCTCTCGTCGCCGTAATCATCCTCTTGGGTGGTGTCTTCGTCTTCAGTTGGGCCATCAATTTCATCCAATTCGAATAGAACTTTAAGGCCTTCCAAGACATTATCGTCACCTGTTTTCGGTGTAGGAGTATATTCTGTTTGTTGTGATGGATCATCTTCCATCTCTTTTGCATCAGCAGGAGTATAAATTTCAGCAGTGATCGCATCGAAGCTTGGACCACCGAAGTTTGGGGTAGTACCTGCAAGGAAATAATCCGATTAGATTAACATGTAAGAGTCCTATTTAAACAGTATCAACATATCAGTGTTGACTCATTTTTTTTTGGAATCAACAATTGTTGTTGATTCTTCTATTGTTATTAAGAAGGAATCAACAATTGTTGTTGATGCTATCTCATGGCATCAACTCCTGTTGTTGATACAATTTTTTATGTTTATCAACTGCTGTTGTTGATCTATATAACATTGCGACATTAGCATTATAACCAAAAATAAAACTAGCATTTTATCTCTAGCATTACAACAGAATTTTATATGTTCATTTGTCATAATGAAAGAACCCAAACTGAAACTTGTATAATCAAAATTATCAACATACTTTTTCATAATCACAGTTGCATACATTTTCAAATTGTATAATCACAGTTGTAGGGACATTACCTGATTTCTCTGGAAGTATAGCCTTAATTGGAGGAGTTGAATAAACAAGTACATCTCCCACCATCTCCACTTCTTCCATGTTTGTTCTCTTTTCTTCATTATCATCTTATGTCAGGTTGAGTGTTTTACCAATATCTCGCAATCACATTAGCAATCAGTAGATTCACTTCCTCATTTGAGTCTGCAACCACATTAGCAATCTCTCGGATTCACTTTTCATCCGAGTTACCAGTATCTGGAACCACATTAGAAATCAAGATTTGCTTCCTCTTGTCTTCTTTTTCTTCTTTTCCTAAAGCACGTCCCATCCTCCAAACTTGCCAATAAATTTGGGTCTATTTGTACATTGACATTCAATCCACTCGATAACCCTTTTTAAAGCTTTTTCGCAAATCAGTTTCACCTCCATCCGAAAGTGACAAAGTGCCATTTGACTTGATTCTTCTTCTTCTTATTCATTCAAGTCATCTTCATCCCGCTTTTGAAGGTTTCAACTCGGTTTCCATCTCACTTGGTCGATTTCTAGATGGTTCTTCATTTAAAGCAGTCTCAATCATAGCATTGATTTCCGTTGAGTACTCTCGACGTTTCTCTTGCTTTTTGAGATTTTTCTCCTTTTCTTCCCATTGCTTCACTTCTATAGCAATTTCATCAAGTCTCGCTTTATCCTCAGGCTTCAAATGCATCATGTCCTTGTTGTTGTCAATAAGTTTCTTCATGAATATTATGTTGCTCATTGATTTAGTCGCTTGCCCCCTCCTTTCATATGTTATCTCCTGGTTGTCAAGTAGAAGATTAATGTTTTCCTCTATCGATTCTCATTCCTATGCCTCTCTACTTCCAATCGGCGTGTCGGGTGCTAACATGTCTATCAAATACATCTCTTCTTCTCATTACGGATCAACAACATCTTCATGAACCCGCAAATCGACATAAAAATACAGTTAGCATAATATTTTTTCCAACTTTATAACCATAATATATCTTTCACGAGGGGCGTAGCCCCGAGTGATTTGCGACACTAAGATTGAACTACATGTTAGATATGATGTCAACTACCATTGTTGACACAAAATAGAATGTGGCGATTTAAATTTGTGTAAACATTTGTTGTTGACTCCAAGAAATTGTATCAACTTCTATTGTTGGTACACAAAATATATATTTTTAATTATATTCATTTTTGGGTCAACTTCCATTGTTGACATAGATTCAATAAATGTGCAAGTATAATCTGTATACATACAAATGCTCCCTAAACTGGTATCAACTTCCATTGTTGACACAAGTATAATTGTTATAATCAGTACACATTTGTGTATCAACTTCATTTTGTTGATACACTAACTTTGTTTGTTAACTCCCTAAACTCGGTATCAACTTCCTTTTGTTGACATGATAAAAAGTGAAATCTATTTGAAATATAAATTGAGTAAACAAATATGTTACCTTACGAGTGAACCAAGTCATGTCCATGGTATCTCCACATTTCCCTTGAAATTGTTTTACCAGTTCTTTGCAGATTGCGTATGGGCTCCATCTCATGAATCTTGGTGTTGCGGTTTCAAAATTTGTCCTCTTTGCGACGAAGTTTTCTGTATGTTCGCAGAACCATTACTGCATACAGAGAATCAATGAGGTTAGTTTGACGTACAGTATGCATTTTACTATTTTCAAAAATAAACATTATATTAAATGAACTTTTTCTTTTTTTTACCGGCAGTAGAATTGTGCAGCCAGAACACTTCCATTCTTTCCTTTCGCTTTCCAATGTATTTAAGCGAGATAGGTTACTATGTGATCTGGCCATGACACTTTCTCCATGTTCAAAATATAAGGAAGCCAATTCTTTGCAAGTCCTGTTGCACCGTCAGAATCTGGGAAGAAGACAACTGCGCACAGCCACATAGCAAATAGTCTCACAAAATGTTGTGGGTCAGACTGATCCTCAGCGGCAGCTTTTAGTTTGCGCTCAATTTTAGACTTCTTTATTTTATCACTCTTATGTTCTTCTTCCCCTGCTCTGAACTTGTTCTTAAACCATGTAGTGACTACAACATCATTTTTTTTTCTTCAGCAACCTCTTCAACTCCTCACTCTCGATGACCCTTTTTATCTTGAAGATTAATGAAAAGTCTCGTTGGCTCTATTTTGCACGATAAGAAGTTTTCTTTTTCCAAACCTCGAATATCTTCTTTTCTTTATCGAATGCTCCAATAAGTAGTCGTATTGCCGTGACGATTTTGACTAGCCACTTATCATTTGTTGCATCGATCTCTTTTCTGTGTAGAATGGTCTTATAAATTCCCGAATACACATTCCTTTAGTGCTTTTCCATTCTTGTTATCTCCTCCTACTTCAAACGACTTGTATAGAAAGTTGCACATTTCGATCATTGGTATCGACATGATTTGAACTTCGTTTCGCTTCTTCCTACTTCGACCGCATACACGCAACTCATTCATTTATTTTTATATTTAATATAGAAATGAACTTAACTATATTGCAAAGCATAGAACTCAAATAAAAAATAATGTATAAAGTTTTACCTGTTTGTTCTTCCTCTCGTTTCGCCTTCTGCGGCTACTTGTTGTTGTTCGATTCTCCGAATATGATTCTTCATCCTCTCGAATCATCTTCAACCTCCAGACTTTTTCTTTCCTTTACGTGCTTCGCTTGTTGTTCATTGTTCTTCTTCTTCTTTCCAGTTGCTTCCTCTTCCCGGTCATTCTTCTTATTGGTCTCCCTCTTTCTTTTTGTTGCTTTAATTGTTTGACTTTCTTGTTCCGATTCGTCTTCTTCCGAATCTACTCAGTTCTTCATTTTCACGCTTCTCTTTCTTCTTTTAACAGCGTCTTGCTCTTTATCAACCAACAACCGCTTGTTCACTCTCTTCTTTTTAGTGGCTACATCTTTATTACTGTTGTGAATTATCTTCTTCGTACTCTTCGGATTTACCCTTGGTGATCTTCTCACTCCTTTCATCTATTTTTAAAAAAAAGCATTAATTTTGTCATCATTCAATAATCACAACATTTTTAAAACAACATTAATTTTGTCAAGATATCGTTGTTGATACCATCAAGTGGTATCAACTCCCGTTGTTGACAACAATCTACTTGTATAATTCCCGTTGTTGATATCGTCAAATGTTATCAACTTCTATTGTTGATACCAAAGAAATGGTATCAACTCCCGTTGTTGACAACAATCTACTTGTATAATTCTCGTTGTTGATACCATCAAATGGTATCAACTTCTATTGTTGATTCCAAAGATATTCTATAACCAAAATAGTTATTACATGACATTATTTGGTAAGTTATTAGTTTTATGTTCTCGTCATTCATTTATAATCACTAACAACAATTACCATATAGTCTTAGACACTAGTTTCATTACCATATAGTCTTAGACACTAGTATTATATCTCTAGCTTCATTCATTCAACAAGTAACAAGTTCATGTCTTATTCATTATTTATACCTCATAAGCAGGATATCAACTCCTATTATTTCACCTCATCTCGTTAGCATCAACAATCGAAACATCGACTCCTATGCTTATTCATTTTAATTTCACGTAACCCAACATCATACATACAACAAAGCATTTCAAGGCATTTTCATGTATCAACAAAGCATTTCATGGTATCAACAAAGCATTTCAAAGTGTATCATCAAAGCATTTGTGTCATCAACAAAGCATTTGACCTCATAACAAGGATATCAACTCCTATTTTATCACCTCATCTAAAGCATCAACAATCGAAATTGGATATCAACATCGACTCCTATGCTTATTCATTTGAATTTCATATAACCAACATCAATCGAAAACTGGAATTTAAGTTATCAACTCTAATTGTTGATATCATACATACAACAAAGCATTTTAGGGTATCAACTCTAATTGTTGACCCCATATATTAACATCAACAACAACTGAAAGTGTGACTAATTGAAGAAATTATTTCTTACCTCTTTCATTTTAAACTGCAACTTCTGAAAACTCAAAATCAACTTCTAACCTAAAATCAAAATCAATGAATTAGATTCAAAACTAAGTTCATACCAAGTTAAATCAAACACATAAGAAGCAGGAATAGGTCATAAATCGTACATGCAACAACATTTTTTTCGAGAAAAATAAATCTGAATTTCTAAAACCTAAGAAATCTATTTCAAAATGTTAAAAAAACATCATCGGAAGGAAAATCTCCATCAATACGAGTAAGTAGAAGATGATAATCATGTTTACCTCTTTCAATTTTGTATTTGAATCTTCAAAATCAGTAAAACCTAATTTTCTATCATTTCTTCTTTGATTTCTGGATTATTCAAACTGAAAATGATGAAAATGAAATCGGTTACTGAGACTGAAACTGGATTATATATAGGTTGACGGTTTCTTATTCGACGGTTTTGAATTTCAAAATCTCAGCAGTTTCAGTAACTGCACGAAGGAGAAGAAGGGGAGAGATGAAAGACGTGAATTGTTTTGAAAACGGCTACTGCACTAAATGAGTCTCCAACGTTAAAACCCTCAAATATATTGAGGGGCAAAATCGTAATCTGACAATCCGGATATTTTAGGGGAGGGTATATTTATTTTAGGGGAAGGGTATTTTTGTTGGGCCTCTATTATAGGGGTATTTAATTAATGTACCCATTAAGCTTTACAGCTAATCATACCCAAATCACCAATTCTTCTTCTTTCCAGTACCATTCAATTGATCCCCAATTATAAACTCCAACCCTAATTTACAAAATCCTTAATTCTCAATTTGAACTGCTCAGAACCAAAATTAAACCCCACATCAATAACTCAAATCCAACACTACTGCTTAATTCATCAGCTTCATCTGAACTACCTGATTTAGGAACCCTAGCTCATCACCTTCAATTCATCTCTACCTTAACCGAAACTCAAATTCCTAAAGGACCCAAAATTAAACCTGATACAACTCTTTCTACCCTATTTAACAACAAGCCCATGAAATAAAACACCAACACAAGCTCAATTCATAAGGGAAATCAATCAAAACAGAAACCCTAAACTCAATCTCTGATTTACCTTTTCCGTTGAGTTTGAGATCGATTCATCAACAGGACAGCCTCAGAACTTCCATTAAACCTCAATCAACTATACCCAATCTCCAATCAAGTCTACATCAATTAACAGCAGCCCTAACTTCGATTTACAGAAGCAACTCTATAATCTCCTTCCCGTGCTCAAACAACCACAGCACTATCACCTTCGTCTTGAACTAAACAATCTAACAAGCTTCTTAAGAACAACTCGCAAGGTTTAACTCAATCTTTTTGAATTGAATTCGACAGAGGAAGAACATAAGAAGAAGGAGATAAGAAGAACGAAGAGAGAAGAAGAAAAGAGAAAATGAATTTCTCTTCGACACGTTTGGGAGGTGATAAGGCCAACAAAAATGATTAAGGAACCCATGAAAAGGATAAGGGCAGCCAGGCGATTTAGATGCAAAAACGATTATTTTACCATTCTCACTAATCTGATAATAACTTATTCGTCCGGTATCCGATTGACACGTTTGAGTAGTCTATCTCGCATAACTTTTCGAGACCTATCTAGTGATACTAATTTCGTAACTAGATCGTTGTTAGATTAATTTCTATTAATTAACGTTCGTCTCTAATTAATCGGGTCAATAACGGCTTAGTCGTCTCATGACTGGTCTAATAGCGTTGACGAGCTACATTCTCCCCACCTTATATCATTTTCGTCCTCGAAAATTGATCCACCATATAGTCTTCCAAAACTCCCCACCTTATAGAGAATTATTATCTCTCAACCAAATGCAAGTATTGCTCATACTTACAAATGCAGAAAGAAAACAACTCATTTTAAAATGAGTTCAAAACCACAAGAAATGAAACACAACCCTATATGGCTTTCTACAACTAGAATCTATAATTTGTAGCTCTAAGTTCAATAGACTAATTTCTATTTCATAATATGATTTTCTCTAAGCTCATTATGGTGAATTTGATTCTAACATATAAGTATGTCTAAGTTCTCTGCGCTAAAATTATAGTCTAGTATTTAATAATTTTCTTAATTTAGTGTAGTGTATCCATATAACTAATTCCAAATTTGATTTCACGTAAATCTCTAATATCTGATATTTTAACATTACTGTTATACAATATATAAATTTTCATATATTAACTACGCTAAATTTTCTATTAACATAACTATTGAAATATTATTATCGGCAGTGTTACTATTTTTTACTATCTTGATTATTATCGTTATTGATTTGTTGAATAGTCCAGTTCGTACACTAAGTCTTAATTTTCTAAATATAACTCTACATTCACGTAAAGATCAACATAATTGATTTTATTTATTCATATTGAGTCCGTATACTATAAGTCTTGTCAAATAATAGTGTTGGTAACTTAATATTATTATAATTTGTGAAAAGGCGAGGGTACCCAAATATACCTCAAGCTAAAACTTTTCATACCTATAAGTCCTTTCTCCGAAAGTGATTGTCTATGGACTGAGTCGAGACAATACAACTAATCGGTTCACACTTCATGTGATTGTCTATGGATACGGTATCGAGACAATGCAACAACGAAGTATGTTTACTTGATACAAAGGTTCGGACTTAACCAAACACAATAGGATTGCTTATCAAGTAAATAGGAATTAACGTTTGTGTAATTTACTTTAATTATAATAAAACAATTATAATGCGGAATATAAAAGTAAATGACATAGCAAGATTTTGTTAACGAGGAAACCGCAAATGCAGAAAAACCCCGGGACCTTGTCCAGAATTAAATACTCTCAGGATTAAGCCGCTACACAAAATTACACCTAACTTCGTATAGTTGAGACCAGGTAACTAACCCTATAGTTCACTTAGTTCCGTCTGTATTCCCACGCCTCCGACTTGTGAATAAGTCACGTACTTGGAACAATTCCTTTGGTTCGTATTCCAAACAGTAAAGGAACAACAAATTTTTTTGGTATCAACTCTATTCAACCAAGTGATATGAGTCGGACAAAGGCTCTTCCGTTTATCTTAACATAAACTCCTTCGTCGGGTCCTTAGATCTATCTTATGTTCAATCAACCTAAGGTAATCGTTTAAGATTAAGCCAACAACACCTTTAATCCGAAGAATCGTGTTGATGCCGATCTACTTAATTAATCAATCTAATCTACCACAAGGATAAACCGATTATTAATTGGATCCTCTTTTACCCAAACAAGTATTGTGCACACCAAAGATTATAAAAGCCAAGTCAGATCTTCAATATATTCTTTGTCTTCAAATCTTCTTAAATCTTCAATAAAAACCTGCACACAATCACTTGAATCTCTTGTGATCAATCACGCACAGAACGGAGTCTATTAACAATGGATTATCACAAGATCGTCTTTAGAACTAACAATAGTGTAAAGATCCCTATCGAAACTCTGAACTAGTTTAAGTGAATCTTATATCAAAAGAGAAGATTCTCAAGAATAAACAAACTAGGTGCAATCAGATTTCAACCACCGTTAGTCAATCAAATCAATCAAAAACAAAGATAAACCGCAATTATCTAGTTTCCCACCAACGGGTCGTGCTAGAGCTTCTCAATGCCAAAGAAGACTTTAAACTGAGCGGCCGTAAGAGATTTCACCTGATTAGATTACTCTCCTCTCCGATAGGCGGCTACACCAGTAACAACAACAAAAGAGTAAATCTGTTGTTACGAAGGATTAGTTTGCTAGAAAGGCAAACTTCGTGTATTTATAGACAAGGAAGTTTGGGCACCAAGGAATTTCCAAAACCGAAAATATTCTCAATATATTCATTAAAGCACAAATTCGGTTTCCATAATTCCTGGAAATGCTCTGTCCAAAAATAACGATCGAAATCTCTCGGAAAATCTAATTAGTAAATGCACCTTACTAATTCTGTAATTTCCCTACAAAATGAAATTAATAACCTTAATTAAAAGATTCTTAACTTACCTATGTTTCGATCCTGGGTTTCTCTTCCCTTAGCCGTTAAAGAATATCTTTGAACAATTATAGAAATAAACATTCACAGCACGTGTTCAATGTTTGTCGACATCTTTACTTTGTAAGTTCTCTTTCACACTTACAACCTTGAAACCGATTTGCCACACTTCCAAACAAGTTTAGAATTGGTTCATCTGACTTTCAAGAACTATGTGATTGATCAAACCAACATTCAATCACAATCATGGGTTTACGGTTCTACCAAAACAAGTTTCGGTTCTACCTCCATGTGACTACTATGCATAGTCACACTAGCTTCCCAAAAGTTCAGTTGACTAGGTACTAGGATCGGTTCCCCACATATATATGGTATCTAACTTATATGTGTTGCACATGTCCATAGGATCGGTTCCCCTTTCTGCTATAAACCTTGTTGCACCCCATACAAGGATCGGTTCCCTTTGATGTACTGCACCCCTTACTAGGATCGGTTCCCTTTCCCTTACTAGGATTGGTTCCCTTTCCCTTACAAGGTCAGACATACAAAATCCGATCATACCACGGGTGATTACTTAAGATTGGTTTTACTAATAAAAGTTATACCAATACATAAGTCAGGCCTTTGTGAATAGTTCTACCAAGAACACAACAAGTTGTGAGTGGTTATACTCTATCACACATATTGGTTGTTCATAAGATAAGCAATGAATAACAAAACCAATAACACCTGGAAATTTCCTTTTCGGTCCACAAACAAGTTTATGAACTTACTTCCTTAGAACACATGTAAACATTGTTCCCTAGGATGAAATCCTCACCTCATACCCATACATAACCACAATAGAATTCAAATGATTATGGCGATGTCTTATCTACAAAGTTTAATGGTTAAGCAATAATCCTCGTATTGTATTCCTTAATACTATGTCTATCTAGAGTTCAAATATGCTTCGCAGTTATGTTTTCAATATGCACGACTTGAAAAATACGTTAGGGAATGAAACAGTTCAAGTCAAATATCACTAACCTCAAGTGGAAGGATGATTGTTGTCGTTGTAGATCCTTGCTTCTTCACATCTTCAAGTCTTCGCAATACTTGTAATGTCTCATATCCTAATACTTTCAAGCTAACCTATACGAAGTTTAACTCTAGTACATAATCAAGAGACTCTTAACATGAGTTTTGATTCACTAAAATATGACAACCAAACTTGACATACCAGCGCTTGGTGGGTTCAACCGAGCCATGCTCTAACAATCTCCCCCTTTTTTCAATTTTAGTGACAAAACTCTTACATCATATGGATAAACAAATTACAATAATTCATTACACATCCGCTTGATTCCCGATTCAACAGCACAGTGAAACTGCTTACATTCAATCCTTGAAAATATCGTTGTTGACATTATAATAACAAAGCTAATACTCCCCCTAAGAAAGATAGGTAGATATTCAATCCGCACGTCTTTGTTATACCATTCATATGACATGTTACTCCCCCTTAGTCCGTGCTTTCACTCTTTCGTTAGATAAAAACATTCAAGTACCAATGTCCTTTTCCCTAGCGATGCCAATCAATATAAAATATCAATGCCAGCATCACCTGTTTACTCCATATATTTCTCCCCCTTTTTGTCACAAAAATGACAAAGAAACGAAAAAATAAAGGACAACATGAAAAGAATCTTACAAATCTCAGAATAGACTTGCAAACCTGTAGAGTTAGGCACGAGGGTTCCACACATCATGTTCTGATAACCAATATCAAAACCGAAACTACAAGAAGTCTTATTTTGATATATTACCAAGGAAACAATTGTCCAAAACAATTTTTTCCAATTTAGTTTAGCAAACCAAAAAACAACTAAGCATATTTGTTCATTTGCTAAACCAATTGTTCAAAAACAACCGCTTAATTCGATAAGACCAAAATAAAGATTAAACTCCATTTTTCTCATCAGGTTCTAATTATCCATAAACTTAGACCTTTCAATTTTAAACAAGACAGGTACTAGGTTAGTTAACTAGCATTTCTTGTTTAGGCATTCGATTAAACTTGAATAACCGAAACCTCCCTTCGATAAGTCTAACTAAGATCAGAATTAACTTAAAGACAAAGAAGATATTGAAGATCTGACTTGGGTTTTATAATCTTTGGTGTGCACAATACTTGTTTGGGTAAAAGAGGATCCAATTAATAATCGGTTTATCCTTGTGGTAGATTAGATTGATTAATTGAGTAGATCGGCATCAACACGATTCTTCGGATTAAAGGTGTTGCTGGCTTAATCTTAAACGATTACCTTAGGGTGATTGAACATAAGATAGATCTAAGGACCCGACGAAGGAGTTTATGTTAAGATAAACGAAAGAGCCTTTGTCCGACTCATATCACTTGGTTGAATAGAGTTGATACCAAACATATTTGTTGTTCCTTTACTATTTGGAATACGAACCAAAGGAATTGTTCCAAGTACGTGACTTAGTATAACTGTTTTGCCCATAACTTCTTCGTCCGAACTCGGAATGACCTCATTCTTTTTGCGTTGTTTTCGCAATTCAATTATCTACAAGATAGAGGTAATTTCAATACTTGATTTTATTTTGAATATTTATGGTGTATTGCAAATTGGATTTATGGGATGTTTGATTTTGGTTTTGCTACCTTAATATTCGATCTCATATATTGTGAACCCTCATGGTTTGGGTGACTTTTTGATTTAGCGGGATTAAGTTCTAGCCCTAGTAGGTAGGATTTATCAAAGGATTATGAGGGGTTCTGATAGAAACAATATGTTGAATCGGTTTTGGTTTAGCATAAAAGCATATGTGTTTCGACGGTTTTCAACTCTTGCTTGCAATTGTTAAAACAGGTTTTCAACCTTTCTCTGGTAAAGGTTGAAGTGTGTTGTTATTCTTTTGTTTACGCATAAAGGATGACAACGTGGTGATATTTCGATATCAATTCTCCCTGGACGAAGATGTTATCATATGGGAGAAGTGGATGCAAAATTTGAGGTAAAAATCTTGTTAGTTAATTATTTTCCTATTTAAGAAAAGCTTGAGTTTATATATATATATATATTTGTTGCTTTTGCTTAACGAAATTTAGGTTCAATTGATATTTATTCCATGTTGTGTGTGTGGATGTGTGATTCAATTGGTTCCTGTTAAGAAAAACTATTGTTATTTTGCTTTATTGTATGGTATCAATTGTTTAGGCATACAAAATTACGGTGCAATTGCGGTGCTTATAATGTCTATGTTGTTTCAATTGCTTCCGGTTGAGGTGAATAATTATGCAAGTTGATTTATTTTGGTTTGTATGAATTATTTATGGCTTAACGAAATAATATGCGTACTGGATGAGTTGTTTAGTCCAATTTCTTAAATCTTCAATAAAAACCAGCACACAATCACTTGAATCTCTTGTAATCAATCACGCACAGAACGGAGTCTGTTAACAATGGATTATCACAAGATCATCTTTAGAACTAACAACAGTCTAAAGATCCATGTCGAACCTCTGAACTAGTTTGAGTGAATCCTATATCAGAAGAGAATATTCTCAAGAATAAACAAACTAGGTGCAATCAGATTTCTACCACCGTTAGTCAATCAAATCAATCGAAAACAAAGATAAACCGCAATTAATATCTTTGAACAATTAAAGAAATAAACATTCACAAAGACGTGTTCAAAGTTTGTCGACATCTTTACTATGTAAGTTCTCTTTCACACTTACAACCTTGAAACCGATTTGCCACACTTCCAAACAAGTTTAGAATTGGCTCATCTGACTTTCAAGAACTATGTGATTGATCAAACCAGCATTCAATCACAATCATGGGTTTAACGGTTCTACCAAAACAAGTTTCGGTTCTACCTTCATGTGAGTATTGTGCATTGTCACACTAGCTTTCCAAAAATTCGGTTGAATAGGTACTAAGATCGGTTCCCCACATATATATGGTATCTAACTTATATGTGTTGCACATGTCCATAGGATCGGTTCCCCTTTGCCTAAAAACGTGTTGCACATGTCCATAAGATCGGTTCCCCTTTCTGCTATAAACCTTGCTGCACCCCATACAAGGATCGGTTTCCTTTGTGATGTACTGCACCTATTACTAGGATCGGTTCCCCTCTCCCATATTTGGTCAGACACACAAACCCGATCATACCACAGGTGATTACTTAAGATCGGTTTTACTAATAAAAGTTATACCAATACATAAGTCAGGCCTTTGTGAATAGTTCTTCCAAGAACACAACAAGTTGTGAGCGGTTATACTCAATCACACATATTGGTTGTTCATAAGATATGCAATGAATAACAAAACCAATAACACCTGGCAATTTCCTTTTCGGTCCACAAACAAGTTTATGAACTTACTTCCTTAGAACACATGTAAACATTGTTCCCTATGATGAAATCCTCACCTAATACCCATACATAATCACAATAGCATTCAAATGATTATGGCGATGTCTTATCTACAAGGTTTAATGGTTAAGCAATAAACCTCATATTGTATTCCTTAATACTATGTCTATCTAGAGTTCAAATATGCTTCGCAGTTATGTTTTCAATATGCATGACTTGAAAGATACGTTAGGGAATGAAATAGTTCAAGTCAAATATCACTAACCACAAGTGGAAGGATGATTGTTGTTGTTGTAGCTCCTTGTTTCTTCACATCTTCAAGACTTCGCAATACTTGTAAGGTCTCATATCCTAATACTTTCAAGCTAACCTATACGAAGTTGACTCTAGTACATAATCAAGCGACTCTTAACATGAGTTTTGATTCACTAAAATATGACAACCAAACTTGACATACCAACGCTTGGTGGGTTCAACTGAGCAATGCTCTAACCGCTATCCCCAAAGTCCATTGTGTAACTGGATATCGAAGCGCTTGCATATCAATTTCTATCCAACTGAACCACCAAGTAGTAGCGCACTCAAGGTGTAATCCAACCGGAAGCTTTAAGTTATGTGAACTTCGATTGATCCTACCAGTTAGACTCTTAGCGCAAGGTCCACTTACTAGTGTTGTCTTCACACACGATTTCTCCACAGAATCCCTCTGCGAGGTTTCACGTTCTTTACTTTTGTAAGGATCATTCAACAATTACACGGATATCCTAACCCTTTACTAGCAATAGAATGATCAATAGATTAATCCAATTGTACACTTGAACAATCTAGAAATCAATCATAAATCCTAATTATAGTGAAAACAAACGATAAGATGATAAAACTCTGAATATATTTGTATAATAATGTAGCATTACGCTAGAGCATTGAATTCATCCTTAATCAACAAAAGTTTAGCTTCTCATGATTACACAATTACCCGGTTTCCCCCTAAAGGGGTAAACCCTAGAATATTTTATGAAGAACAAAAGTATAATATGAGATGAGATGAGATATTTGATATGTGTAGAGATGTGATATGAGAGGTAGAATTGTGTCTCCCAAGGTGTCTAGATCTCTTCTTAATGTCTTGAGGGTCTTCTTATATAGTGCTCACATGATCTAGGGTTTAGAACCCGTTCGGGACCGCGTATTCCTTGATTTAGAAGCCCAAACTTTTGCCAAACACCTTAGTTGCGGTTGGGTTCAACCTGGCCGTAACTCAGACAAGAAAATAGTGCTATACTCCCATAGTTACGGTTGGGTCCGAGTCTACTGGATACTTTTTTTTTTTGTCTTTCGTCATTTCGGCCATAACTTCTTCATCCGATGTCCGATTGACCTCCTTCTTTTTGGGTTGTATTCATATCGTCGTCCTCTACAATATGGCAATACCCAAATATTCATATCTCTTCACTTTATTTTACGGTTGGGTTGGACCTAGCCGTAACTCCTTGTGCAAATTGTAGTAGAAATTCATCTCTTTTACGGTTGGGTTTGGAGATGTTTTTCCCAACCATAAATCTTCCTGGAACTTGTATCCAAGAGTTGTCTTTGCACCTTACAAATTCTTCTTTTCATGCGGGAATGAACTCATTTCCTCTTCTTGGCTCCTTTAAACTCCATTTCCATTGATTTTGGATGATTCACCTGATATGACACATAAACTCAAAAGTAATCATAAAAACAAGTGATATGCAAGAATTATAGCTCAAACAAGTATGGAATTGACACTCTAAACATCTAAATTAAGCACTTATCAGTGGGAAACATATTTATTCAATCATATAGACTTTTCTGTGTGAGACAGATTTGTCTATCAAGTCTTCGACTTTGGGTCGTAGCAACTATTGGTTGTGGGTGAGATCAACTAAGGGAATCAAGTGCGTAGTATCCTGCCGGGATCAGAGACGTAAGGAGCGCAACTGTACCTTGAATCAGTGTGAGATTGATTACGGTTCAACTACAGTCCAGTGCGAAGTTAATTGGTAGTAGGCTAGAGTCGGTAGCGGCTTAATACAGTGTGGTGTTCAATCTGGACTAGGTCCAGGGTTTTTCTCGCATTTGTGGTTTCCTCGTTAACAAAATTCCGATGTCTGTGTTATTTCTTTTCCGCATTATATTTTGTTATATAATTGAAATAACACAGGTTGTGCGTTAAGATCAATCAATTAGAATATCCAACCTTTGGTTGTTGATTTACATTGATTGACACTTGAACATTGGTCTTTGGTTACGTTCAAGTTGTTTCACATAATAATCAGGCTCACGAATTTCTATATGTTTTATTTGCTGATTACATTGTGAAACAGTGATATTAAACTCTTTGATATACTTTACTCGAGATTGAGTCTGACTGTCTAGTTGAATCTCTAGAAAGTGTATTGGAGTAAGTCATCTCAGATTTCCAAACGAATTGTTGGGTGTGGTTGTTAGAACCCCGCATTTTCAAACCCCAATTCCCCAGCCACTAGACTAAGATAACCACCAATACTGCTCCTACCAACAAATCCATAACCAGAAATCTCAGGGTTTCCTTTAGAAGCTCCATCACAACATATGAGCACTTAATTGAATGCAGGGAACCTAAAGATGCATTCTTTAACTTCAGATGTACCAACTTTCACTCCTTTAATACCAAATGCTATCAAAATGTTCATATCATATACAACACCTCTGATTTTACCCTTCATCCTTACACTGCTTTCTTTTGTAAATTGCATTACTCTCTGTTTGAATTTCACCAGATTTGGTTTCTTCATCATAACATCTTATATTTCTAGCAAACCAGAGTTCCACCATTACAGTAAAAGCACTTGTATACCAAATTTCTCTCACTGCTGAACTTTTCCCTTGGACACACTTCAATACTTCCATGAAATTAGAAGGATTCAAGAATTTAAATATTCCACCTAGCCAATCCCAAATTTATTCACTAAAATCAAAATACCACAGTATGTGATCCATTGTATCATGTCCATTCCCACATAGATAACATTTGGAAAGTGTGGAATCCTTTCTTTCTATAATTCTCCTTTGTTGCACATGCTCCTCTAAGTTTTTCCAAAAATTAGTTGAAATACAAGGATGTATAGTGGAATTCCATACCTGTTTTTGCCAAAGAAACATATTTTTTCCTGATGAGCTGCACTGCATTACTTATTGTTGTTAGAGCATTGCTCGGTCAAACTCGCATGCGTTGCTATCTCAAGCATGTTTGTCAATGTTAGTGATCAAAATTATAAGTCTTGATTTCTAGCCTATTTATAGATGTCTCGGACTAGGACATAGATAGTGTAGTTGAGCTTAGATTTCACAGAGTTCATCATTTGAAGACGAAGAAACTACTAAGGGGAGCTTGTGGAACTTCTTCGACAAAAGGTATGTGGAAACTTGAACTCATCTATCACTTGGAAAGTCTATTTCTACTATCTCCTATATTGAGACATAAGTCGTGTTAAGATATAGTTTTCTCTATACACATTTGAGATTTGAGATGAGATGAGATTTCGAGATGAGTATATCTCGCTTACATATTTCTCGAAATATGTGTTGGTAAGCTTTCGCTTCGACCAAGTTCATCTTATATCATGAGAAAATTGCCGAGTAACATCTTACATGGTTGGTGTGATACAATCATTTGATGTAGGCTTGGAATGTTTCGATAATGATTATTTCAATATCTTGAAAATTGCTTTGATGTTAATAGTGTGTGAAAACAGCTATTGTCATTATAGAAGAATGTTTCAATGATTGAAATAAAGAGTTGATAATGTAACCATGTTTGGATATAAGCATATATAGTGTGTTCGCTCATTAGTGTATAAATCCATAAAACGGGAGCCAAGAGTATGCATATGTGTATACGAAATTAATGAAGGAGACAGGTTAAGTATGCGTACCCGTACGTATACTGGCGGAAGTTCTCGAACCGAGAATTTCTGCTGAGTTTGGTTTTTGACAAACTCTTAACTAGTCACCTAAAGTATGCGTACCCGTACGCATACTATCGGAAGTTTTCAAACCGAAAATTTCTGCTGAGTTTGGAAACTTAATAAACTCAAAATCCCGTTGCTTAGGTACGCATACCCGTACGCATACTTAAGCTGGTTACTTTGTCAAATCGGTCAATTCATGAACTTAAACATTTAAATCATGAGGAATGCAATCTTTGCAAACTGTGGGTGATGGGTCGGTAGACCGACTTTGTTTTACCGCAAGTGCACGGTGTCAGAAAGAGCACACAAAAGCAAGTACGGTTCGTTCCCTCAAGGAGTGTAAAAGCTACTAATCAATATCAAGGACTAACCAAAATTCAATATTTCAAGGATTGTTGTACTAAGAGAATGAATTAACGGGTAAATAAAGCAATTGTATAAAGATTGTAATCAAGGATATGGAAGTATTAGGCTACGGAATCCGTTGTAGGCAATGTGTACTTATGTTCTATCACAAGGTCTCAAATTTACTCATGCGAAGTGGCAAACCTAGCTACTAACACACAGAAGATATTTCTTAAAGGATCATAGACAAGAGTTATCATAAAAGATAGTTTGTTCTCAACCTAAAAGGTAGATATCCTAAATACTAAGCATACAAGGCATACATAGTCTTGGAATAATCATAAAACAATTGATACCTAGGTTAATAGGTTATAGATGGAATGATGTTCTAGAATTATACAGGGCATAAGACATGAAAAACTCTTAAAACAATCAACCTCTTTTGAGAAACACAAACATGGAATTAAGTTCTTATTTTTGAAACCATTGTTTAAGAACACAAGCACTTTAACCTACAAGTTCATCCTTCACCCTAACAAGGTATTTAGCTAGACATAGTTTTGATCAAAGCCATAGAAAATGATAAAGAGATTGTTAAGCTAAGCATATGAGTAACAGAAAGCAAAATAGCTAACCCTAGTTTTCTTCCCTGTAAAACAGGGAGTTCCTTCCAGTCCATATCGCTGGCTATTTGTAGGCGCGGCAAAGACCCCTAATTGGACCATTCCAGTAAACTCCAAAGGCCCCAATCCACTAACTAGCCCAGTCCAACATCTCAGCACCACTAGCCACGACCATTTTAGACCCACTGAACTGATGCAGCCAACACCAGCATCATCATACAAATCACCACCACAGGTTACCCAGCTACCATCATCAATTGCAATCAGGCAGTACCACCGTCTTCACCTGTTGTTGCTGCTGTGTTTGTTCTCAGGCGAGAACATTCAAGTGCAGAATCGCAAACAACCACCACGACTAACACCAGCTTGAGAACTCGCTGCCATTCATTACCTCGGCCAACTGAACTTGAATCTCGATCCGACACCAAGCCAAATCATCACCAGTTGCTATCTTAAATTTTACCATGGAATTCATCTCAGGCCTTCATCCTTGTTCACTCTATAAACTCTCAGCTCATGCCATGAAAACGCTTCACTTATGCCCAATTTCAGATCACGGCAATTCACAATTCCATGTTGCTGTTGAATCCCTTTCTGCAACTGAGTTTCAGCCTTTAAACTTATTCAATTTCATCTTCATTCGCATCTGAAACGCCCCACGTTAACTGAATTCAATCAGCTTCAGTCAGTCCACCTAAACACAGCTACAACCATCAACTTCCAGTTCCTTGCTTCAATTCAGAACACTCATTACAGCAACACCTTTCCTTTCTGCATTCCTGCCATCTAAGCTCTCAGCCATCACTTCCAGCTGCCGCATATTGCCAATGAACTGCCAAGACTCAAATCTGTTGACGCTATTGATATCTCCGTTCTGCTGCTACCTAGTAAACTCTCCCACTACCAGCACCTTCTTTAACTGAATCGTTTCCCAACTCTCGCCACAACAACAACCCCACTTCCATCTGCTGCTTCTCATTACTTCTTCACCAAATACCCGATTCAATCAACACCAGCTCCAATCACATGAACCTCCAAATTTGACTGCTTCCAGTAAACACAAATGGAATGAGTTCTTAATGAAAGCTAACCACGAACTCCAGCTTGTTCTCATGCCTTCCACTCCTCCAAAACAGTTAACATGAGCTACACCATTTCAGACTAAACCCATTCAAGGTACAGAGAGCACCTGCAATTTAAAATACAGCGAGAACCCAAGTTGTTGGATATTTTCAATATCTTAGGAAATAAAATGGTTTTATGTTTTGGTTTGCCGCTATGACGGGGAAGTAATCTGTGTTGGATAAACACAATGGATGTTAGTTGGAGATGAAGAGACACCTTTAATAGGTGTGATGGTTCAAAAAGGCAACCATTCTCAATAGACACCTTATGTGTCTTTTGGAAGTGAAGAGGCATCTCCAATAGGCATAAATATCCCTATAAATAGTGAAGGCATTCTCCCATTCATATCAATCAATTCAACCTGTTTTCTCTCTTTCTAAAGCATCATCAGAATTACTTTCTAGTGTGTTCTTGATTGGGTCAAGGGGTGCAAACATTGAATCCAATTTCTCTGTTGTAGGGCTTTCATTGTATCCCGAAGGCATTATTTTATACCATTTGCAATCGCTTAATTGATATTGGGAGGGTAGAAATAATCGTCTAAAAAAAATCTTATGAGCCTTGAAAGCTTTTGAGTACAACAATTTCTTTTGTATTTATTTCATCCTCCGTTTTTACCCTAATTTTCCAACAGTTTTAGACGATTAAATTCTACAGTGGAGGGTGGAACAATGGTGAATTTTGAGAGCATTTCTGGTTGATGTAATCGTTTTAAGAAGATTTAGTCCGTGGGGATATACGACGACAGATTTTGGATTAAGACAAAAGTGAAGATAATATTCGTCCCCATATATCCTTGTTACTGACAGGGGCCACCGGGTTTTGTTTTCATTCGAATGAAACTCCTCCCTACGGGTGCCGATCTAAGAGGTTACCAACTGGGGTACCATTAATTAAACAGGGGAAGATTGTTGTCAGTAGTTGGCACTATTTCCAAATATACTGTATACATGATTGGTCGTGTGCTTAGCAGGACTTGGCGTTTCGAGTTTCAAGAATTTGTCTTTTCCTTTTACTTTCTCAACTCATATCTACTCTTTTTTTTTTTTTTTTTTTTTTATGCATGAGTATTTATATGCATAACTCATGAAGGTTCTTCTTAGTAATCGGTTTGATTTTCTTTTGCTCTATTCTTGTGGCTAGAGGAAATTAAACTAGAAGAAGTAGAACGGGAAAACATGAAGAGTGCCGTTGTGACCCCTCCCGATGGTGTCAACGATATATCTCAAGAGATTGGATCAAAGAGTTGGGATTCTTGGGAACGACAGGAAAACGGTTAGTACAACATACTTTATAAAATGATATAGTATGTACTGTTGATATCGAATCATCTCATTTTTTAGTTTGAAATCATGTTATAACTGGTTGGTAGACTATATGTTTTGATATATGTCTGACGTCGGGAAATGTTACTATGTTAGTATAGCCAAATCGAAGAGATGAAATTGTAGTAATGCAGACTACACCGGATTTTGAAGATTTCATTATTTGTGAGCATGACTGGACAATGAGTATTAGATCTCGTACATGGTGAACAACATATTTTCTTTGTAGCATTCCATGGTGCATATTGATGATAGTTAATCATCTGCCATCATTCAACTTTGATGAAGAGATAAAGAGAAACCTTATAGTAAAGAAACGTGCTTTCTTTACGGCTTATGTGGTTTAGTAGCATCTTATCTATTTTAAAAGTATGTTCGTTGTGATTTTTTGAACTCGCATTACAAATGCTTGGCAAAGTTGGTGATATCTCACTATTGTGAACGACATAGTTTAGTTTTTCGGTAAGTGCATGTACATGTAGGAGGTATATTTAATACCTTAAAAGTCATATAAGTATTCCTATACACAGTGGTTGTCAATTGTGTGTAATACCGGTATGCATCCCATCCCTGGTAGACAACTCCCGTTAGTGGCCACTGAGCCAAATCCAAAGGAACTATAATTACATATTCCATTGGATTTGAAGATGCTTGATACTAATAACCAAAAGTTGTAAGTTAGTGGCATGTTCAGGGTTTGGAAGAAAATTTCCGGTCTCTTTTACTGGAATATGTGCGGGATGACAACCAAAGACAGTGTATAACTGAAAATTTATATGAGCAGATTCAGTTACTTATGGTGATTGAATAATGATTGAAAATTTCATGCCAAGTCCAAGAGATTGGATTTGAAGATTTCTTTAGAAATTACCTCTGGGCATGTTTGATACTGATCAAACGATATGCAATTCCGACTCATTTTGGTCGCATGACAATAGAGAGTATTGCCATGAATGCTCTAAGATTAGAGAACCAAAATGGAGATCACCAATGATTGTTGAGACTAAAATTTTTTGGTACGGGTATAATTCTTGCGGTTGGAATTATAAATATAGAAGTCTGAAATCATAAATAAATGTTGAGAAACATTTAGACGTAAACATAATTCTTGTATTAAGAATTATATGGTTCCAAAATTTGGAAAATGGGATGTCTTAAATGATATCAACGGAAAAGGAAAATTCCGGTGAATATATAACGTATTGGAAGATTGGGCGCGCGACCAAATATCCAACGATGTTATGATATTACCGATGCATAAATTATAAACATTTGCATTATATAATGTAAAATGTTAAATAGACATTGTCTATGTTTTTGGGTATAAATTTGTAGAAGATTGGGCATGAGTAGAGGAGTTACTCATCGTAATAATGTGCTTGTTGAAATAGCAAGTAAGTTTGCCTACAAATTTTCTATGCCTCTAGTGTATGCAAGTCTATAATGGCTTCTTGTGAATTAACCGTAAATGTTAATTAGGATCACTAGAGAAGTTACAATTATTTTGTAAAATTAAATAGGAACATTTTTAATAATGTTTTCAGAATTGATTGCATGAGTAGATGCAATTAATGAGGAAGAATGGCTTAGAACCTAACTTGTAGAGATCCCATTTTTGGAAGAAGCCATCTCAAGCGGTCTTGATTAATTGTGAATCAGGCGATGATCTATAACGTCTCTAACAAAGACTTATAATGAAAGGTCAAGACATACAAGTCTTGTACATTGAGCAGTAAGTCAATTACTCAAGAAAGGAGTAATTGCGGTTAGCCATTGAAATGGAGAATAACTTGCAGACATATTTATGGAAAGTCTCCCAAAGGAAATGTTTTCAATGAAGTATAAAGAAATGGGACTAAGGTCTCAGTGAAGGAAGGTTGATCTCCCATGCGAAACCCAACCTATGTTTTGAAAAAGATAAACAAGGTTCAATGTGGTACCAACAAGTTATGGATGTAGATTATGGAGCACTAATATAAAACTTCCCATTTCTAATTACAAGAAAATAGGATGGATGTAAATCCTTAATGAGTGTGATTAGTAAAATCGCGAAACACCTTCGAGACTTACCTATATGAGTATGGAAATCAGTAGTTTCCTAAGAGAAGAAGACCGTTCTCTAAAGAAGACTCATGAATCAAGGATATAAGCACATGGCCATTAACCAGAACACACATGATTTATGAAATCAATATGTGTGGAGACTCAGGTTTTATCATAAGGGATATCGGTTTCACCATAGAATCTCGATAAGGCTTTGAGTTTCTTACACTAAGTGAAGGTTCAAATCCAAAGATACCTATCATTTATGTGTTGATTTCAACGATGATCTTAGTCTCAATTGTGCTTGAACTACGTTGGCTTGATCCCAAATCTTGTGTGATAAATCACCGATTTAAAAAGTTTTGTTTTATTTTTATTTTCATGTTTTTGGTTATTGAAAATAGGGGGAGATTGTTGGATATTTTCAATATCTTAGGAAATAAAATGGTTTTATGTTTTGGTTTGCCGCTATGACGGGGAAGTAATCTGTGTTGGATAAACACAATGGATGTTAGTTGGAGATGAAGAGACACCTTTAATAGGTGTGATGGTTCAAAAAGGCAACCATTCTCAATAGACACCTTATGTGTCTTTTGGAAGTGAAGAGGCATCTCCAATAGGCATAAATATCCCTATAAATAGTGAAGGCATTCTCCCATTCATATCAATCAATTCAACTTTGTTTTCTCTCTTTCTAAGCATCATCGTAAATTACTTTCTAGTGTGTTCTTGATTGGGTCAAGGGTGCAAACCTTGAATCCAATTTCTCTCGTTGTAGGGCTTTCATTGTATCCTAAAGGCATTATTTCGCATACCTGTTGCAATCGCCAATTGATATTGGGAGGGTAGAAATAATCGTCTAAAAGAAATCTTATGAGCCTTGAAAGCTTTTGAGTACAATAATTTCTTTTGTATTTATTTCATCCTCCGTTTTTACCCTAATTTTCCAACACAAGTTTCATCTCACTCAATTCGAGCTAATACCTTTCTTCTTCACTGACCCTTCTCAAATCTGTTGCCATTTTCTCTCCATACAATCACCCAATCCAGCTGTTGTTGTTTTTAAAAAACCACGAACCTCCTCCATCTGTTCTCTTGAACCAACACCAAAATATTCTCCCCTGCAATTGAATCGTAGTATGATATTGACCTAACTCCATTTGATCATCTCAAAAACCCCCCACAATCTGCTTAAACTTCTCGTACACAGCCACGAATCGATGGCAACAACCCTAATTCGAATTATCGCACAACACCAGTTCTCCGTCAATCAACAGACCCCAAATCACCACAGATATATTGATATCGAAACCCCCAATTCCTGGTGTTATTGGTGTTGTTTGTGGACGAACAGAAATCAAGACAACCCCATGTTGATTATCCAGGGAAGCTTAGTTTCATCTTCATTCAGTACCCATACCAACTTCCCTTACTCAAACCCTTTGTCGATCCCTGACCTCACTCCATCTCAGTGACGATGGAAGCTGGAAGAAGAAGAAGAACTGAAAATCACTTCTTCTTTGTTTTAATAAGAAATGAGATGTGGTGGGAATGATGCCACGTCTACCGTTACTATCTTGTGCAGCTCACACGCTTGGAAAAGAAATGATATCTTCATTGGATGGCTTAAGTGGTGCGGCCATAAGTTGTTGGCTTGCCATCCCACAAGCTCCGGTTAAGCTCCAACTCCATTTAGTGCCACGAGTGATTTGAGTGGTGTTGATATAAAGATACCAGGCCAACCACGTTAGCCATTTTTCGGTCCGATGATCGGATTTCACTTATAATTCCTGCAAATGACTTAAAATAATGTTATTAGCAAACGAGACTGGATAGTGTAAATATGGGTATAAAAGTGTCGCACTTCTTGCGTTCTTATCGATCCCCCACACTTACATTTTGCTAGTCCCGAGAAAAACAACAAAAAATTATATCCGCTATACAGCTGGATATGGAGAGACGTCTGCTAAACAGCGAGAAGGACCACTAAACAGTGGTTTAGAGAAGTCTGATAAACAGCTAGACGAAACCACTAAATAGTGGCGTAAAGAAGTCTGCTAAACAGCTAGACGAAACCACTAAACAGTGGCTTAAAGAATTACGCTAAACAGCTAGACGAAACCACTAAACAGTGGCTTAAAGAAGTCCGCTAAATAGCTAGACGAAACCACTAAACAGTGGCTTAAAGAAGTCCGCTAAACAGCTAGACTGATAATCAGAATGAACCACTCAACAACTGGTCATGTTGTGCAAATTTTTTTTTTTTTTTTTTTTTTTTATTAATGTAGGTGAGAACGTATAAAAAAAAAAAACTGAAGTATGAATCACTCCCCCACACTTAAACATTACATTGTCCTCAATGTAATTGAGTCATCCAATGTAAAGTTAAGATGGGAAAAATCTATAGCAAACAAATAAAAACAAGAGATAAAGAAAATGGGAACAAATCTGGTGGGTTCACTCCCACGAAGCAAAATCCAATGGGTTGACTCCCATGAAGCAATTTGGTATTTGTTTCCCTGCAAAAAGAAAACAAAACGTAAAAAGGAACAATAATTTACTAATATACAACAACAATAATTCAGAAAGTTTTAGTCTTGATAGACTGGATCTTCGAGGAGGACAGTTTCCACCTCGGTATTGATGAGCTCTAAAAATGGTTTCACTCGTTGTCCATTGACCTTAAACACATTGCCAGATTCTCTATTCTCAAGCTCGGCTGACCCCATGAGGGAAAGCTTCTTTAACATAGTAAGGACTGTCCAACGAGATCTCAACTTGCCAGGAAATAAATGCAACCTAGAATTATACAATAGAACTTTCTGCCCAGGTTCAAATGACTTACAACTAATCGACTTATCATGAAACACTTTAGTTTTCTCTTTGTAAAGCTTTGCATTTTCATAAGCATCATTCCTAATCTATTCCAACTCATTGAGTTGAAGCTTACGGTGATTCCCAGTTGTAGACAAATCAACATTAAAAGTCTTAATGGCATAATAGGCCTTATGTTCTAACTCAACCGGTAAATGACATGCCTTTCCATAGACAAGTCGATACGGAGACATACAAATGGGTGTCTTAAAGCAGTTCGGTAAGCCCAAAGTGCATCCAATAATCGTGCAGACCAATCTTTACGATTTGGATTCACCGTTTTCTCTAATATTTGCTTAATTTGTCGGTTAGAAACTTCGACTTGACCACAAGTCTGGGGGTGATATGGTGTAGAGACTTTATGAGTAATGGAGTACTTACTTAAAAGAGTCTTGAAAGAATTATTGCAAAAATGTGACACTCCATCACTTATAATGGCTCTAGGGGTACCACATCGAGAAATATGTATTCTCTAACGAACTTGATCACAACGTTGCGATCATTCGTCTTGGTAGGTATGGCCTCTACCCATTTAGACACATAATCAACCGCTAACAAGATGTATACATTACCATTTGAAGATGGGAAAGGTCCCATGAATTCTATTCCCCATACGTCAAATATTTCCACTATCAATATGGAGTTCAGCGGCATCATGTTGCGCCTAGTAATCCTTCCCAGCTTTTGGCACCTGTCATAACTTCGACAAAACTCATGATTATCATGAAACAAAGTAGGCCAATAAAATCCACATTGCAGAATTTTGGCAGCAGTTTTCTTAGAGCTAAAATGGCCACCATAAGCATAAGAATGGCAAAAAGTGATAACACTCATAATTTCATCATTAGGCACACATCTGCGAATAATCTGATCAGGACAATATTTGAAAAAATATGTATCATCCCAAAAAAATGCTTAACCACGGCTAAAAATTTAGTTTTATCTTATTTGACCAATGCTCGGGAATTTGACCAATAGCAAGATAATTAACAATATCGAGCAAACCAAGGTAGCTGCGAAACATCAAACAATTGTTCATCGGAAACGATTCATGCAAAGGCAAAGTATCACTAGAAGACTCGAAATGATCCTAGAAAGGTGATCTGCCACTACATTTTCAGAACCTTTCTTGTCCCGAGTATCAAAGTTAAATTCCTGCAGCAATAATATCCATCTAATCAACCTAGGTTTAGCATCCTTTTTGGACAGAAGGTTCTTCAACGCAGCATGATCAGAGAATATAATGATCTTAGACCCTAAAAGATAAGGTCTGAACTTTTCTAGAGCAAACACAATCGATAAGAGTTCTTTTTCAGTAGTGGTATAATTCAATTGTGCATCATTCAAAGTCTTACTAGCATAGTAAATAACATCTTTGGGCTTTATCCATACGTTGTCCTAAAACAGCTCCCAATTTGCAAAATTAGAAGCATCACACATAATCTCAAATGGAAGATTCCAATTAGGCGGTTGTATAATAGGGGTAGAAGTTAACAACAATTTGACTTCTCAAAAGCTGCAAAACAAGTTTCATCAAAGACAAAAGCAACATCTTTAATAAGAAGATTGCATAAAGGACGTGAGATCTTACTAAAATCTTTAATAAAACGACGGTAAAAACCACTGCATGACCTAGGAATGATCTAACTTCTCACGTAACTTTACGTGGAGGTCTCAACTTAGAAATTAATTCAACCTTAGCCTTGTCTTACTTCTATACCCTTGGAAGAAACAATGTGACCCAACCTGATTCAAGACCTGAACCATGAAGTTACATTTCTCCCAATTCAACACAAGATTTTTTCCTTACACCTCACTAGTACAAGAGTGATATGATGGAGGCATTCATCGAAAGAATAATAACCAAACACAGAAAAATCATCCATGAAAACTTGATAAACCTTTATACCATGTGAAAAATATGCTTAACATATAACATTTGGAAAGTGGCGGGTGCATTACACCACCCAAATTGGATGCGTATATATGCAAATGTCCAAAATGGACAGGTAAAAGTGGTCTTTTCTTGGTCTTCGGGGCAATAGGGATTTGGTTATAAATAGGAGTAACCATCTAAGAAACAATAGTAACTATGGCCGGCTAACCTCTTAAGAATTTGGTCGATAAATGGCGGAGGAAAATGATATTTACTTGTGATCTTTTCTTAGTCAATGCATACACGCCACCGGTGGTCTGTGCTGAGTGGGAATCAATTCATCACAATCATTCTTGACTACGGTAATTCCAGTTTCTTGGGTACAACTTGAACAGGCTGACCCAAGTCTTGTCGGATATCGGGTAAATGACACCCGCATCCAATAGTTTCATAACTTCCTCTTACTACCTCTTTCATATTAGGATTTATCCTACGTTGCATCTCTCTATATGTTTTAGAGTTCTCTTCTAAGTAGATATAATGCATACAATCGCTAGGACTAATACCTTTCAAATGCAATGACCAACCTATAGTCGTCTTATGTTCTCTAAGGACATCTACCAACTTACTTTCTGTTCTAGTGTGAGATTAGAAGCAATAATAACAGGTAAAGTATTTTCAGAGCCTAAGTAAACATATTTTAGAGTGTCAGGCAATGGTTTTAGAGTCAAGGTCGGAGCTTTCTTGACTGATGGAACTAGTCGAGACTCTAACAGTACAAGAGGTTCAAGTTTAGGCTTCCATTTTCTAGTGTCAGCAGTGAGGTGGAGCCTAACAAGGCATTGACTTCACAAATAACACTATCATCAGTTATATCCTGCCCAAAATGAGTTAAACATGCCTAACGGGTCATCTAAATGATTCTGCAAGAAAGTATCATGAATAATTTCATCAATCATACAAACGGTTTCATGGTTATCAAAATCGGGAGGAGAACGTGCAACAAGTAAAACATTCACTTTCATTTTCCAACTACCAAAAGTAAGTTCCATAATACCATTCCTACAAGTTTATGATCGCATTTGTAGTTGCTAAGAAAGGTCTTCCTAAAATAATAAGAATTTGACCACCGGAGTGCACACCGGTTGTTTATCTAGGATTATGAAATCCACGGGATAAACAAAGCTATCAACCCGCACAAGAATGTCTTCTACCACTCCTCTAGGAATTTTAATGGACCTATGTTGCCCAATTGGAGTGTAACATTTGTGGGTTTCAAGTCACCAAGTCCTAATTGTTCATACATGGAATATGACAAAAGATTTACACTAGAACCTAAATCTAACAAAGCATGCTCAATCTTGTGTTTTCCTATAGTGCAAGCAATAGTAGCACAACCGGGATCCTTGTATTTAGGTGGTGTTTTCTGCGTAATGATAGAGCTCACTGTTCAAGCGAAAGCTCTCTTTTTGCACATTCAAATTACATTTCACAGTGCACATATCTTTCAAGAACTAAACATACAAAGGAATTTGTTTAATGGCATCTAGAAGAGGAATGCTAATCTTAACTTTGTTTGAAAACCTCTAAGATGTCACTAGAACTAGCTCCTTTTTACGGGGTAGTAATCGTTGAGGAAATGGAGCGCGAGGAACATAAGCATTTTCAGATTCATTGCTTTTTTTTTTGTGTGTCGAAGGTGTAACTGCGTCACAATGGTGTGTCCCTAGCATGCTCATTTACCTTAGGATTACTAACATGATTATCAATGACCCGTCTGCTTCTTAAGGAAGTAACGGCTTGGACTTGATCGGAGGTTTTAGCACCAGATGTGCTGACCTCAAAAGAACCCTTAGGGTTAGGCATTGTTTGACTTGGGAACTGTCCCTTGTCTCTTTCATTCACTTGAATAGCAAGCTGACCTATTTGTCGTTCTAAACTTGCTATGGACCTTGAAGTAGTCTGTTCTAAGTTTGTTATATACTTTTGAGTAGCTTTGCATAAACAAACTTAGACTTTCTTCCATATTTCCTTGGGAGACAGATTTATTCAATCATATAGACTTTTTTGTGTGAGACAGATTTGTCTATCAAGTCTTCGACTTTGGGTCGTAGCAACTCTTGGTTGTGGGTGAGATCAACAAAGGGAATCAAGTGCGTAGTATCTGCTGGGATCGAGACGTAAGGAGCGCAGGCGTACCTTGAATCGAGTGTGAGATTGATTAGGTTCAACTACAGTCCAGTCAGAAGTTAATTGGTAGTAGGCCAGTGTCCGTAGCGGCTTAATAAAGTGTGATGTTCAACGGACTAGGTCCCGGGGTTTTCTACATTTGCGGTTTCCTCGTTAACAAAATTCTAGTGTCTATGTTATTTCTTTTCCGCATTATATTTTGTTACATAATTGAAATATCACGAGGTTGTGCGTTAAGATCAATCAATTAGAATATCAAACCTTGGGTTGTTGATTTACATTGATTGACACTTGAACATTGGTCTTTGGTACTGTTCAAGTTACTCCTCTTATATTCAATCGGGCTCATGATTTCTATTTGCTGATTGCAGATTGAATTAAGAGTTAGAGATATTTACACTCTTTGATATACTTTACTCTAGATTGAGTCCGACTGTCTAGTTGATTCTCTAGAAATTGTATTGGAGTAAGTCCTCTCAGATTTCCAAACGAATTGTTGGGTGTGGTTAATAGACCCCCGCATTTTCAACTGTAAATTCACCAGATAAATCAGTAGTCCAGATCAGTGTAGTCAAAATCGCTCTCCAAGGCCGATTACTCGCCGAGTAATCGCTACAGGCTATATGACCGAGGCGATTTCCGATTCCAAGCCATTTCCGATGTTTAATGATTAAGGCGGTCGATTTGGACAGAGTTTTGAGCAAAACGAGCTAACGATTTTTCTGAGTTGGCCCTGCATGCACTAAAATAAGAAAAGAAATTTTTTATAACCCCTCAGATGGGAGTTAACAAATAGAAAAACCTCTAAACACTTGATAAATACATTCGATATAACAATATTACAAATTTAATTACATGATATTGTTAAAATTTTATTAATTAGGTACAAATCATGACTTATGAGCAGCAATATATACATTTATAATAAATAGATTCCCAGTATTAGTCCGAGTTTTGGCGATTTCCAAGTCCGAACTTATTGCTCCTCGCTCCAAGCTCCCCAACCGAGTAGGACCGAGGAACGATTTCGATTACTTTGGTCCAGATCCTCTTGTCCTTCACATTACCAATAATTGGTAAGTCTTCCTCATTAAAGAAATTGAACATTTCGCGGGTACATTCTATTCACCATTCTTTATCAAATCCACGACTTTCTAATTCTTGTAGTGTAACAAAATCAAATCACTGACTATCAAATCCCTGACTTTCTAACAAAATCATTAGCAGTATGCACATCACTTAGAGCATAGTTCTTGATCCATTTGTCCCTCCAAACTGAGATTTCATTTCCATCCCCCACCAGCCATGTCGCTTTCCCTTCTTGCACATCATTCATCACCCATCTTAAGCATGGCCATATTGAGGATTTTTATGATATGTTATCTCATTGAGGGGTGATTTTAGTTTTGGTTCTACCCGTCCTAGCCATAACACATCCAATACCCCAAAGAGAGAAAGAGAGAGGAAAAAGATCCCCTCCATTATATTACATGCCTCTTTATATGTGACTTTTCAAAAGCCATTCTTTATCATGCCACATGTCTTAAAAATCCTTAATTACTACTAATGTCATTCCTTCCCTAATACAACCTCCTTCTTTCCTATTAATTCCTCCTTGTCCTTCATCTTATGGATACTTTTTTAGTGGACTTGGGATTTAGTCCCCATGTTTCATGTGGGGTTTTGCCTCCTTTTAGGGGCGCACTAGGTCAGCTAAGGGGGAATATTTTTCATGTATCAACATTAGTCCCCTGACTACTGGGTCAATTGTCAAAGGACCCGGTAGTCACATCATGCCTTATCTTAAGTTCTACTTTGCAACAGTAGTCATTGTCCTCTGATGATGCCATCCTAAAGTCCCCACTATAGGCTGTCCCATATCTGGTTGTCATCTTTGTATCTCTAATCGTGCGACTCCACGGCTTCTTAGATATACCTTGACCCTGGCAATCTTATCTGCGCTCATATCTCCATCTTACCTTCGGGGTGAACTAGTACGCTTATTAGTGTTGAAGGAGGAGGTGGTCGTGTTGAGGACCCTTAGGGAGATTCATTAAATGCGCGTAAATCTTATGAAGAACATGAAGAGATTGCCTCACTGTGGCGGGGTCACAAATGTCACGATAAGATTATGGACAACATCCGCAAGTTGGTAAATGAAGCCGACGGGATTTGGCTTTGCGAGTGTTTTGTGAGTAAGTGATTTTAAAGGTGGAGACTCGGATGTGTGATCTTCGCTCGTTGTCGTGATGCATTGATAGCCGGCTAAACTTGTGCGGGTAGTCCCAGGTGTTGTTCCTGCCTTTTTAAGATATTGGGTAGGAGAAGCTTGTCGCTTGGTGATGTTGGAGCACGCCTACTACCTTCTTTTATTTTCAATGGAACGTGGCGTTTGGTGCTTCGCCTTGGTGGGGATGGTGATTGTGTATTGAACGCGGCCCATTCCCCCTCTCTTCCTTTGGTATTTGCGGTCTTTGTAAGTTTATTAGTTGGCTGAGCACCCCTTTTTTTTTTTTGGTGCATCTGTAGCCAATCGGATGCGCGAGCAACCCGTCGCCTTTTGTATATCCCAGGCCGTCGGATGAGCATATCAACCCGTCCTTTCTTTTTGTATATCTGTGGCCGATCGGATGAGCATATCAACCCGTCGCCTTTTTTGTATATCTGTGGCCGATCGGATGAGCATATCAACCCGTCGCCTTTTTTGTATATCTATGGCCGATCGGATGAGCATATAAACATGTCGCCTTTTTTTATATCTCGTGGCCGATCGGATGAGAATATTAACTCGTCCGTGTTTTTTGTAAATCTGTGGACGATCGGATGCGCGGAGCAACCTGTCGCCTTTTTTTGTATATCTGTGGTCAATCGGATGAGCATATCAACCCGTCGCCTTTTTATAAATCTGTGGCCGATCGGATGCGCGGAGCAACCCGTCGCCTTTTTTTGTAAATCTGTGGTTGATCGGATGAGCATATCAACCCGTCTCCTTTTTTGTATATGTGGCCGATCGGATGAGCATATCAACCCTTCGCCTTTTTTGTATATTTGTGGCCCATCTTGGGGCCTTTTAATTTGTAAACTCGTCAGCCGACCGGGTGTTGGTAGGAGCTTAAAGATGTTTTTCCTACTTTTTGCAAGTGCACAGCCTACTGGAGGCAAGGGCAAGCATGTGTCGATCCTACAAGAGAATTGGTGTGGTTTATGTTGATTCTAAGGCTTGGCTTTAACCGAATTTTAGCAAGTGACAAATACTTGGTGTTTGTGTGTCGATACGACTAGGTTGATGTTGTATGAATCTAAACTAAGGCAGGAAGTAAATTGTGCACGAGTTATTGAGAGGTATTAAAAGGTGAGAGAATTCACCTCCTAATCCTATGCTAGATAGTTTTAATTCTCCCTATGTTCTAGTGCTTTCCTTTGAAAGCTTCCTATGGATAGTTGTTTAACTCAATCCCCTCACTAACCCCTAGTATCAGGGTCTTATTACAAAGCACCACCGATCACAAAGCTTCCAGTTCAAGGTTTAAATTCTTCTCCTAATCATTTCAAAACCACAAGAACACCCCGAGAATCAAATCAAATTGACATTGAATTTAGGGGTTTCATCTACACCTAATTTAATTGCTTAGAACATGATGCACGAAAAATAAAACAACATTAAATTAAATTCTACAAATAAACCCTAAAACATGCTCCCCTCTCTCTCACATGAAAAACAACCATTTTATACTTTAAGTCGAAACTAGCATTTAATGGAGTACCCGGACACTGTCTCTTCATTCCTTGGCTCGCAACCATGCAAGAGATGTGAAGAGTAACCCTAATTCCATTTATCTCAACATAGCCTCTAGGAAGATAAGCTAAGAGAGATAACTAGAGATAGGGGTGGCGGAAGAGATGACTGTGGTGATGTTGGTGTTGGCGGCCGAGGCCGGTACGGTAGTGGGAGAAACGAGGCGGAGGAGATGGCTCTCGCCATTTTTGGTCGGGGAGAAGAGGAGAGGTAAGGGTTTCTACGAGTTTGGTCGGGTGAAGAGAAAGAACGAGATTAGGTTTTGGTGTTGGGAGTTTATATAGGGGCTTTGTCAGAGGCGGGTGCATCCCAGTTTGATGAGGAAGGTGGAGCGAGGTGGATCTTGGCAAAGTGGAAGATCTCACGGCTCGTGGTGATGGCGGTTTGGTGTTGAGCGGGAGTATCAAGAGATGATGTGTAGGAGCCGGAGCGAGCGTTGATGAAGACTGGATCAATCGACTCGGGAAAAGGATGGGCTCGAACCGGTGGAGTGGTGGGTCTTGGATAGCTTGAGCCCATGTCTTGTAGATGGGTTGCTCCTTGTTGGGTTGCAACTGTGGCGCGCGTCTTGTGCTTTGGCTGCTCCATAGACTCGTCTCCAATTCTCTCGCTCTTTTGGCTCCTCAATTTCTCCGAGCTTTATTCACTACCTCAAAACATAAAAAATTAATTAGTAAAAATATTTATTTCTTGAACACGAGAAAATACGAGAACTGGGATAATATTCGATTTCGGAACACACAAGATGAGTTAAATGCCAATAAATAGATGTATAAATATGCAATGTTGCACTCATCAAATACCAAACCTGAATTTTACTTGTCCTCAAGTGAAACAATTAAGAAATCCTAACTATACCTGTCGCGGGTCTCTCGAATGCATTTAGCATATGCACTAAGCCTTTAAACCCCTAGGTGTCCCTAGTGGACGAGTTGTAGTCTCGTGAGGGTTTACCAGGTGTACCCACAAAACCTTCTCCAACTTGAGGAGTGTAAAAAGAGTACCGAGCATCCAAGGAGCTATGAGTA